>NDFG01001653.1:1190-545549 GCA_002167245.1 Sporophila hypoxantha | reverse complement strand
ATGAGCTCTTGCGCGCGTGTGAGATATAGAGAACCTCACTACAAAATGGTGATGAAGGAAGATACATCACCAGCTGCCCCAAATGTCTTTCCCCTTCATCCAGAGAGCTCGCCATCTGGGGGAAGCTGTCCCAGCCAAGCCCTGCAGAGCCACGGCCGGGACAGACACAGATATCCTGCGTGCCCTCCTTTGCCGGCCACGAGGCTTCCGAGTGCGCTGTGAGAGTAGCCCGGCTCTGCCAGTGCTGGACGAGCAATGTGCCAGAGCTTCTGCTGGGGGCACAGCTGGTTCCATTCTCCTCTTCGTTTTTCTCCCTGAGCCTGCCCAGGGCTCAAGGAGGAGCCAAGGCCAGGTGTGGCCTTGTCCACTTTCCTCCTGCAGAAAGGTGAAGACGTGTTGTTTCACCAGTGAATGGATGCAACAATCCTTTTGATAGTAACACTTGGTTAGGAGCAGATACATGGAACATTGGGTTGGAAAGGTCATCTGAGGGCAGCTTTGGCTCAGGTCCGTTGTTGAGGCTTCAGTCAGGTCTGTTGTTCAGGCCTTAGTCCTTTGGTATTTTTTGGTGCAAATCACACCTGTGCAGACTGAAACAAAAGCAAGTCTGTCTTTAGCACATTTTGAGACAAGGGAACAGTGATTAGCTTTAGGCAAGGCTAGGGCCAAGAGCAGAAAGGCCAGCACCCTGCTTTTGGCCACAGCACAGCCCTCCAGAGCAAGCAGCCACTCCTGCCCAGGGGCTGAGGTGCCCGAAGCTGCCTCCCCGCTGTGCAGCTCTGCAGAGCCCGCGGAGCGCAGGTCCTGGCAGCCAGGGCAGCCCGGCTGCCTTTGGAGCACAAGGGAATGGCCCAGAGAACGCTGCTGCCCTTTTGCTCTTTGGAGCTGTTTCTCAGAGTCTTGCGCATTAATTCACCAGGTGTCTACAGGTTTTCCTTTCCTCTCCAATTTAAACCAGCTTTTGAGAAAATTGACTTATGTAGCTTTTGCTGCTGGTGGTGCGTCGCTTTTGTCTCTGCAGGTGAGGGCAGGTGATTTGAACCAAGGACGGAGTCCATTGTTAACACCCCAGCTTTGCCAAGTCAAGGAAACCATTCACAATTGGTTACTGGTGCTGAGCAGTTTTCCTAGTTTTTGGAAAGCTATGACCTTAAGAAACCCAAGAGATTTTCCTCCAGGAAAACACCAGCAGTAGCATGATGCCAATGTTTTCCACCTCTTTTCTGTCTCTTTGGTGCTTCTAAGAGTTCCTCAGTGCCCAGCAGGAATTAAATGACCTGTGATAATGTGATTTGAGAGCTCTGTGTTGTTCGTTCTGCGCCGGCAGATATATACAGACACAAACGGACGTGGGCTGCTAGGAAAGCGTCTAGAGCCCTTTATTTCTCAGCACCAGTCCCATTACATGATTTGATCCATGCAGAGATGCGAGCAGCTCGCTATCCCGGCAGCAAGCCAAAGAAACTTACTTGTTACAAGATACCAAATACTCACCATAGCCAATTACACAGAGCAAAAGAATATTGACAGTGGTTCTAACCAATCAACATAAACATACGTAGCTTGAGCTAAAACAATGCTTGCTTGTTCATTTATAGGAATACAATACGTAAAGCCCTATTCATAAAATTCAACCTTGCTTCTAGAAATTTTTTGCAACTTAGAGAGCTATTTCGAAACACTAGACATAAGTCTATTGTTCTATTCCTCACGTATTCCTCTCCTACAGATTACATTATGCATCAGCAAAATTCATAACTCTGCAGCACTGAGGCCTGTATTTTCCATCGACCTAAGACCCTCTAACTTTATGGATTCCCACAGGGCCTTCAGCTTTGTCTGGAGATGGATGGTTGGAACTTCATCCAGCTGCTGAGTGACAAACGTTTTGCTTGTTTGCCCGACATGTGCTTGGGAGTTTCAGCTCATTTCCCTTTTGCAGTGCGCTTGCTCCCCATGAAAAGAAATAACAAGCATGAAGTTGTCAATGCCTAATTACTGTTGGGTTGGGGTGAGAGGTCAAGCTTTGCTGTGGCAGGGAAGAGAGATAGACGTAATTACTCCAACGTGTGCACAAGTATGTTATGGCCTGAGATATCAATAGAGGAGGTTGAAAATACCCACACTTGATGGGTATATTCATCTTCTATGACAGTTTGTAGGGGGTTTAGGACTTAAATATATAGGAAAGAGAATCGTAAGCATGCCTAATGCAGATACCTTTTAGGGGACTTATGTTCTTGTAGTGAATTTTCAATTAGGCTTTCATTACCAAATTGCATTTTAAATCAAATCATACTTCTTAATCATAACTCTGAGTCACTATTATCTCATATATGGTGATAGATGTCAGGGTCATAAAGCTGGCTCAATCACAGTAGAAAAAAGAACAGAATCTATTCAGAGCTTGAAAGTAAAGATTAGATCCAAGCCACCCTCCAATAGGATTGTCCAGGATCTTGGCAGTCTTACTGAACCTGAGTTTTTCTTGCCTGCTTGGAATTTGGGATGAAAAGGACAACCATATACTGCGTCAGAGTGATCATACTCTAAATACTAAAAACTAATAATGTTTGATTCCCTTTCCAAAAAGAGCACACAGCACAAAGATAGGCATCATCCCCAGGATTTCATTTGAAACAGGGTTCAGTAATGCATTCAAGGGCATACACATTTAAAATACAAATCTAGCCTTAGAACTGCTGGTGCTGCGCGACAAAAGGGCTGTCTCATTTGAAGCTTTATCACACACTGAAGCATTTTGGCTTTCAGTTGATCACTCTCTTTTTTTTCACTGAAGGGAAATGAGCTGAAACTCCCAAGCACATGTCGGGCAAACAAGCAAAACGTTTGTCACTCAGCAGCTGGGTGAGGTTCCAACCATCCATCTCCAGCAAAAGCTGAAGGCCCCATGCCAAATCTCCAATCACTGATACATAAAGCAGTAAAAAAATTTTTCAATTCAAATCTACTTGCAAGAAAATAAATTTGGAAACTAGTGCAAATACTAGAAGAAGGTAGGTAACCAGATAATTATATCCCTTCAATGTATTCACAAACTTTATCTGTTTTACAACAAACACTATAGGAAGCAGATAAATATTCAGATTAGAGCTAAGTTTTACCACAACTTTCACACTTAACATACYGTAAAATTCATGAAGGCGTTATACAAACAAAAACAGGTTTCCCTTTTCTCTCTCTTTTTAAAGGTTGAATCTAAATCTTTTTAAGTAGGCTGCTGCTGAACAAGAGCAGCTCCTCAGTGCAAAGRTCCCTGTGTAACTACACAGCATTACAAGATTGCTTTGTGTTTATACACTTACATAATGCATAATTACATCTCATTTATCCACAGAATTAATTTGCATACTGGATGGTAAATAAAATGGAAATGGGAGTAAATTTAGCAAATCACCTGCAGCAGTTTGAATCTAAGAATGCAAGGATGCAATAATGCCTGGTAGCAATATAACACAATCACTTCCATTCTGCTACAATTTTAGGATGTGATGCATCGAACACTCTCATTCTTCCATGTGTAACAGATTCATTTATAAGCCCAAAAAAGAGAGAGACCGCACCCAAAACTCTGATCCTGAACACTACATTACAATGACATGGAACATGTGGTCATATAGGCATAAATTGGAACTAGTTTAGACTGAATCTGCAGGTTTGAACATCCCCAAATTGGGATTATTTCAACTTTAACTGTTAGACTAGTTCCTGTTTGCAAGGAAATAGATGAGACTGTACACTTTTGAGACAAAACAGGCAAAAGAAACACCCTGTCTTGCCACACAGAATATTTCCTCCTAGTTGACATTTGAATCTAAACCTCCAGATAGAAGATTACTCATTCTGCAGTGATTTGTCCTTATATGATAATTTGCCGGTTTTGACAACTAGGTTACTTCATGGTTTGGACAGCTCATATTGTCACAATGATTGTTGCAACAATGCTGATCTTAAACTCAAATGTTGTTGTTGTGACATTTCCCAGAAAATAGTTTGTAAGAGAGGCTGACAGCTTTCTGGTCTGCTCTTTAAATTTGTCATGAACCTCAGTTTTTCATTATGGYTGCAAACAGAAATGCTTCTCTCTGAAATAAAGCTGGACAAATGAGGGGTCTGCTCCACCAGTGGGTTGTACCTTAGACCCCTCTCCAGTTTTCCTGCTCTCTGATTGCAGTGGCAGATTGTTGTAACAAAAGGCTGCAAGTCTGGAATGTGTGATGGATCTTTTGAAAAGGGATTTTAGCTTGTTGTAGAAGCCAATCCAGCAGAACATCAGCCCTTTATCCCTGCTTCTTTTTTTTTTTTTTACTTAATATTCAGTCACTTTAAATCAAACCTAATTCACATGGTAATTACACAGACGTGGCCTAATTAAACTTAGTGCATCTATGGATTTTTACTTTGAATCCACCCCCTTGGTTCCCTGTTCACATTTTCTTCAGTGGCACATCAACATCTGAAATTCCGGTGCTGCACATCTTAAATCTTAATTTGGAAACCTCTTGTAAAATATGTGGTAAGGGAGGGTCAGACTCTGCCTGTGAATGACAGAATAGTTAAGTATTATTCAGCACGAGGATGGATGGCTGAATATATTAGACTTGCAAAATGAGGAAGGCCTGCCTGTGACCTCTTAACGAAGATAGCAGTAAGGAGACAGAATTAAAAAAAAATTTAAAAAGGAATAAATTTAACACTTACCCGCTCATCATCAGAAAGTCTCTTAGTGATATGAATAGCACTTCTTCGGGACCGTCTTGGGTGACTCTTATGCCTGAATAAGTAGTGGTTTTTCAGTGATCCAATCTGTAAGACACAGGCGTGCTTTAATTATCAGGAAGCATTTCCCCACTGTGAGCAAGTACCAACAATCAAAACCTAAAAGAATTCACACTGCCTTAAAGACAAAAGAGCAAGAAGSTAGCCTGTAGATATTTTAATCCAAACAAGGAAGCACTCTTCCAGTAACAAGTGCTTCTCTCAGCCTGTGTGCTGCTGGAGGAAGCCGGGGGAGTAATTTCATTTGGGCTACTCAAGCGCAKTCATTACAACTGCAGGACTCAAGTTACGCAGCACTTGCACTAATGACCACTACACTCATGGACTCACCTCGGCAAGGCCACATCACCAGTTTTTTATCTGCTTTTCCTATGTTTCAGCTGGACGGGTGTGAAAAGCTTTGCCTGGCTTCAGACACCTCACTGCAGGGCTGGGCTGTTCAGGCGCCCACTGTAGCAGCATTTTCACTCGCTCAGCAGCCAGCCAGCCACCTGGACAAGCCAGGAGCACCCCGCTGGCTTTGAATACCCCACTGTGCTAAGGACGGGCTCTTTAACAGCTGTGGGGGCAAATGTACCGGCTACAAGGGCAGCAGGACCAAACCCACACAGGGGGCATCACGCGTAGGTGGGATCCAATTTCGCGTAGCTGGGATCACACCTAAGGATTTGGGAGTGCGTTGAACACGGCCGTGCCCTAAAGCGGGGCTGGGCAGGCGGCCAGAGGGGGCTGGTTACCCATGGACAGCACCGGGGACACGGAGGGGGTCTGGCCGCGACCCCGACCGCGGGGCCGGACTGGGACAGCAGGGTCTCAGCGCTGGGGGACGCCGTGCCCGGCACAGGACCCTCGCCGGGAGGTGAGATGAAGCTGCTCCCTCACGGCGGTTACTCATCCCTGACAACGCTGACGTCACGGCATCCCAAAAAAAGCGCCCGAGGGATGGCTGGAGAGAAGCCCCGCGATGGCGATGGAGCCGGCGGGGCGGAGGCGGAGCGGGGTCGCAGCCGACACCGCCCGCGCCCTCCTCCTCCTGCCCGAACCGCCGGGGGAGAGCCGGGGGAGAGCCCTGCCCGGTCCCCGGTGGCACTGCGGGTGCACGGCCGGGCTCCTCAGGAGGAGCGGGGTGCCCTGCCTGACTCTGTCCGGTCTCCTGAAGGAGAGCCAGCTGCCCTGCCCGGACCCCTCCAGGGAGAGCCGGACCTCCCGCCCGACCCTGCCCAGTCCCGCCAAGGAGAGCGGGAGCGCCCTGCCCGCTCCCCTGGGGAAGAGCCGAGTCGCCCTGCCCCATCCCCTCCGAAGAGAGGCGTCCCTGGCCGGYCCCCAGACCCTGGGAAGCTGCGGTGGGAGACCGGGAGCTTTAAACTCCCCGGAGCCCCGCGGGCGGCAGCCGGGCGCAAGTTTGAGGGAGCGGGGAGGGAATGATCATCGCGGGATGGGAAAGGAGCCCCGTCGCGGAGCATCCCTCGGGTGTCCCCCGCCCGACCGTACCTGCCCCACCAGGTCGTAGTCCAGCTCTTCYGCGATGGCTCTGGCAGCGTCGGGGCCGGCCGGGATCTCCGCTGCCCACTCGTTGAGGAAGAGCCGCCCGGCGCTGCCTCCTCGGGGCAGGGAGCAGGCTGCCAGGAGCGCGGCCAGGACGGCGCACCGGCCGGCCCAGCGCCGCCCGGCCATGGCCGCGGGACGCGGGATGCGGGATGCGGCGCCGCGTTGCTACGCGATAGCGCGGAGCGGAGCCCTGCCTGCCTGCCTTGCCTGCCGGCGCGGCTGCCCGAGGCACACAGACCCTCCGGAGCCGGAATGGAAATGAGTGTTTACACGTCAAAACGACGACAGCCATCCTGACGTCAAGTGTACCTGGCCCCCGAGCCGGGGGGGGTGATTCCCGGGGGGGCGCGGAAGGGAACGGGATGGAGGCGGGGGCAAAGCCCGGCGGGCCCCGGGGGACCGCGAGGGGGATGGCGGGGGTGGCAGCGGCTCCGCGGGACGGGGGATGCGGGGTCCGGTCCCCGAGGGTCCGTCGGTGCCGGTGCGCGATCGTTTCCATCATTGTAGGGGATCGGTGAGACCGAGCCCGAGCCGAGGTGAGGCAGGAGCGCGGACCCCGCCCGCCCCTCGCACCCATCCCGTCGCGGGTGGGTTTTCTGCCCCCTCTCGCCTCGCTGCGAGGGCAGAGCGAGGTGAATTTAGCATTTGTTGTTCAATTTGGCTTCTAACCCGGGACCCACCGGGCGACACAGCGCAATTACCGCGCCTGGTCCCCCGACACCTCCGGCACACCACGGACGTGCTGCATTAATGGGCACCCTGCCCACCCTGCTGATGGGGGGCAAATATGTTTATCCTCAAATGCAGTTATTAGTTTTGTACAATTTCTCGTTTAAAATAATTTCTAATTTTTTTTCTTTTAATCGCATTCAGTGGTCTGTATGTTGTACTTTTTCAGCAATTACTTTAATATGTTAAACAGTCATKTACACATTTTCATTTTGCATCTGCATTTCCCCAGCCCCTTYGGTTTTATTTAAAATTCCCTCTACCTTTTCACTGTCTTTTCACGTGCTAGAAAATGCTTCTAAAACTTCCCTGATGTTCTCTAAATGCCCTTTGCCTCTGAAACGGAACCTTTTAGCATCTTCACTTTATGATGCACTGTATTTCATGTCTTGATTCTTCCAACTTTTTAACTGTAAATTTTAGCAAGCTGGTTTTAGATCTGTGCTCCAATACTGTGCTTCCTTCCATTTATTATGGAGTGACAGATATGCCTGCCTTGCTCTTTACTGGCTTCTAAAATGGGAAAATAACCAAAACATAAATATGAAACAATGRGGAGAGGAAAATATTTTAAAAGATCATTGCTTCAGTGTCTGACATCTCATTCCCAGACATCACCACAAGAGTGGATATGGTTCTGGCCATCTCCCATGGACCCACAGGGATCAGGGGACTGCAATCACTGCCACTGCTTTGCCAGCTGTAAGAGTGGGAGCCTCAAATAACAGGAATATGAATGAATCCACRAGAGGGGGAAAGGGTGAGTGTGTAGTAAGTGTACTAGAAATGCCAAGAGAATATCAATAAATATTGATATAGAATAGAACACTGATAAAATGGCACTGGAACACCATCCTCTTGCTCACCCACATTTGCTTTCTGCAACATGGTGCAACAACAAGTCAAGGTTCACCAAAGCTGAGGCAGCAACCAGGGCACRTGGTTCCTGTTCATTTTAATTTATTTTATTCTCTGCATGGTTTTCTCAGTGCTCACTGCCAAAAATATAATTTCTTCACTTTCCTGGACAGATGCCTTAAAGATCCCTCTGTTCCATTTTTAGAATTGTTTCTGAGGCTTTATTTAAATGTGGCCACCTCACCAAGCAATTTCTGATTCCATGTGGGTTTTTCCTGTATGAGTGTTACCACCAGTGGTAACACAAACTGCTTTTTTACCTGTCATTTCTCATCACTGACACTGCAGACTGGCATGGYTTTTTTGCTGCATTTTGTGTTAAGGAACTCTGCAGAAATATTGTCTCCATACAGAAATTAAATCTGAGTTGTATGTACATATAATGACAATTTRTATCCTCAAGTCTTTAAGTAGTAGTCAGAACATCTACATCTGCAGGTGTTTTTGAAAGTCTAGGCACTCTTTTCTAAATTCTGATTCATTCACATGTGTTTGGTTTTTAAGAAATCCTCCCATGCAGGATGATGGGCTGTGTACAGAGTTCTGAATTGTGCTGGAGAATGAGTCTGTGCCACATGGACTTGGTTATGTCATCCATTCAGGAAAGATGCTGTCCAATGCACTAAATTCCCATCTAATAATAGCACAATAAATAGGAACAGCTTGCTCAGCAGCATCAGGTGGAGTCAAAGATAATTGTTTTATGCTTCATAAACAATTTAGGCTTGTTGTTTATCAGTGAAATATTTAATTAGTCCCTACTGCACCCAGTGGTATTCTATCTGAGTGTAAGATCTGAAACAAGGCTGGTTATGAAAATATTATTTCTTCTTTATAACTTCAGTTTAACATGGAATTCAAGGTAGATCTGCTTCCAGGGGATCCACATCCCAATAAGGATCTGGTGCAGAGGTTTTTTTCAGTGGGAATTGTTACATTCCCCAAGTAGAAATATACCCTTGTAGACCTTCTGCAAAATATTCCTTTGCACATAGGTAAGATATTTACCAATACAGCTTGTAACACKGAGGATGAAATCCTAAGTTACAAGGGCCAGGAGTTTACCTGAGTGGGGTTTTTCTCCCTTTTTTGTCAAAAGGCATGCAAATATTTGAGGTTGTCGCTGTGTTTTTGTACCCACATTTCTGATCCTCCAAAGACTTGTCCATGACAAAGGGAGGCAGGCTGGTTTTGAAGAGCCAGGTACTCAYGCACAGCACCCCATTTCCTTGCTTGTTAGTAGACATAACTTATTTAAACCTGGTAATCCTTATTCAAAGTTCAAGTCCGTAATCTCGAGCCCAGCTCTCTGCTGGCTGCCGTGGCACCTCTCCAGACATCTGTTCCTGGTGTGGGGAACATCACTCTCTGCAGCYGCTGCCCTGTGGCTCCTCCACGTCCACACTGATGTCCAACAAACCCATCCCTTCAGTCAGAACTGTGCAGTGGGGAAAGCTGGAGGAGCTCAGGAGCTTCAGCACCTCTGAATAGTGGCCAGAGCTCTGTGAAATTTATCTTTTAGAGAGGTGGGAAGCACAGGCATGAAACTCTGCAAGCTGTGAATTGAGAAAGCTGTCACAGAAATGAAAGTACCCCAGGGAGGGATAAAGTGAGAAAGATGCATTTCTTCTTCTTCTTCTTTGTGCACCTTGTAGAAGAGGAGTGACTGTGTTCTTGCTGAGGCAATTAAGGAAAGAGCAGAGATAAACAGGAGCAGGACATAAGGAAAACGAAAGGCAGGTAAAAGCAGCATGTTCATCTGCAGAAAATTCAAAGGGGTTCAGGRGGATGCCGCTGTTTTATCATCTTGTTTTGTTGCAAGTATATTTTGGATGAAGAAAGGTATTATGTAATGACATTTCCTTTTAGATCAGTGACAATGTAAAAGCCAGACATAAGATTAATCTCTGATGCCAYGTCTTGATCAGCCCATTTGATTTTGTAAGATCAAGCCAAGCATATTTGTCTGCCCACAGAGCTTGCTTTCAATATGTAAGCTGAATTTAGGTTAGAATACTGGTAGTTCTTGATAGGTAAACAATAAACCCTCTCTGTGAGAAACCAAAATAGCTGTGTTTAGGGAGCAGGAAGAGCATATCCTGAACATGTTACTGAGTCCCTGCACCCACTGCTGGGTTGACAGAGAGAGATAAGACCAAGTCTTGACTCTGGGAATCTTCTACCACCACAGACAACTGAAGCAGAGACTTTTCCTGTCCACTGCAAGCCTTGCTGTGACAGGAAGAGTGATGCAGAGACAGAGACACGTGCTGGGGGGGACAGATCAAAGCACAGGGATCAACATTCAGCCCARTCCTCGACTAAGGATTTTGGCTGCTGGGTATCACCAGCCTTCACCTCTTAAGGGTGTCCCTCCAGCTGTTCAGCCACMTTTCTTCTTTTATTTCTCCTGCAAGTGCATTCACCCAGGAGACAAAAAATCTGTTATATAAAGGGACCGTTGACATTTCTGCCTGTGCCTCATTCCAAAATCTTCCTGGTTTTAACACTGCAAGGCCAGTAGGTCTTCCACAGCTGTTGGGAGCTAAATGTTTTTTTCCAACRCAAAACTTCAGCCTGTGAGGTATAAAACCAACCAGGACTTGATATTATTTTACTGTTTCTCTTTGGAGGGTCCAATTTGAGGATGTTAACACCACTCAAATGGGAATTTGTGTTATATGTGGCTTTAATTTGCAAAGTCAGAGCATCACATTTTAAAACAACAGTAGCTGGAAATGCAGTTTGATGCCTGAAGTGCTTGTGGTGGCTGCTGCAGTTTAATTAGTTAAATACTAAAAAGGGCCGTGCTGCTTGTATTTAATTTGGCTGTGGACTGAAGAACACTCTTGAAACTCACTCTTTTACAGTAACACTATTTCTTTTTCTGCAGGAGCCAGCACTACAAAGCAATTGGAGGACAGCATAAAAGAGGCCATATGTGCAGGCAATCACAGAGGATAAGGGGGAACACCTGTTTTTCCATCAATTACAGCCTGCGAGCTCGCGGGGCATATTTATTCTGGGGGCATTACATTTGCTTGGGTAATAGCCCATGACACATTTCCAGTTTTACAGCAGACAAGCCCTGGGAAGGAGCTAATCATGTCTGTACAAATGAAAYGCAAACATGCCCTCCTGGCCATACACGTGGTTGAACAGGGGTCCTAATGACACCAGGAGCCTCCCGGGGCCAGCAGGAAGCAGTTGGGGAACAACCACCCCGTGTGTGGCCACCTGGATGGGTCTGTTTGCTCTACAAAGCCAACCCGAGCAAAAAGCCCAGGGAAAAGGCATGGGAGGGACTGTAGGAGAGGTGGATGCCCTCAGGGAAATGGTAATAATCTCCCTATTTGGTAAGGACAAAGTCCAACTCAAGTGTTTTACTAATGGCAATAGAAAGAGGTATTATTGGGGCTTGTATTTTTTGTTTTTTGCTTTTTTTTTTTTTTTATCTTGATAGAAGAAGTGAACAAAGAAAAGAAATACTTTAAGGAAATATTTTWTTTTTATTTATTTTAATGTATTTATTTTATTTATTTTATTTTAATTTTTATTTTTAAGGAAATATTTTAAGGAAATATTTTATCACCTGTATCTGCAAACCTGACATTTTAAATTTCTTCAAACCTGTGTTACATTTGTAATAATATTTTATTTATGGTAATGATTTTATTCTACTTGCTTGCAAGCTCTTCAATAAATCCCTATAGAAGGATGAATATATTCATAAATCTGTTGTTGATTTATTTTAATAACAGCATAATTAATATTTAGCCTTGTTGAAAACATTTCTGAGAATTCAAAATTACTGTTTTAGTTACATGTTTATTTTTTAAGGGGGTGGTTTTGTATGAGTATTTTTAGAAGACTAAGTACATTGATTAATTATTTTAAATGGCTCTTATGCTGTGTTCTTCCTCCTCATGTTCCATTTCAAGTAGGATGAAACAGAAAGGACCGGAAAGAACAAAGAGCATGAATACATGAGAGAAGAGAAAAAATACATGGAAAAACAGATCAAACCCCATTCAGAGCTATATAAAAACCTACATTTAAAAAATAGCTTGTCCTTTTCTCTTTTTTTTTTTTTTTTAAGTAATGAGGGGGTAAAAAAAAGATTCTTTTAGGTTAAAATTTCAGGAAMGCTTTCTTGTTGAGGAAAGCTTTCTTGTTTTCTTTCAGGAAAACTAGTCTTGCTAAAGAAAAATGGGAGAAACTAAATTGCCAGTGCTCCTTACCAAAGCCAGTACTGGGTCTATAMTATACACAGACAAGAGAAAAGAATYACAGAACAGARGAGGATGACCAACTTTGGAAAAGACCCTTAAGTCCAGCCCARCTCTGCCAAGCCCACCACTCAGCTACTGCCCTAAACTTGCTTAAAATTGGTCTAATTTCTTCATAAAGCATAAAATTCCTCTCCTCATCACTTCACTGCTTAAAGGACTTAACTTTGGCTTGCATTATGCCAATGAGGAGTAAGTCTAAGTATCCTCTACTGAAATTAAAACATGTTGGTTTGGCCAATACAGCATCAGGCTGCAGATAAGCCAGGCCTGTGCCTGGGTTTTGCTTCTCCTTGGGGCAGTATCTCAAATGTCTGTGCTACACAACCTGCCCTGCTGGGAGACACCCATGATTTTGGGTTTTTTTTAATGCTTTTGGATGCTTCCAAGGGCTGCTTGTTTACCTTTATCTAATAACTCAAGTCCTGCTTTCCATCAAATTATTACAATCTGGCTTCAAAGGTGCAAGAGTTTGGGCTACTGAGGTACCAGCGACAGCTGGAAAAGATTTCTTTAAATATTCTTTGAGTCTAGGTCCAGCTGTGATAAAACAATGGTATTTCAAAGTAAATCGCTGAGCCCCGTCCAAAGCTGATAAACACCCAAAACCAGCCCTTCTGTTTGTGTGTCATGCATGTGGTTGGAAGCATTTTTACCAGTCCTGTGGCAGCYAAAGCAAACACAATTTTTAAGGGTAGGGTATGCATTTTAGAAAATGCTTCAAAGATGCAGCAGCAAATTCAGAGGTTTTCCACAGCACATGGTCATGCACCACTCCACCTAACTCTGTCCCATGGAAGGTTCATCCAGGAACTCCAGGTTCTACTGTCTCCTCACCAGAGACTTTTCCTGGACCCAGAAAGGAATGCCAAGTTTTTTTCTTTTATATCATGGACACACTCATCCCATTAAAGATGCCTGGCTCTTGCTGTGCTGGGCCCTGCATCCATTCCACTGCTGAATCCTTTCCCCAGGGGATTTCCTAGAGGAGTTTTCAAAAACCTTCTGCATCACAGGAAATATAGGCCCAAAATGACAAAAAAMCCCAAGGTGTCACCCTAAATAAAAAGAGTATTAAGTGCTAATGGTACAATGTTATTAAATGCCTTCATATGTGTGGTGGGATGGCCAGAACTGCCTGCCAGGCCTCCACCCTGCTGCTTTCTCCCTCATTCTTCCCAAAGGGTGGTGGGAAAGAAATAAGCAACAGCAGCAGCTCCTGGGTTGAGATAAGGACAGGGAGATCTCTACTTGCCAATTACTGTTGCAGGCTAAACAGATAYGACTTAGGGGAAATTAATCTCATTTAACTAATTCAATTTAATTGACAATAATTTATTACTGCTTGAAAATAAGGGTAGGATGGTGAGAAGCAGAGATAAGAAGGAAAACCTGTGCTTCCCACTTCGTGGGCTGAAATACATRATCCTGTGACTAAGTGTCCTGTGCCACAGCGAATGGAGYTGCCCTGATGGGCCCTGATGATCTCTGGGAGATTTCTGAAACCAAGAGGTCTTCTGAGAAGTCTCCTCACCACTCTGTTGGGACTTGGCTGTGTCCTTCCCAGCATTCAGCACCCTCGGAGGGGCAGGGTTGAGGCAGGGACCCATGCCATCAATAAATASAGAAGGGACCCCTTCTGAGCAGCTGTCTTCCCCTGCAATTTTTGCTCATGGCCTTTCAGCGTAGAGGTGGCTTCACCATCTCACTTTCTCATGCCCTCCTCCTGGGCAGCAGGAAGAACAAGAGGATGGCACCTGGATCTGCTTTTTCCCTCCAGTTAGGAAGAGGAAGGACCTGGTCARGGATTTAAGATAAAGACAAGCAATTGGGAGAGTTTGTGAGCCAAACTTGGACTGGAAACAGCCAGAAGAGTGGAATGATTGTGGGGAATATTTTATTGTTGCAATGTTGTGAGGGGCCAAGCACTGGACTTTTATCATGTTTGYAAATTGGCCACTTTTGTTGGTGGTGTGATGGCATTACTTTTGTTCTGGTGTGGGGAATATTTTGGTGTGAGGAATATTTTGGCGTGGGGAGAGGGGCCTGTGCAGGGGCTCATTCCCAGTCAGGAGCTCATGGAGAGAACCCACGCTGGCATGGGCTTATCTGAGGGGCTGCAGCCCAGGGAAAGGGCCTGTGCTGGAGCAGAAAGGAAGTGTGAGGAGAAAGGAGTGTCAGAGGGAATGTAATGAGCTGATGACAGTCCTCATTCCTCATTGCCTCACATTGCTTGGGTGGGAGGAGGTAGAGTCAGAAATGGAGGGGTGAAGGGGTGAAAGGGTAAAGAGGTGAAGGGCTGAAGGGGTGAAGGGGAAAGCTTTTTTAGCTTCCATCTGGCTGGGATGGAGGTAATTTTCCTCACAGCACCATGTGTGTGATGCATTGCTGTGAGCTGTGCTGCTCACCCCACACTGAGGTTTCCTCTCTCTTTTCTCCACCCTGTCCCAAAGCAAGCAGTCTGGGAGTGGGATGGAAGTTAAGAGGGGACATGGAGATATYCAAGCTGACCTTGGGGCTATCCCATGCCATGTGATGTCAGGCCCAGCATAAAAGCTCAGGGAAAGGAGGAGGAAGATGGGATGTTGGTGATTATGGCATTTGTCTTTGCAAGTGGCCATTAACCAAGCTGAGGCTCTGCTTCTCAGGAAGCAGCTGGACATCTGCCTGCCAGTGGGATTACTGAATGAATCCTTTATTTTTCTTTGCTTACATGGGCAGCTTTTGTGTTGCTTAATAAACTCCATTATCTCAACCCATGACTCTCTTCGCCTCCCTTTGAATTTTTTCCTCCCCATCAAAAGGGAATGACTGAAAGGCAGGGTGGATGCCTGGATGCTGGCTGGGGTCAGCCCACTACAATGTGTCATCAACATCTATAAATTATCACAAAGGTAATGTGCCTGTTGAGATTTGGGATTTATAACATTTGCAATGAAAGCCAGGGGAGCCAAGAGGAGACACGAGATCCTTTCCACACCYGTAGTGTCTCAGCATCCTGTGCTGCCACATGGAAGGGCTGAAATCCCCCACAAGCAAAGCAGAACCAGGAGCTGTCCAAGAAGCAGTGAACAGTGCTGGTGGGGTTCAAAAGGAGGTGCTGCATGCTTTAAGCAGGCAGGAAAACTATCCCTAGACACATRTATTGGCATTTTGAATTTACTATGTAAAAACCCATCTCTTTGGGTTTGTTTGTTGTTTTGTTTTTTTTTTTAATGTTACATTCCACACAATGTCTGCCAGTTATCTAAGAAATATTTCCTTTGTCACCTACAAAAGTAGCAGCTTCATGTGACACTGGATGTTTTAATCTCATCCTGTATTTGAGGAAAGCCCCAAAAGAAGCAGCAGCATGTATGTCTTAAAAAGCATTCCCCAAATCACCTTCCTTATGCCAAACAATCACAGAAATGTATTCCTCCTGCATAGAAAACGCAGGCTGGTATTTTCCCAGCTGCCACTGCTGGGTCCAGGGAAGAGCAATGTGCCATCCTTTCCTATAGGAAAAGACAATTSAGGCAGAGCACAGAGCCACAGGATTGGGGAGGACCTTGCAGGACAAACAAAGCCAACCATGTAAGCAGAGAAAATTCAGCTCCCAACAAGATAAAATTAATTCCAGTGACAGTTGRAAACATTAAGCATCTTCCAAGATGATGGTGTCTAGCCACAGGCAAAAATGTCCTTTCTGGGGAATACAGTCACTCGAGTATCATCAGAAAAGAGATGTAAAAGGTTAGCARAATCAAAGCACAGGCATTTGAAACTTCAGTCATCTCACACAAATGTTCCAGTAGTCCTGCAAAAGCCACCAGATTGGGTGCAGAACAAAAGGCATCTCACCATAATATTGCTGGGGAGCTGAATGGAACTACATAAATAGAAATACTTGGGGTTTCTTGGAATTTTACAGAACGTTTAATAAGCCCCATTCTCTGTAATAAGGTATTATGGTCAGCCTGCTTTTATCTAAGCTGCTTTTCATCAACCCATTTCCTTTGTCTTCAGTTGCTCCTGATGTGTTTGAACAGATGTCACATAAAGATGTATTTAGTCACATTAAAATCAGAGCCTTTGTTTAGATGCAAGCAAGCACTCCCAGTTAGCTCCCCATAGATCAGATGCTTCAGGTTTGTATTTTATTGTTCAAATCTACCAAGGTAAAACAGTTCTATCCAAGATTAATACCAGCAATATTTCCAGAAAAGGTTATCCTGAATCATATTGCTGAGTGTTTTTGTGTTTTTATATAACCCACATGAGATCCTGTTGCTAAGCAGGAAGCAAAATCAATATAGAAGGCAAGCCATACCAGCTCCTCTTTGAATTGCTGTAGACATTTCACTTTCTTGCAACTGCTTCTYTTGTAATGGTTTTCTCCCATAAAAATCTGGCTTGACTTTGARACTAGTATTTTATAGTTCACCATATCCTAGAATATATCATAAGACACATAAGACATTGTGCTATTTGGCTTAAATGTACCACTTTGATGAAACTGCTAAGACAGCCTTCATTATTAAATGACCTTCTCTAACTAAGGAGTGAAATGGGATAAATTTTAATTAGAGACTCCTTCAGCTACTCTGCCAGTATCTTTATATCTCTTTCTCCTCCATGCAAATCACAGCAACTTTTGCTGAAATTATGCATTGCAGAAAATTCCTTATTTTCAGTGACAARAACCACTTAAAAGCTTGCCTWCCATGTCAAGTAAATAAAWAGTTTATTTTATTTTCCTAACAGGATATATCCATTGAACAATCAATCWACTGTGTCACAGCAGCCAGGAAGGGTCATGCAGGTGAGTGAAGCTCTTCCTTTGTTTCTTTGTAAATCATCCTTTCTCCTTCTCATGGGTCTGACAGAAGTCCTGGTCCTGTTCAAGATGTTGTAGTTATACAGGATGTATGTATGTTATAGTCCCAGTAATTTTAGCCATGTTTCCTTTACAATCATAGAATTATTTGGATTGGAGAACTCTCTAAGATCATCAAGTTCAACCTCAAGTCAGTGCTGCAAAGCCCGCCACAGAACCATTTCCCTTAGTCCCACATCTACATGTCTTTTAAATCCTGTCMGGAATGTTGACCCCATCACTGCCCTGGGAAGCCTATTCCAACCCTTTTGGTGAAAAAATTTCCTAATTAATTCCAAATTAAACCTTTCCTGGCACAATCTGAGGCCATTTCCTCTTGTCCTGTGGCTTCCAGATATTTATTCTGGACTAAGATTATTGTTTTGGTGCAYTGTGTGGTATTGGCTTTTGATATGACAGTGTTGCTTGTTGTGAAACTCACCTTGTCTATGTGTTCAATACTTCAGTCACCTTCATACTTAATGAGTCATCTAGTGGAAACATCTTCCTCCATCTTGATCCTTGCTTGAGGAAACAGGCATTAACAAAGCCTTTGGGAAAATGACATGAGCCCTCAGACTCTGGAGGCTACTCCTGCCAAGTGTGAGGGAAAGGAATCCTGAGCTCTGGTTGCACTGAACTCCCCTTGAACCGTGTCATCAATCTCTGTAGTGTGCAGATTCTCTGCCCCAATGTCCAAAATTGGTCTCCAGGCCTCATTTTCTGTCTCTCCACCAGGCCGGCAGGAGGGCAGGAACTCCCTCTGACAATTTGGCTGCTGCCTGGGCACAGTTCCATAGCAGGAACCCAAAGCATTCCCCCAGTGCTCCCCCAGAAGTTCTGTTGGGAGTCTGTGCCCCTCCTGCCCATGGCCATGGACCAGGGCACTCTGGCAGCCCTGTCTGTGCCTCGTGGTGCTGCATGGATCATCTCTGCCCCCTGCTCTCTGCTCTGTGCTCTGAGCTGGGCACATGTCTGAAATGAGCAGCCCAAACTGATACCAGCACAGCCCACTCCACAGTCCAGCATGGGTGTCCTGGTTGAGGGCAAATTTGGGAGAGAACCCCCACAGGGGTTCCTCTAGGAAGCAGATTCAATCRGCCCCTCTCTCATCCAGTTTGGGAGTAAATACCTCCTTGGAGAAAAGTGGAAAAAACTGTTTATTAAGCAATGAAAACCTAAACAATATTAAACAATAAAACCTCYTGCTGCTCCAAAAGAGAGACAAACTCACAAAGTCCCCTCTGTGGGCTGTGGCTCAGCTCACTCAGTCTCTAATCAATCCCTGTGGTGCTGGAAATGCCGCGGCCCAGGCCCAGCGCGGTGGGTCACAGGTGTGAGCTGCCAGTGCTCTTCTGGTGTTCAGTCTGGAGAACGTCTGAACAGGTCCAAAGGAAAGGGAAAAAAAAATCCACAGTCCAGGGAACTTCTTTGCCTCAGCTAGCTAAAACTAACTAAAAGCAAAGGGGAGCTCTGTCCTGCTGTCTGTCCATCTGCAGACATCACAGTCCAGGAGCAGGAATGTGGAGGAGTGAGAGCAGTGTCTGAAAAGAAACTCCATGCTTCTTCTCTCTCTCCCTTCACTCTTGGAACAAGTCTTAAAGGTGCAAAACTTATTATTAAGCATAAACAGAACAAGACAATTGGGGATAAAAGCATCATCTAGTCAACCTAGGACAATGAGCATGACCAGAATGGTCAGTGACATCCCATCTAATCAACCTAGGACAATGGGCATGACCAGAATGGTCAGTGACATCCCAAGTGACACCTGGGCTGATGCCTGAGTGGCCACACACTTATCCTCAGCCACAAGAAGGAGGAGATTGGACAGACAAATGTTGCTGACTGCCTGTCCAGACTCTGAGCTACMAGGACACTTGTGATATCACACTGCACATGCACTCCAGCGTGGTGTGAAGCTCTGGACAAACTCAATCAATCAAACAGCCTCGGTTCACCCTCTCCCTTCTGACAGCAGGACTGACAGCCATGCTGCTAAATCTCTTTTTCTGTTGCAAAAATCAACCGCTTTACTTCTTTAAGCTGGAAATTCCTCTCAGCACTTCTGAAAAAAAAATAAAAAGCCAAACCCAACAACCAAACCAAAAATATTCCATCCTGAATACCCAGAACAGAAATAAATGTCTCGTGATTGAGCAGATATAGCCCAGCTTTTGCCAGATTAAAAGGATGATTAATTCATACACTTTATACTTGCAAGTTATTTTGGAAAGAGCGTGAGCAATATATGCCTGGAAATTCCCAATTAGATTCAAGAGCATGTTGGAGTGAGCAAGCCCACGCCCACAGGAGCAGATGTTTGTTTGCACTATCAGAGTGTCATGTATCACCTACACAACTGATTTCAGAGATGAGAGGGGTGGTTAAATGGCTCTGCAGTATTCAAAGTGACCGTGGCTTTCATTTGAACATTGCACTTCTCAGAATAAACAGTTCTTGAAGAAAATTTCAGAACAAGATGCCAATGAGAGAGAGAGATAGAGAGAGAGAGAAGAAAATTCTAACCCTGTTTCCTGAGTGGAAGCTTTTGTGCTGATATTTTTCTCAGAGCTAAAAGAAAAAGGTCAGRAGGGAGGGAGTGTAAGGGAAAATGCAGAAAAAAATATGTTGAACAGGGTGTCAGACACCTGATAGTTTTCTAATGACTTTTGTGGGCTTTAGTAGGTTTAGGAGATTGTCTCTGATGCAATTCTCTGGCCTTGCTGGCATCCTGGCATCCAGCTCCCCTTCTGGATTTTGGGACACTTGTGTGTCTGCTCCTCTGTCCAGGTGCTTCTTTGTCTCTTGCCTTGCCTTGCCTTCCCTCCTTCAACTGGCAAAGTTTAAGAGGTGTTGCGTCAGCATCTTGGTGTTTTTTCAGGTTGCTTCCTTGAACAAAAACCCATCTGSGTTGCCAGAGCAATGGATGTTCCAGGCAGGCATCCTGGTATCTCGTTTATCTGTTCCATGCCCATCAGGTGCTCGTGTGCCACACCACAGTGTCCATCTCTCTGGGTGCCTCCCTGGCTGCACATCCAGGGCAGTGATGGTCCTTGGAAAGGTGGGAGAGCTGTCAGTCCTCCTTTTTGCCTCTTCTTTTGGCTTGTGCAAACAATGGAAGAGGACTAAGCACAAACACAGAGCTGCAAAGCAGAATTTTCTCACTGCTGCAAGGTAACAARACTCCCATATCTATTCACACATGAGGTTTCACCAGCATTGCTAGGACCAGYGTGCCAGCTTAGTTTGGAAAGAAAGCCAAAAATCATAGATCTCTTTCAACTGAATAAACAATGACATATGTTCTGGTTTTACAAATGCTAAGAATATCTTGAGGAGAAATCCCAATGTTTCTTTAATACGTACTCTGACAGTGTYCCATAATTCCTTCTGGGAGAGTGGCAAGTAAAGAGATAAAACACTAAGACAGCATGATTCATCAGCTTACTCTTTATAAGGAACAGAATTGTTATTTCTCTTTTGTTCAGAGGGAAACTGGAGGGACAGGGAGATGCTGTGACTTTTCAGGGACCATGCAGCCAGACAGATGAAATCTCAGCACTCAGGGGACAAGCCAGTGCTTTATCCAGACACTGAGTTAATTTAAAATAWCAGTTTCATTCCTCATATCCATTGGAAGCCAGTTTTCAAGTGTTGAAGTTGCTTAGTTAGCTCCTAATTTTTCCACTGGAACAAGTTGGTTTTGCCCCCCTGACAGGAGGAGAAGGTGGATGTTTACTGRCAAGCAACAATCACCACTGTGCAGAGCTTTGAAATCCCAGTCTCTACTGATCATTTTGCTGATACCATCAAGAGTCAACCAAACAGCAGCAATATATTCAATATTAGGGGGAAAAAAAGCCCCAGCAAACATTGGTATCTACTGAAACCTAATTTCTAGGATTTCCTTCAAAATCCTCTTCAAGCTATACTGAGGGCAGAGGTGAAATAATGCAGATATGTCAAGTCCCATCTCTGATCATGTTGGCATCATTGTGGTTAAAATGTGGCCTTAGGTTTGAATTCCCCCTCCTAAAATCATAAAACCATCGAATTAAAGAAGCATTGAAACATGGAATCATAGAATCATAGAGCCATAAAATCATAGATTCATAGAATCATGGAATGGTTTGGGTTGGAAGGGACATTAAAGACTATCCAGTACCTGGAGCACTTCCAGAGATGGGGTATGCACAGCTCCTCTGGAAACCTGTGCCAGYGCCTCACCACCATCACAGTGAAGAATTTCCTCAAATGTTTATTTCTCTTAAACCAAGTTTTTTATCTAAAACCAGGAAAATCCATCGCTGTGTTGCTTYGACGGCAACCCTGCCTGGTTTTGCCTTGTGTGGCTCCAGGGCCTGCCCACGTGTGTGGGTTCATGCCTTGAGAAGAGCACAGAGACCCTTGGAATACAGCAGCAAGGGTGCCAGCAGGTTTTTGGGGACGTGTGGCCCCTCACTTGCCAGTGGTAACCCCATGATGCCCCCAGGTCTGCTGCTGGATGCAGCAAAGGGCCTGGGCAGCACAGGGACAGAGGTCTCTGCTCAAGGCATTTGGGTCATTGTGAACCCATTTTTATCTGCTGCACTCCTGTGACATAAAGAAGTGCTTGATCCTGGCCTTTTCTTTTTTATTTTTAAGGATCCATTGTGCTCTGTCAGGGAAATGCTGGTTCTGCCCTATTTTTCTCTTCCCTTTGATCTGAAATAGATGAGAATCAAGACTATCCCTGGCTCCGTTTCTGCTGTGCTAATAAGGTGGCTGCAGCACAAGGCACAAGCAGGCAGGAAGGATTAAAAAAAAAAAAAAAAAAAAGAAAAAAAGTGCATGAGAAAAAGCAGAAGCCCTAAAGGCAAGTTTTTCATGTCAAAACACTTGTTGGCTGCTTGTTTGKAGTGCTTGGATTTAAACAATATACAAAAGGCAGTGGCCCGAATCCTCCCAGCTGGAGCCTTGGGGAGACCAAGGGAAGTGCCACAGCTGCTGCTGCTGCTCTATGCCACTGATCAGGCCACAAGATGCTCTTGTTTCAATTTATTTTTAGATATGGAAACCTCTGCTTCTCTCTGGTACTCAGCATTGCTGCTCCGGGAGGGCTGTCAGAAAAAATTCAGTTTCTGAGCTCCCTTTTGCTGTGACCTTATCATCTACAGCTCTGAGCTCTGCTCAACATTTCCAGCAAAATCTTATTCTCCAGACTGCCTTGATGTTTTTTTTAAGCACTGACGCCACTCGTAAAATTTCAGAAAAATAAGATAATTAGTGCTGCTTGTAAGTAACTTTTAGGGAAAAGTCAGCTGCTCTGCATTCAGCATATGTTCAAGCAGTGTTCTTCAAATGCTTGAAATTTTATCTCCAGCTTCCTGTGGATGAACAGGTCACATCTAAACTGTGTCGTAACTGAAGTGGCACCAGAAAATTATAGGTATCAGAAACCTGCAGACTGTGTTAAATATGGAAGGCTAAAAAGAGCGCTGAAGAAAATAGAGAATGTGAAGAGAGATTTGTGGTAAGAGCATCGTGGTAGTGGAGGATACCTTCTGTCACTATTTCAGAGAGGTGTGTTTACCACGAATTTTGGTGTTAGCTCTGATCTCAGTTGTCATCTGTCACTGCTGAACAGTTGGCAGTTGTCCTCCTAGCCCTGTTTCTAGGGGTAAACAGCATTTCTGAGCCCTTCTGCTTTCAGAGCTGATTGATGGCTTTTTGAAAGGAAAGGTGTGGATGAAGGAATAAGCCAGTGGTGGTCACTTTCCATAGGACATGGGGTCACTGCCAACATCTCCACTGCCCCTTGGGCACTGGCCTGGCAGGCCATTAGCTTTCCCTGCTGGATTCATAAATATTATCTCATTCTTCTCAAACATTGCAGTAGCCCCATGCKCCTCCATGCATGCTTAAAAATTATAGAAGTAATTAATAATAATGTTCCCAACACGAAGGTAAGAGCAAAGTAACCAAGCYAAGCCGTCAGATTAATAACATTAATTTATTTTCCAATGAGCCCTGATTCCTTTGAAATCAGTTGCAAGCTTGAAGGAAGATATTTCTTTCTGTCAACTGAGTCTGCTGCCTAATTGCTGCAGCTAACCCATTTCAGGCAGGCTACCTTTCCCCTGCTTGCTCCCCTTGAGAGAAGCAACAGCTTGTTCTTATGAAGAAGCATTTCTCTTGATCTCTGTAGTGCCTCTCATCCTAATTGCAGCTATCTCATTTAAAACGTCTCCTTATCTTACCAATTAGAAATCAGCCCCGGGGTTTGATTCCTGTCCTCTCAGCTCCCCAGCAGGGAGCTGGAGGCTTGCAATCAAGCTTGAGCCTTGTTCCCTGTCTCCTGAGCTGACAGGCTGGTTCAGAGGGACTGATGAAGGCAGGAGATATTATTTGTGTAAGGTCCCCTATCAGCAAGCCCAAGACACAACCTGCAGATACCCACCTGCCAGCACTACAGCTGACAGGCTGTGCCATAATAGCTGCTCACTGTTACAGTGCTCTCCAATTAAGAAAAAGAAAAAAAGAAAAAGGCAAGAATAAAAAAGAAAAAAAAGCAAATAGGAGGGAAGCTTTCTGCATACTAAACACTCTCCACTTGTCAGCACGGATGCACAGATGTGTTTCCAGTTGYTCCCCAGGGACAGGGAGCAGAAGGGTTGCCGGATATGGCCATGGGAGCAGAACCTTTTGAAGTCACTGATGGTGGCTAACAGTGATGGGCATGGGTGACAGAGATTGGGCACTGCCTTCAAGGGGCTGGAAAAAGCTTGGGTGTCCTGTCTCCAAGGGCTGGGAGGACAGGGCATGCTTCCTCCCGCCTTCTTCAAGGGACTACCCTTCCATTTCAGTCCAGACTCGCCTTCTTTCTTCCTCCCATATTTCCCCTTGGAGTCTGACTCAACAGGCCACTGCAAGTCTGGATAATTTCTTTTCCTAAAAAATAAAAAAAAGAAAAAAACAGCAACAAAAAACAAAAAACCAACCCAGATCAATTTATTTGAAACATACGCGCAAGTGYAGGATTTACATATAACCCCCTCTGACTGCCAAGAAAGAGAAAAAAAGCCCCCAACATTTAAAATCAGTCTTTTTCACTGATGGGAGAGCAGTGCTTAGTATTCAGGGCACCACATCTGAATACATTGAGTAAATTATATGTGCCAAACTATTCACGCTTCGCCTGACTACAAGATTTACTCACACAACCAGCCACAGAAACGACATAATAAGAAACCTTCAGCATATTTCCAGAATACAGATATCCTGGCTGGGGAGCCAGCCTGACAAGGTGGTTTGTGCTCCAGGAGAGGAGGGATCCACTTCTGCTGTAGGTCTTCATTTAGGGAATCCAAAATCTGGCATCCCAGGCAGATCTGGTGTTTCATGCCTGATCAACACTTCTTTCTTTGCACACAGAAATATTTTTTTTTCTTTTATCCCACCTGGGGTTCTTTCCTGCTCAGACAGGCTTAAGATGATTAAGCTGGATGTGTCAGTACGTCTGAGAGCTTGTACCATTTCCCACAGAGCTGGTGGAGGGAAGCTCTGCCAGCTGGATGCATGTACAGTCTGCCATGGGGGCACTTCAGGGCCACACTCAGGGAAATTAAATGGACCATGCAGTAGCTACTGAAGGGAGGTAAGAAAGAACAGTGTTTTTAAGTAGCTTCTACAAAAAAAACAGATGGAAAAACCCTACCTGAAGGGTTTGGTTGCATTGTTGGTCCTAGCTCACACTCTGAAGGGTTTTTTCCAGCTCACAGATATGTGGGAACACTGATGGATGTCTCTGGTGTCTGACACAAACCACCCCACACAGAGACTGAGGCTGGCTTTAAAGTGTCAAATCTCCTTAAACTGAAATCAAACTGAGTGAGGGACAGGATCTCCATCCTCTGGTTGTGGGACATGATAACCTGAAGCAGCCTTTACACACACCTTGCCTGCCAGAGGCAATGTGGGATGCACCAGAAACTCCACGGGGATGGCAGATGTTTTCATAGCCCATGTTGCACATGCTCTATTAAACCACATTTTCCCTTCTGTAACATTCCCCCTGTAGTGTAGCTTTGGAGAAGACTGAAAACCTGGATGTGAAGGTAAACTGAACTGGACTGAAGCAGGCTGGCCAGCTAAATCCCAGCCTCTGTCTACCATTAAAGTTTGTTGCCTCCTGCCCCTTATCCAGCATGTTCCAGGGTGCTCCAGAGGAGCCCACCATCAGCAAGTGGCTGGGAAATGGATGCCAATGAGATCAAAAGAGCCAGCAGACAGACTATTCAGTATTCTCTGGTTCAGAGGGAAGGTGCAGAGACAGCTGGTCAAAGCCAAGGGTGGGTGAAACACCACGACTTGGCTCTAAAATGTGGGGAGGACTTAAGAGGAAAGCACTGGGTGTGTGGTGTGCCCCACAGTGTTCATCATCTCACCATTTGAAATATGCACAAAAACAGTGAGAAAGGGCTGGTGAAGGCAGCTTGGAAATGGGGATAAATAATCCTGGAGAGCGGAGAGCAGAGCAGGGTTTGTGTCACAGAGGATGGCCAGTCTGGTGATGGCTGAGGGAGCTGGGGTTGTTCAGCCTGGAGAAGAAAAGGCTCTGAGGAGATCTTAGAGACCCTTCCAGTGCCTAARGGRGCTCCARGAGAGCTGGAGGAGGACTTTGAACAGGTCCTGGAGTGAAAGGACAAGGAAGAAAGTCTTTAAACTGACAGAAGGGTTAGGTTAGATATTGGGAAGAAAATCTTGACTGTGGGAGAGGTGAAATATTGGAACAGGTTTCCCAGAGAATCTGTGGCTGCCCTGTCCCTGGAAGTGTTCAAAGCCAGACTGGATGAGGCTTSGAGCAACCTGGTCTAGTGGAAGGTGTCCCTTGCCCACGGCAGGGGTGGGACTGGATGGTCTCTATCRTCCCTTCCAACCCAAACCATGCTGTGATGACATGATTCTTTAGTCTGCATCTTTGTTTTGCCTCAGGCAAGTGAAGCTKCAGAATATTTGGCCCAGCTTCTGATGATGGGTGGGAAAAGTAAGAATCATATTTCTATACATAGACTCTGCATAGGCTGCRCACCGCAATTTTTGTATTTATTGAAGCATGATTTTCATGAGATGTGCCACCCTGCAGGGGAGCAAAGACTAAAGCTGAGATCATTAATCCTTAATACTAAGTAGATGCAGCTTGTTAGTTTGCATTTCACCATGTAATTATCTCTGCCATGAAGCATTCTCAGAAATGCTGGGCTGCTATTCCTCTGCACATCCAACCTGAAAAGACTGCGGAAAATGGGGCAGAGGCCAATGACGTGATGCTGGGAGCATTGCTCACTCATTTGTGGGGCAAAAGCTCAGCCACAGACATTTTATTCAGAAGCCCCCTTCATGTCTGTGTCAGTGAGAACACACTGACAGCAGCTCTGAAATTAACTGCAGATTGGAGCAATTAATCTGAATTTAAACACAATGCGTTCAAGGATTTCATAGGCAGTTAATGATCCTAAATATAATCTTCCCAAATGAAGTCCCAGCAAATTCCTCCAGGATCCCATTGCCAYAACTTCCCCTTGCTGGGCCCAGGACTGCAGCACCCAGGTTTAACTCTGTTGATCTTCTTGCACAGACTTATTTGTTCATGGATTCATCACACCCACCCCAGGAGCTCTCCTGAAGCACATGACAACACCATGCACAGGGCTACCCTCCCCCCTTTCATCTTCTTAATTGCTCTGCTCAAAGCAGTCATTCAGCTCAGAGTTGAGATGCTTTGTGCAGAATTTTTTTTTATTAAAAATCTGAGTCTTGAAAGACGGTGACAGTTCCGCCCTGGAGGATGGATCCCCCACTGAACAGAAGCAATGCAGGCAACTTGCCCTGTCTGCCTGTRGGAGCGTGAAGACAGGTTCACACTTGCTGGGAAGTGACAGTGACTYGGCTGGGAGGGTGAGCAGCCCCTGTGCCATCAGCTGGTAACCAACCAAAACTGTCTCCAGCCACGAAGGTTTTGCTGAGCTACCACAGGGCTCTGCAGGAGATCAGTGAACATGTTTGGAAAAATAAGTCTCTGCTCGTCCCTGGCCAGGAATGGTGGATGGAGCTGTGCTGGCTCCAGTGGCCACTGCAGGACTGGGGGATGAATGAGGCAGCAAGCACTGGTGGGTGCAGGGGTGGCAAGCTGGGGAAGGCATCCTGCATGACAAGGGTGCTGCTATGCTGTTATAAACCCCTGGAATAATGTGAGGATCCCACTTGTGAAACAGCGTTAGGATCTGATTATTAAAAGATGCCTCTGTCGGAATTAAGGTGTAAAYGGGACCATAGGTTGGAGACAATAGTATGGATTTTATTTATCAGTAAATGTGAGGTAGAGAAAGGGACAGAGGGGGAGAGAAAGAGAGGGAGAGACAGATTAAGTAGGTAGCCACCACCACACAGGTTCCTGTGGTGCCCAGGAGTTACCCAGATCTGCCTCACCAGGCCTGGCATCTCCCTCTTGCTCCCTCCCTACTTTTTCCACAAGGCTGCTCAGTGGAATCTTGTCCTGTGTGCTAATTCCAAGCCTTTTACCTCCGTGTAGGTCTGACATTGACGCCTTCCCACTTTCCATCTGTGCCTGTCATGGCAGCTCATCTTGCAGGAACRTCCTCCTCTGACAGTGCTTTGAGGCAAATTTATGGCATTCTTTATGTCCTGGCAGGTACAGACAGGGATCCAAAGCATGGGAGGACCTGTGCAGATGACTGCAGGGCCACTGGCTTGGCTGCCAGGCTGCTCCTCTTGCTCTCTGCAGGACACAAATCATCTCCTGATGCAGATATTCTGTGCCTTGCTTTGTCCAGACAGTGAGTTACCACAGAAAACACAAAGCAGTTTTCCTTCTCCATATCCATTGGAAGTCAGTTTCCCAAAAAGCTTGGTTATTTGAAATATCTTACTTAGCATGTTTTTAATTTTTCCACTGGAGCTGATTGGTTTTGCCCCCTGAAGAGAGGAGAAGGTGGCTGTTTACTGACAAGCAATAATCACCACTGTTCAGAGCTTTGAAACTCCAGGCTCTACAGAGCACTTTGCTGATACCAAGATGTGTCAAGTCCCAACTCTGCCCGTGGTCATGCTGGCACCATTTTGGCTTAGAAGTGACCTTAGATTTGAATCCTACCCCCAAAATCATAGAATCATGGAATGGTTTGGGTTGGAAGGGACCTTAAAGACCATACAGCTGCCGCTGGCAGGGACATCTTCCCCTAGACCAGGCTGGTCAAAGCCCTGTCCAGCCTGGCCTGCAGCATTTCCAGAGATGGGGAATGCACATCTCCTCTGAAAACCTGTGYSAGAGCCTCACCACTYTCATTGTAGAAAACTTCCTGCTTTTCTCCAGTCTGAATCCTTGGGGTTTTTATCCCAGGCTGTGTTAGAAGCGYAGACAGGACAGCAGAGTTTCACTGATGGCCCCACCTTGCCCCCATCCCTCCCTTAGTCTCAGAATCTCTGCTGATCAGAGTGACCCCGAAGAAGGAGTCAGAATTCTTCAGCTGTGGTTTTCAAGGCTGTTTATTTTTCTGTTATCTATAACATTCTTTCCCTAGCCTGCTGAGGTCCATTCAGTAGATCAGTCAGAGGCACACGGCCCGCCTTCAGGGTGGTGTTATCTTTTATACTAAAAACTATGTGTTCTTTATTTACAATAATTTCCCAATATCCATCACCTATGTTAGTCAGTGTGTTCCTACCTTAAACCAATCCAAAAGTACCAGCATCACCCAGAAGATGGAGGCTAGGAAGAAGGAGAAAGAAGGATAAAACACGCCCAAATTCCTCCATCTTGGGACCCCGGGCCCCCATTCTAAAAACTCCAAAATTCTACTTTTTCACCCCGTGACAAACTAACTATTATTCTACTTAAACTCTCTTGACTTGTAATTCTTCATACAAAGGTGGTAGTTTGCTCCATGGGTCAAAATCAGAGTCACAGGTGTCTTGGGCTCTGTGCCAAGGCCTCTGAGCCCYCTGGCAGGGGCTTGAGCCATCCAGGACAGCCAGAGGGATGTCCTGGGTTCCAACACCTTAGCCCATCCTGCTGCCAGAGAGGATGCTCAGAGCTGCCATTAACCAACGGGAAATCTCCTTTTGWGAAATCTCTGACACAATGAAAACACCAGGGGAGGAAATCTGGTGCTGCTTGACTCAGGGATGATCTGCCAGGCATGCAGGTCCAGCCCTGCCAGCCCCTCTCAGCCAGGCTGCTTGCTGCAGGCTGCTGCCTGACGTCCCCGCGAGCCCGCGTGTCACCATCGTGACAAAATCTCCTTCYGCAGAAATTTAATTAGCGCACTGAAAGAGCTGACCTTTCCCAAGATTTTATTTTTCCCACCATGCTAAAAATATCCCACTGAATATGTCAGTAGTATCCTTCATGTGCAAAGCACTCTGATCGYCCGCTTTAAGGGGAGAGGAATTTTAAAATGATGGTTTTGTAGAAAATGAGGGGGGGGGAAAGCTTTTAAATACTCTTTAAAATGGGCAGCAGCATTTGGAATCAAAATTATTATGATTGTCCTATGCAAAAAACCCCAAAACCAAACAAACAACCCCCCAAAAAAAAACAGAGAACAAACAAACAAACAAACAAAAACCAACCCCCCTTCAGAGAAAAGAGCACACCATCTTTACCATGGTGCATTTTACCACAGGACTAGTATTCAATACTGCAAGACATTTTATGAATTAGCTTTATTTCTTAATCTATCACTCAAAGGGGCTGGAAAAATTAAACTGATTTTCCAAAGCCCCTCCTACAGGCTGTCCATCTTGCAAGTTCTGTCCACCAGGACAGAATTCTCTTTCTTCATCACTTATTAATGTTGCATTTGCYTTCACTGAAAGAGAACCATCTGATGCTGTTCAGTGTGCTAAGTGCCTACATACATACACACACATATATGTGAAAAATGAAACTTAGATTGTTTTAGAGCATGGGCTACCTACATGCAATTTGCTGATAATCACACTGCCTCATGACCAGTGATAATTTCCTGTTGGAAATCTTAGCCCTCRAAGCTGTCAAGATAAGCGAAATATTCCATATTTCCAGATTTATTATATTTATTTATATAGTAAAAAGCAACTGTCCTCTTCAGTTGTCCCTTTTCTACTATTTTCTGGTGAAAGAAAGTAGCAGCTGGGTGCTCCAGCTGGGCCAGGACCCTCTACTGCTCCTACAGCAGGTAGTGGGAAGTTTATTCTGAGCTCACAAAGCTCAAATCTTCATCTCCTTGACACTGAGTAAACACCTCTCCTACAAAGTAAACACACATTTCAAATGAGGAAAATGTTTTTTCTTATGTATTTATAGGAGTATAATTTATATATTAGGCAGTGCTAGCCTTAAGACACAAAACTTGGCTCAGAAAATTTAGCAAATTTTACAGATGACATAAGCCCAGATTTTCTCCTGCACCTTGTTTGTGAGAACTCTTACAGAGTATGCTTATTTCCAAGAAAAGATAGGATAAGAAAGTGGATCCACACTTTCAGGATTATAACATTTGGTGGAGTGAAAAAAATAATGAGCGTCAAAAGTCTGTGCCATGCCTGTGTAAGTTATAGGASTGACTTAAACCAGCTTCACCTTGGCATCATAAAACTGGCATCAAGCACAGCAGCCTTCTCATTTGCAGGCAGATATTTATGATGCCTTTTTTAGCTCTTTTGGCATTGCGTGGGGAATAAAACAGCAGTGTCTTGACTTTATGTCTTATTTTACTGCTTCTTCTTGCAGAAGTTTAGAAGCCTGAATGGCTGTGAGATAGAGAAAAAGGCAGTGCTCTTCATCCAGGGCAATAAAGGCAATTTCCATCCCTTGGACAGCAGCAAGGCCACAGGCAGCAGGGAGGGCAGGGTTGCCACCAGGATCTTTTTGGGGATGCATTCCCTTACCAGCTCCAGGCCATGGAGGACCAAAAGCACCACTCAAACCCCACCTTCTCCTTGGGGTTTGAGCTTCTCTGAGCCAAAGAGGAGTTTTACAAATGGGCTGCAATGTGTCTGCCTGCCTGGCCCTGCTGTCAGCACTCATCCACTGTGCTGACACAGCCTTTCAGGTTTTACTGATCTGACCCCAAAGCTGTCACCCTCTTGGCCGGTAAAGCAGCTCAGGCAATTTAGCTTGTTGTTTTTGTTGTTGTTGTTGTGGCCTCTCTGCCCCCTGAAATGTTCGTATTTTCAATGGACCATAAAAAAGGACAACTTTCTTCTGACTTTCATGGCCATTCCAAGGTTACACAGCAGYCCAAAGCAAAGTCATGCAGCAGCAGTACCCAGTGAGTTTTGGTGATATTACAGCATAAAACTGGATCAGGATTTTAGCAGATATTAAAAAACAATGAAGGATTGATTTGAACATGAAGGATTAATCCACCCTGAAGGATTTGCACTTGTCTTTATGCAACACCTGAGATGTTCCAGTGGCATGAAGACACATTATTTGTGATAATGCCAGGTTCATGAAACACTAGATACATGCATTAGCTGTAGCATCACAGTTTTTGATCTGTTATGTTTGGGATAATAGGGAAGAATCTGCTTCTGAAGGCACTCAGATTTTTCTTGGCTGACTGATAACCTTCGAAGGGGCTCAGTGAAGYTGTAAAAATAAATCCTGCTCCTTCCACGTGAAGGCAGGAGCATCTCCATGTTCAACCCTCCCTTCACCCTGAGCAGCACTTGGCAGATCCCCAGGAGATGGGTTAAACTCTCCAGCACTGACCTCTTGTGCAGGAAAAATGATAGCAGGACCAACAAAAGCCAGGAACAACAGGATATTTTTCATGAAATTGTGGATGCTCATTTAGTGTGCAGCTCCATGCAATCAAGGCACTGTTAATTTAAAATTAAAATGGRAACTGATGTGGAATTTACCCTTCAKTGCTTTCCCTGAGGATTGATAGCATCCTGCAGGCTTGGAAGATCTGCAAAAGCAATTTATAACAATAACTGTCATGCATCAGACATCACTTTCAGGGGTGGTGCTGCAACTCAAAATGTAGCCCAGCCAAAAATAGAAATGTATGGCTACTCTAGCGATGTACACCTGACCATTTATCTCCTGGGCTGTTGCTCAAACTYCTGCTTGAAGGCAGAACTTAATACCAGGGTATGCAAAGCAGAGGAAAGCCTTCATATGCAAAGAGAGTAAGTGTCAGGTAATGAGGATAAGCCAAGGAGGCTGTCGTAATGACGATTTGTCATTTTTCAGATATCCTTTACATAGCCATTTCTTAATAAAATCTCTATTAATTTATGGAGTGGAAACTTTGACAAACTCTGGGAAAAAACAAGGTAGCTAAAATCCTCTTGAAGTCATCTTCAAGAACATTTAAAGAGTTCAAAAGAGGCAGCATTGAGGAGGAGAGCTTGCTGTCCTTGCTCTGGTGGCTGATGTCCTGCAGCAGCTACTGACCAGCTGCCATTTGTAGACATATTTGGTCTTTTTTGTTATGGTGGTTTTGKTTTTGTTTTGTTGTTTCGGTTTTTGGGGGTATTTTTTGTTTGTTTTTTTGGTCAGTTGGGGGYGGTTTTGTTTGTTTTTTAAAAGGGTTCCTACTGACTTTAAAATGAATGGTAAATAAATTTCCCATGCAGTATCACAGACAGCTCAGCCATCTCTGTATGTGGCTCGAGTGAATGTGAGTTGTAACCTTCTCACCCAGAGGATGGAATGGGAAACCTCATGCACATTTCACTTCAGGAAAATATCTTTTCACCGATTTTTCCTGCAGGATCTTCATAGCTGTCAGTGCACCTACTCTTATTTAACCAGCTAAACTCAAAAGGTGGAGCTAATGCTTGGTACTGTCTCAGAGCCATCCTGAAATTAAACATTTATGGCAAATTTGCTGTAGGCCACCAAATCAGTGAAGACAAATTCCAGAAAAATGTGAGCATAAACACAAGTCAATTAAATTGTACCAGAAGGGCACAGGAATGGCTCTACCTTGGATTAAGTGTTCAATGATAAATCAGTTATTTTAGTGTGTGATCACACTGTTTACTTCTTATTCCCGTCCATGATATCATAGCTAAAGCTCTTGAAAAATGAAAGTAATTACTCCTATTGTTTTTACAATTATTTTACTGCTAACATTTTTTTTAAATTTCAGAGTAGACCAGTTGTGCTTGTTTCCTCACACATACCCTTGTTGATGGTGTAAGAGATAATTTTCTTTCATTCCACAGGATTTTTTTACATCCTGGGATGATTTTATCAGCACTGAGAACTTTCTCCCACTGTGACGCCAGAGCTCCTTTGTCCCTCATCTCTTATTAAGAAACAATGAGTCACTTTCTGACTCTTCCCTGGTACTTGTGCCTGCAGAATAATAAGAATTAAATATTTATGAAGAGTTCTGCATAATCGCAAATATACGATGAAGATCAAGTGCATTGGAAGAAGGGTGTTAAGTGCCCTCTGATGCTGTGCTTGTGTAATACCAGGTAGTCCTGGAGTAAAAGTGTTACTTATGAAAAAACCAAAGTGTTTTAGTTCCCCATGTCCAAGAAAATGGTCAGTAATTCAATCAGATGTTCACTACATTCCCTACTTTCCAAAAACTCAAAAATCCAGACATGTGTTCTCTCACATGATGCGTAATAAAGAATGGTTTTCTCAAAAACCATTTATTAATGGCCAATAAGTTAAATATTGGACATTATGTTTGATTTTACTCCGAAAAAAGCTGTCTGTGAATGGTGCTCTCCAAAGAAGGTTGATGATACTTTCACAAGGATTTTTTACAACAAATCCCCTTGGACCAGAACTAAACACATTCTGTTTTAGGGGGTTTTGTTTCCTTTTCAACCCTTCCCTGGTTTTGGTTTGGTTTGGGTTTTTTTGTTGTTGTTGTTTTTTGGGTGGTTTTTTGGGGTTTTTTTGGGGTTTTTTGTTTGGTTTTTGTTGTTGTTGTTGGTGGTGGTGGTGGTGTTGTTTTTTTTTTTTTGGTGTGGGGAGGATTTTGCTTTATAAATTTTATTTGCTAAAGAGTTGAAAAATGTCTGGACCAGGTGAAGACTATATTTTCTTTTGCCATTTTACTTTAYCATAATCTGCTCTTGGGTTCCAGGAACTTTGAAGAAATCCTTTACATGCCTGATGCATTACACCAGTTTTCCCTGCCAGTATGGATACTAAATGYACCCTGTACTTCACTTTTAGGATTACTTGTGTGCAATGCCTTTTTCTCTTCCTAATCATCCTTTCTTAATTTTAACACAGACTGCAGAGACTTGTACTTTGTTTGAGGTGCAAGCCCATCCAAGACCTTTTGAGAGCACAATTAAGGGGTTTCTATCAATTATTTTGCAGCTCTTTCCCTCCCTTCCTCCTTCCTTAAAAAAAAAAAAAAAAAAAAAAAGAAAGAAAGAAAAGCCTCAGGTCATTCCATTTTTCTATTTCTGTCATGTGCACTCTGGAGAAAAATGACAAGTTAAAGGCAAGTTTTGCTTGAACAATGAGCATTTTTCCTATATGCAGACCTCAAGTTAAGATGTTTTAGAGCAGCTTACATTTTTCTGAGCAGTTTAATATAACCTTGGTACAAGATTTTATTAGAGTAAATATAAATATCTTCATTTTGCTGTTGGACACAAATTCAGTTACACCCAACAAGCATAAGGTTGATTGATGAGCAGGAAATAAAATGAGAAAATTGATCTCATTACGGACACCCAATAACTGACAAAGGATTGACTGTCTTGCCCGAATCACCTTTATCAACATWATCAGGTGTCTTCCCAAAGCAGAATGCAAGGAATGCAAATGGCACATTAAATTTGTTTAGGAGGGGCATATAGAGAATTAAATTTGCTTTAACTGCCCTCACACTATGAATCTTTACCTCCACAGACATACAATTGGAGTAATGAAAAGTTGCCATCAATGCTTTATTATCATGATTGCTTTTTGGGAGGATCCTCTAAAAATCTCTGCTACATGGCCCACCAGGAACAGTCTATCTTCACTCTTAAAAGCAATAAAAGGGTTGATGYCACCCTGTCCAACCAGGAACCATTTTTACAAGAAATCTATTTTATCTAATTAAAGGCCATGTTTACCCTTGGAATTGAATCCATGTCTCCTTTTCCATGATCTGAACATAAGGACAGCAGAGACATGGCTGTGGCTCCTCTCTGGATATTGATTTTTTGGCTGTTGATGTGTCTTAAATTTTGTGCATGTGTAAAGAAGGGCAACAGGGCTGTAGAAGGGTTTGGAGTGCAAGTCTGGTGAGGAGAGGCTGAGGGAGCTTKTTTAGCTTGGAGAAAATGAGGCTCAGTGAGGATCTCAGCACCCTCCAAAAAAGGTCAAAGTAAGAGGGAAGTTGGCCTCTTCTCACAGRCAGGTGAGCAACAGGATGAGGAAATGGCCTCAAGAGGCTCCAGAGGAGGTTTAGATTGGATATTAGGAAAAAATTCTGCACCAAAAGGGTTGTCAGGTGTTGACACAGGGAAGAGGTGCAGTCACCATCCCAGGGGAGAATTTAAAAGATGTGTAGAAGTGGCACTTGAGGATGTGGTTYAGTGGCAGCCTTGGTAGAGCTGGGACTGGGCTTAGTGATCTTAAAGCTCTTTCCCACCTGAATGGCTCTGTGCCTCTGTGATTTACAGCTGACACAAGGGCAAAGGCTGTAGTTCAGTACACAGCCTTTATTAACCAGATTATTCATGGTGGGTTTGTTCCTCCTAAATTGAAAGGAATTGCTGTTCCTCTAGCATGGGGATCAGCAGAAGAACCTGTTGTTGCAGCTGGTCATGTGTGTGGCCATTCAGGAAGAGTGTGGAATGAAGGTGGAGCAACAGAGAAAGGGAAAAATTGGCTGCTAGTCCTGTGGAAAAACTTTGGAATCCCTGCACCAACACTTGTGTTCACTTGCCATTAATTTTAATAAAGGGAACACACAGGGTTACCTTGATTAATATTAATAGAGGGCTAGATGGATAAGATAGCTTCCCTCTAAATATTAAATAGAGCAGGTTTTCTTACTCCCATGAAGATCCCAGGTGAAATGCAGGCAGGAGGACACCAACACTGCTCTCACACAAACATCAAGGATAGGAACATTTAAGCTTGCTAATCATACCTATTGCTTTCCCAATACTACATCAATAAAATTCTCATTTGCCTGATGTAGAACATCCATTTCCTCATGGGTTGTTGCCAACTATGGTAAAGAACTGATCAATGAAGTAAAATTATGGGATTCATGAATGTTAAAAAGCCGCGCATAATTTACAGGCCATGCTTAATCCCAGCCTGCTGGAAATKAGGCAGATATAAACCAGTCTAACTACCATGCTCTGCAGATCTTAGGAAAACCAAGCTGAATTTCTGCATTTGGTTAAGGTATAGAAAGTATTGTCCCAATATTTTTAAAGCAATCAGGAGATATGGACACAGACAAAGATTTATGACTCTGATTATCTTCTTGCTTGCTGACGTAAATTAGTCTTCTGGGAAATGAAAGTTATTTCTCAACATGCCCTTAATGGTCTGAGTCAGAACTGCGGATGATCTGTCTCCTACAAGGGTTTTATAGTTAAAACAGAGGTGAGAGCCTCCATTGCAAAGGACAATAGAAGTGGGAACTGAAATATTTCATGAGTATGAGCTCATYCTCCAGTGTGTCACAAGCATTACAGCCTAGCAAACAGGGCTCTGGATGGAAATAAAGTGTTTACTTTTCCGTTTGGATCAGGTCGATGGATTATTCCAGCCATTGACATTATCTCTGCAAACAAGGAATCATGCCTTRGACTGGCAGCCAGGGTTTTCAAGGTAATGAAAGTTGCTGGTGCCTGAGATCATCCCTGACCCCGTGTCAAGGGTGTGGAATGACTGATGCACTCCCACATCCCTTGTTCTGATGAACAGACTGATCCTCCCAGCTCTGCAGCTGGCATCAGCCCAGGGTGCCACCTCACAAACCCCCAGAGAYGATGCTCAGTGCGAGGTACCATTTTTGGCAGTCTACCACAAAGCCAAGAAAGAATGGAACTATGAAACCTGGGCATTCCCAAGATATTTCCTTGCTGTTTCTGTTTCCTCATGCTGTAACCAGTCCGCGTATAACCACGGTAAGTAGAGCTGCAGCTGTAACCACACAAACAGGTTTGTATGGCCACCTGCAAATGAGCTGAGCTATGAGGAAAACCTCTAGAATGCATTCAGATATGCCTATCTCTGCCAGTGGGACATCTCATGACAAACTCCCTGGGTAGTTAGAACAGTATGTAGCCTTGGCCTGAAAAGCATCTGCAAAGGTGGTGATCAGATGCTGAAGCAGGATGATACCTGGGAACACARGTAATTGCCAGCTGACCCTAGATATTCCTGTTATGTGGCTTCTCTACAGCTATTTTAAAAATAGGAATTGGTGTCAGGGTGTCACCATCATATTTTCTGAAAAATCTCTTTGCCCAGGATTTTCTACTGGGAAGTTGAGAAGCTTTGGAGAAAAATGAAAACAATAATTATCTGATTTGCTTCTCCCATGTTTTGCTGCTTTGGAATGTATTTGTTTACCMACAGGAGATTGTTTAATTGGTTTCTGCTGTGAATTGTTTTGACTTAATGGCCAACTGTGGCCAAGCTGTGTCAGACCCTGAAGAGAGAGACACAAGTTTTCATTAGTATCTTCTAGCCTTCTGTCTGTATCCTTTTGGTATTCTTTAGTATAGTTTAGTTTAGCATTCTTTAATATAATATAGATCATAAAATAATAAATTARCCTTCTAAGAACATGGAGTCAGATGCATCATTCCTTCCTGCCAYGGGGCACCCCACAAATACATCTGGGTGCTTTCACAAACTTCTGTCTGATTGAAATGTCATTGATGGGCAAGATGAGACAAATTTAGAACAGATTTTAAAGTTTTGGCTTAAAACAAGACAAMATGACAGCCCATGCTCCCAGTCATTGGTGCTTGGGTGGTTTGGACTTTGGTTCAAGAGATCCCCAGAGGTAAATCAGCATCCAGCATCTTCTCTTGTCTTCTCAAGTGGCTCCCACACGTCCTGGTGAAGCTGTGATTGCCCCACACCAAGAGTCTGCCATAAACATCACTTTTTACAGGGACGGGCCAGTATGCATATCATGAATGTTCAAATTAATAGAAATTCTAGYGATGTTGGTGGCTAGACTTTAACAAAGATCAGTGCTTATCAATACTGGGTTCTTGCTGCCTTTCAACAAGCCTTTTGCTATCCAGATCTTTCCCCTGCATGGCCTTTTCTCAGAAGTTGCAAGTAATAGGACAAGAGGAAAGGACCTCAAGTTGCTCCAGGGGAGTTTAGTTTGGGTGTTTGGAAAAATTTCTTGACTTCAAAGGGTTGCCAAGTGCTGGAACAGGCTTCCCAGGGTGGAGTTACCATGTCTGGRGGGCTTTAAAAGACATGTAGATGTGGCTTGGGGATAAGGCTTAGTGGTGGACTTGACAGTGATGGGTTGGCAGTTGGACTCAATGATTTTGGAGCACTTTTCCAACCTAATCTTAGAGGAATTTTCTGACCTGAATGAATGATCCTGTGATTCTCCTGTTTGTTCCCTGCCTTGCAGAGCCTGCCCTGCCAGTGGAGGCAGCAAGGCTCCTGCTCTGCTCAGAGATTCTGCACTCGCAGTGATGGTCAAGGGCAATGCTTGGATTCAGCGTGTGTTCAGCCTGAACCACCTAATTCTCATTTATGCAAAGACCTCATKAATTTGTTTCCTACAGCATAACATTTTACTGTCTTCACCCACAGTTGTCTCCGTGCAAAGAAACCCTGCTTGGATTCCTAATATGTTTTCGTGCATTTAGACAGTAASTTTTCATCTGGTCCTGGCAGAAAGTACTATGTGTTTTAACAGCCTGCTCTGTGAGGAATGGCAACAAATTCAACTCTCTGTGCTGTTTCTCCTGATGAATTATTTATCTCCACTTATTTCTCAGGGAAAAAAAAGAGAAAGATGTAGATGTGCTCTCTGCACCACCTACAGAGTCCCTTCAAACAGAGCTCCTCCTCCTCTCTTCTGCTGAAGTTGCTGCAGAACAAACTCATGGAGCTGACCACCCCTACCACCAGATGTTTCCTGACAGTTTTCACCTGCCCTATAAGAGGAGAATGCTTCCAGGTCACCCAAGGGCTTTACACAACAAGCCCAGTGCATCCTGTCATGGAGSTAGGTCCTGCCATGGCACTGCATGGTGCTAGGAGAGAGAATGAGGCCCAAAAATATATATATGAATTCTTAAAATAGATAATTAAAAAAAAAAAAGAAAGTAATTTTTACTGTTTGTGATAATGGCTTCTATTCTGGAATAATTTCTTCCTTTTCCTGTATCATTTTTYCATATCTTATATAAATTATGCCGCCTCCTAATCCTCATAAAACACGTGACAAAGCTTTCACAGACTTTGATGGAATGGGAAACAGAGCAATTTTAAGCAGAGGAGCACTAATTAACCCATTATTCAAATGAGGCAGAAATCCTTCCCGATTGCTGTTGGGAGCACAGTGATGCTCCAGGGGAGCACTGGGGGCTGGATGTGTAGCCCTTTCCCTGGGCTGGGAACACAGGGCCAGGGTTGTGGCCAAAATTCTGGTGTTCAGCCCCTTGGCCACAGCTCTTCCCACTCCTGGGAGAACCTGGGAAAGAGAGCCAGCTCCAGTGGCTTATCCATGCTGCTGAGGCACAAATCAGGAAAATTAGTGCTTSTAAAACAGTTCAGTCTCTTCTGGTCAGGGTCTGCAAGATGCTGCAGCCTCATTTTCACCAAGAGGGAGTACAGAGAGTACATCACATCATCTCATGTGGAAGAGGGACTTCCCTAACCTAATTCGTATAGACTTTTCTATAAAACACTAAAAACTGTCTTTTACTACCCTGCCTTGGAGGCAACATTGAGAAAAAATCAGCAGAAATGCAGCAGAAATTACTGTCAGGTCCTCCTGATCTTCCTAAAGACAACGGGGTGTGAGTTACAGGTTTCACAGAGCCAGGTTTCAGTTACAGGTTTCACAAGCCYTTCCTCAAGGTTTACAATGCAGCAATCAGCACTGGGAATCCTTTCCATGGCACCAGTGCAATTTGGCTGTCCTCTATCAGGCTGTGCAGCTCTGTCTGAACCGTGTCTGGGAAGAGCAGGAAAGGACAGGGGTGTTTTTGAGATGTTTGCAGCTTGGCAGAAGAGAGAACGGGGGTTGGACAAGCCTGCAGAGGTCTGATTGCTGCTTTGCAGAAGATCATGGGAGGTTTGAGGCATTACAAATCAAACAGTCATGGAAGGGATTATGAAATGGGATTACTGGGAAGCAGAGAGGGGAATAAACCTTAAATGAAAGTGGACTCAAAGGAGAATTACCAGAAGATCACCAGAGATGACAGGCAGTGCTGGAAGGCAAATCTTAGTGGTCTGAAGCATTATGTTAAAATACTGCCACAAATTTAGAAGCAAACCTTTTCACTGGGTTCAGTTGGGTCCCTTTTTAAGCCAAGTTTAGCCATAGTGAAAATGGGGTTTAGTAAGTCATCTCAGCATAGAGAAACTGAGTTTTGTGATACCTTTATCAGGGCTTGATGCAGCCATAGGTAGCAGGAATGCTCACACTGTGTCTGTATTCACAGAATCACAGACACAGGGAATCATAGAACAGTTAAGGTAGGAAAAGCCCTCTAAAATCATCAGCTCCAACTGTTAACACAGCACAGCCTAGCCCACTACATTCCCAAGTGCCACACACCGATCTTCATGTCTGTCTTAGGTTGGAAATGGGTGTTGTATTCTATTCCTACCTGTGGCTCTGTTATCTTCTGTTAATTGGGCAGTTTTTTCATCTCTTCCACAACCAATCCTCCCTCTGGGGAGACATCTGCTRTTAATGTGCCAATGAGTGCCACAGCACGACTGATAAAATTACATCATCCCACATTGTGAGAAGCTCTGCCCAGAGGGAGGAGCCAAGYATTCCTAACTGGATAGAAGCTGAGATTTTGGGACACCAGGACAGCCTTTTCCACTGGATTCCCAGAGAAGCAGCTGCCTTTTCCACTGGATTGCCAGAGGAAGACCAGGCCCATCTACACCACCACTGGATCTTCAGAGGAGGACCACAGCCTTCTACAGGATCACTGCTTCAACAGAACCACATCTGCCTCTCCAGGAGGGCTGCAGCCACCATTTCAATGGGATTGCTACCAACCCCCTGACCAACAGGGTGTCAGGTTGTATCCTGACTCTGTCAGTGTTGTTTTGTATTATTGCATTGGGGTTTTTTCAATTTTTTTTCTTTTTTTTTTTTTTTTTTTTTTTTTTTTTTTTGTTTGGTTGGTTGGTTGGGTTTTTTTTAATTTATTTTCTTCCCTAATAAAGAACTGTCATTCCTGCTCCCATATCTTTGCCTGAGAGCCCCTTAATTTCAAAATTATAACAATTCAAAGGGAGGGGGTTTACATTTTCCATTTCAGGGGAGGCTCCTGCCTTCCTTAGCAGACACCTGTCTTTCCAAACCAAGACAATGTGCCTACACACAAGATGGTAGGACCAAAACCCACAACACTGCATGCTGGACTTCTCCAGGTCCCTCCAGTGCCCACTGAAACCCAGCAGCACTGGGTCTGCTGTCACCAGGAGGAGTTTGGCCCTCAGAGTCTGACCACAAGTCAGCATTACCAACCCTCTGTACCAGCTGCTGGAATTCCTCTGATTTACTTTCAGAGGTCTGGCTGCCAGCATAATGGGAGGAGAGCAAAAACTGTCCTGCTTTGAACTGAAAAGCTGCTTTCACATCATCCTGGCTGTACCCAAGGCTGTAGCCATTCCTTTGAAACAGCCACATCTCTTGRCTCACACGCAGCAGAGAAATTCATCACATAGCCACGAGGACAAGCCAGCCTCTCTCAGTAACAGCTCTCCCATGAAGATTTAGGGAAYGTCTCGGCACAAAGATGCTGTGTCAGGCTGGCAGCACGCAGAGAGGCAGCCAAGGCTCTGCYAGCAAGCCATGAATGTACCCACTGATTAAAAAATCTGGTGAGTAGAGCAGGTTATTCTTCCTCCTACTTAGCAAATTGATCGATTTTCCAGAGAATGACAGCAGGGAGGTAATAGCTTCAATCTTCCAGGGTAACATTTCCTATTAAGAAAACATGAATAGTTTGAGCTGTGTTCCTAACAACAGTCTGGAGCATCTGCAAAGGTCCAGGGCAAGATAAATTTTTCCAGTTTGGCATCAGTCAGTTGAGATAGTCATATATGACAGAATATATTATGAATATATGAGAAGTTAAAACAGAAATATAGCATAACATCTGCAGGGAAATACTTGGTGCTGAAAAAGGTTCCATTAACAGTGGGAAGCCCCAAGGAAAGGATTTCAGGATGAAATTTATTCTGTACCACCATCCCAACAGCTCCAAAATGCAAATCACTTGCAGAGGCAGTGGTGAAGTTCATTTGCTTTCCAGTTGTGTTGCCTCTGCAAGATGCAAATGATCAATGAAGCTTCACAATAAAACCTAGATTGGTTAATAATGCAAAACAGACACCGACTGAAAACACAGCAATAATTAATATAGGCTTTATGAATGTGATATTTTTTCTAGAAAAGATTTTCCTTTATTTTTCAAAGACAGCATGATGAGAGCTGGTATCAGGTTTCTTACCCTGATTTGAGCAAAATCTCTGAAAACTCAGTTTATGCATGGGAAGGAGCTGTCACATATCAATGGCCTTTTTCTGTCTGTAAGAGCTCTATATTTCAGTAAATGCTGGAAATCAGACAATATCATTCAGCTGTAGCTCCAGGACAGAGATCAGACTTGTGTTGCTCTGAGAGAGGAGCAGCTCTACTTTATCATCGTCCAGCTGCAACAGCTTGGGGGCCTTTTTCATCAGGAAKCTGAAAAGAAGCATGGCCCTTCTGGGGTGGGAACATGTTGTCTGTGCTCTCAGGGTCTCACAGGAATTCAGGCTGCTTCATTTCCAGCTCTAACCCCAACACCTCTGGTCACAGCAGCCATGCTCCATGATCTGTGCTTTTTAGAGATGCTGGGAATTCAGATATGGTGAAAAAGCCAATTTAAGCCTCCTTTTAAAGACAGACAAAGCAATGCTTTGACAAAGCAAAGATACCCAAAGCAATGYTGGAAACCAGCTGAATCTTGCCCACAATACTCATCATTATTAAATGTGTTTGCTTCCTGGGCTCTTATTTTCCTAAAACAAAACCTATCTTGCATTCTTAGCCTAGTTTCCTAAAGAAGTTTGAACCCTGTGAAGCTTTTTTTATTTTTTTGTACAAGAAATACAACAGACTCAGTGGCAGTAGGTATGTCCATACTYGGAATAACTTTTCCCAGTTGTTTTTAAGTGGTATTATTTGAAAAGAAAGCTTCCTTCAGAGCTCACAATTTATTAGGCACCAGAGGACACTCTGCTTGGTTTCTTTCCTAACTATTTTTGATGGTCAGGAAGGTTTTTGTATCTAATAGGCTGAAGCCYTTCTAGATTCATCTCATGATACCTTCACGTCCCTTAACATCTTGCAAGGCAGGCCCTTCTGCTGCAACCTTATTGAAAGTCAGTAGGAAATAACTAGAAGGCACAAATCTGAGAATCCAAACTTGATTCACTCCCAGGATCAAGGAGCAACTTGTTTTACAGGATTTTATTTGGGAAAATTCTACCTTTAGGTTTAAAACTATTTTTCTCTTCCTGAAGAGGATGGGCAGCCTTGCTAAGGCCAACAGAGCTTGTGCTTTGGCCAATGTGTTTCCTTTTCACTTGGTTTTGGGGCTGAACTTGTTCCTGTGGAACTGCTCCATTCRCAGACCCTGTGAGGTGGACATTCAGCTGGCCCTGAGCCACAGTGAACAAAGTCCATCCACTGTGCATTTGAAACCATCCTGAGCACAGGGGGGACAACCGCAGCAACGCCCCTGTACTTCTCCCGGATTATCACAGCGTGTCACCCTTGCTCCACGTGTTGCTCTGCTGGGTTGCACTTGTAAGGAGCTGARAAGTGGGTGAACCAGCAGTGCAGGAGGGCAGTTATCATGCTGGAATCTGACCTTCCTCATTGCTGGCTGGCTTGTTCTCATTCAGCTCTTCCTCTTTTCCAGGAGAATATGGAAACACTCGGCAAGAGCTCTGAAGTCCTTACATATGTTGGTCCTTCCTTGTCCTCAAAAAATCCAAGTAGTTTTGGGAAAAAAAAACCAAAACCAAAAACCAAAACCAAAAACCAAAAATATCCCATCTGTAGCTTGTACTAAAGATTAGAAACTGTACATTGCAATAAAGGGGCAAATATAGACACCATTAGCATATGACCATGACCCAAAAGAGTTGCCTGCAGTCCAGGTCACTTGCTGACACTGGTGCTTCCAGTTTGACCACAAAACAACCAGAATCAAAGAATCAGTTTCATCATGCAAACATTTCAATGCAAAGTACACACGGATTTAGTTTCAATGCATTGACAAGCAGCTAAACTGTGGAGGAGAACTGTGACCACAGGGCGAGCCTTGCTTCACCAGCCCAATCTCCTTCTGTGACAAGGTGACCCACTCACAGTGGGTGAGGGAAAAGCACTGCTGAGGTCACATCTTGAATCCTATRTTCAGTTTTAGGCCCCTTATGGCAAGAAAGGCATTGAGGTGCTGGAATGTGTTCAGAGAAGCTCAGTGGAGTTGGGGAAGTATCTGGAGATAAAGCCACGAGTGGCTGAGGAAGCTGGAAGTGTYTATCCTGGAGGAARGGAGGCTCAGGGGAGACCTTATCACTCTCTACAACGCCCTGGAAGCGGATGGCAGCAAGGTGGGGATGGATCTGTTCTCCAAGGCAACAAATTACAGGAGTAAAAGCAATCCAAGAGTACAAGAGGAGGGGGAGGATGAGAATTTTTTCTCTGTGCAAGGGGACATAACTTTTCATTGCAATAAAACTCAGAGTAAGATGACATGGCCCAGAAAACCTCTCACCTCTCCACCTAAGCCAGCAACATCCACMTACAGTCTCTGTGTTCCTTTCAACTACAGCTTTGGAGGGTCTGGTCAAGGGCCCCCTTAGTCCAGAGAGCCCCAGGGGGCTCCTGTGGCTGGGTTTGCCCAGGGTGGGGATGCCCAGGACCCTCTGAGCCCAGCACTGGGGACCAAGGCTGGGGCTCATGGGCTGGGAAGGGTGACTCTGGGGTTTTCAATATCGTGGAGGGTGTGTCAAACTGGAAGCTGTACCAGGGACATCACCAGGCAGGCCCAGGCCCAGCACATTTGGATTCTGGCAGCCAGTGAGTGTGGTGGTGTTCGCAGGGGTCYCAGGAAGAGGGAAGAGACAAGGATCTGACTCCATGTTTCAGAAGGCTGATTTATTATTTTATGATATATATTATATTAAAACTATACTAAAAGAATAGAAGAAAGGTTTTCATCAGAAGACTAGCAAGAAAAGGAAAAAGAATGGAATGATGATAAAATCTTGTGACTCTCAGACAGTCCGAGACAGCTGGACTGGGATTGGCCATTAATTAGAAACAACCACATRAGACCAATCACAGATGCACCTGTTGCATTCCACAGCAGCAGATAASYATTGTTTACATTTCAGCTTTCMGCTTCTCAGGAGAAAAAATCCTAAGGAAAGGATTTTTCATAAAGCATGTCTGTGACAAGTGAGTGCACACACTGGGGGACAGCTGAGCTGGATGGGGGCTGGGAAAGATGCCCTGGGGATKTAAAGCCAGAGGGAGAGCRGGGACCCTCAGGGCAGGGCACTKTCCCCAGGGCTGGGGGAAGTGGGGCTTGGGGCTCTCAGCATGGCAGGTGCCCAGAGAGGCTCTGGGGACATTGCAGGTGTTGCCAGCCCCTTGCTCCCTCCCAGCCAGACGTGCTGAATGCCCTCTCCCTCCATGTCCTCCAGGCCTTGGGGCCAACAACAACTCTCATCCTGGCTCTGCTGGCCATCTAGCCCAGCCTGAACCTGAAGCACCAGGCTGATGTTWCCCCAGCCAAAGGGATACAGGAGCATGAGGAATATCTCCATCAGGAGACTGAGGGGAGCAGTGGCACCATGGAAGCCCTGCTCCCTTCTGCACTGCAGCAGCACTGGCTTCTTTGGGTCACTGCAGCAGCCCTGGTTCTGGTTCTGCTCACTATGGGTTGCTGGCTGGTCAAGGGAAGGAAGCCTCAGGAGCCTCCTCAGCTGCTCGCACTGTTCTGGCTTCCCAAAGACACCTGTGAGGTTGGAATCAGGCTGATTGTGTGATGTTTGCCAGTGCTGAAGTCTCCAGTCAACAATTTRTGATTCATTTGTGAATCCTCACAAGATTCCAACGAGTGTCTATATGGTGGCACTGATAATCTGCCAGCAGCTCTTTGGTATAACAAAATCCCATCAGTTGTTTTTTATTTTCCAAGTGTCATTTTTTTTTCAGCCAGTCCCCATCTCTCCTGTCATAACGGATGTGTGAAGCTGGAGATTTTTGCCCTTTTCCAGGGAAATCATTGTATTAGAAACAACACTTGGCGTGAAACCCAGGGGTGGGTACTCRGGCACAGGGAAACATCAGCACTGCAGATATGAGCAATGCAGACCCGAGGCTCCAGCACCACCTTCTTCCTGGCTCTTGGAACGTGCTGCTCCGCAGGCACCGCRCTGCCTCTTCCAGYRGAGCCAGAACAGCTCCCCAGGGAGCAATACCAGACTTGTGGAGCTGCAGCTCCTGATTACAGCAAYGCTTTCTGGTAGCACGAGATGAGCTGCGGGAACTGAGCAGCAAGGGTGGAGCCAGTGCCTCACACCAAGGTCAAAATGTGCCCATGATTCCCTCCTAACCACCTCAGAGTGGTGTCTGGAGGGAGCTGTCCCTAGTTCCCCTCCCAGCCCTACAAACATGCTGCTGAGAYGAGAAGAATGTGATGGTTTGTTTTTCTCTTATGTCCCCTCTCCCCTCAGGAGGAGAACTCCTCAAGCCAATGAAAGGAAAGGGTTTGGGCTACCCCTGTGTGAATACAGAAGAGCAACCTAAAGGTTTTCATTAAGAAATCCTAATTAAGAAATCTCCACTAAGGAAGGCTGCTGTTGTGTCTTAAAGGACAATCTGAGTAATGCAGGGTATAACAAATGTCTGCAACAGCAAACAACAGCCAGAAGTCGATGAGCAAAGTCCCAGGCTGTATGACTCCATCCATTAACCCCTTAGAGCTCGCTGCTGGAGCAGGATCAAATCCCTGCTCCACAACAGAATGCACATCTCAACGGAGAATTTTTGAGACAGAGAGAAGGTGCACTGTGGCACAGGGCTCTCTGTGACAGCAGCAAACCCAAACAGCCTTTCTGAGGAGAACTGAGCCCTGTCCTGAGCCCTGTTCCCCTGCTCAGATTTACTGATGAGTCTCACCCAAGGCCTGCAGCTCCATACCCTGGTAGGGATGTGGGATCATGCCATGAGGGGATGTTGGAGCCCTTGAGGGGATGCTGTGGGCCTTGAGGGGATGCTGTGGCCATGATGGGKATGCTGTGGCCCTGGAGGGGACGTTGTGGCCCCTGAGGGGATGCTGTGGCCCTTGAGGGATGTTGTGGGCCTTGAGGGCATGCTGTGGGCCTTAAGGGGATGCTGTGGCCATGGTGGGGATGCTGTGGCCATGGAGGGGACGCTGCACCTCACAGAGAGTGGCACACAAAGCAATACTCACAAACTCTCATTCTGATTTCAGCCTCATAGGTGTCTTCTGGGAGACCAGAACACTGACTGAAAGCTGATGAGGAGACTCCTGGAAATTCCTTTTTCTGGCCAGCCATGGCGAGCAGGCCCAGAGTTGCTGCTGGCCCCAGGGCCTGCCTGCGCTTGGCAGCGAGTTGCCATGGCTACCAAGTGAGCTGCTTTGAGGGGGAAAAGATGAAATCTGGCCTGGCTGCCAGTCCACAGACACCGGGGGAGCCGTGGCAGTGCCTTGTGCAGGGGCACCAGYGCTGGAGAAGCCACCACCCATTCCAGGGCTCCCAGCTTCCAGGTGCTGCGTGCCAGCTTTGGAATGGGAAAGTGAAGTCATCCTGAGCTGTTACAGGGATGGAGGAGGAACTGAGCACTTTTTCCAACTTCACTGTGGTTGCCAGGCTCTTGTCCCCACTCCCTGGCCAGCTGCTGGCACAGGAATAGCCGTGTCCATCCCCACCATCTCCATCTCCTGAGCACCACGGAGCTGACACAAAACAAGGATGTCCTTGGGCCACGTCCAGAGCTTTGTCTCACTCCCCAGCATGGCTTGGCAGGCTCACCATTCCATTTGCACTTTCCAAAGTGCACCCCTGCCTGGAGAAGGCTTTTTTTAGCTCACYGCAGCCGGGAACTGAAAGCATTGTGTTAGGGGTGAAGTGTGAGCACAGAGATGCATGTAGAAATCTCTTGGCCCTGAATTAGCTTCCAGCTGCTTGTTCTGCCTCCAAAAGGAAGGAAAGAGAAAAAAACAAAGGGCAAAACAAAGGGAAAAAGATGAAAGAAGAGGAAGGGAGAAGGAGAAGGAGAAGGAGAAGGAGAAGGAGAAGGAGAAGGAGAAGGAGAAGGAGAAGGAGAAGGAGAAGGAGAAGGAGAAGGAGAAGGAGGAGAGGAAAGAAATAGAAGAAGGAAAGGAAAATAAGAAGGAAAAGGAAACTGAGTAAAAATTAAAAAAAAAATCAAGCAGATTCCATGCCTTCCCCAGGTGGCACATATTTTAAGTGTTTCAAGAGAAAATAAGGAATGTATCAACAGACTATGCCCCATGACTATAATCTGTGTTCTGCCAGCTTGGCTTCAGTTTGGAATTAGTAGCAAGTGCATTAAAATAAAAAAATTAAAAATTAAACAGGCTTTGTGTTACCGGCATTTCAGCTGTGTCCTCACATGTATACTGGCAGAATACCCTCTGCATCAAATTTTAATTGCAATCAGTTCTGGGGCTAGAACACTGATGCCTTTATTTTTAGCAGTGAACCATCACTGTTACAGTGCTGCCTTTTACCTGTTAAATTGAAATCTGAAAAAACAGGATGCCTCTGACAGAGTCCACAGCAGATTTTTCTCYCTCAGCTGTAAGAGGACTGATATTTTCCCCATGGGTCTCTCTCCACACGATCTGAGAACAGCCTGGMCACTGATTTCACAGAATGATTTTAATTTTTCCACATTTCACAGCCCTGCTGCATCTTGTCTCAGGCCCGACATGATGGCAATTCTTCACTTCCAGCTGCAGAATCCTTCAGCCCAGCTCCTTGGATGTGGCAAGCTCTAATWACTCTTCACAGAAGCAAAAAAACCCACTGGCACTTCCCCAGTGGGCTTTACACCCAGATGAAGAATTAAAAAAAAAAAATATATATATACCTTAGAAGTCCTTATTTTCCCCTGTAGGMAGCCAAACACCAGAGTTAAGTTCTATTAAAAGGAGATTGCATCATTTAAGATTCCTACCACTCCGTTTTCTTTGCCTCCTGTTCCAAAWTTTTTCAAAATAATGACACAAACTGAATCTGAGTGAGAGGTGAAAACAAATTTAGGCAAGGCAAGATAACAATGATAATTTTTGTGTTCTCAATCTCAGAAAGGATCAGTTCCTTAAGCAAAGAGAGATCACCTACCTTGAACAACATAAAGATAGAAGTTATGCTGCACATGCAAGGGAAGGGTCCCACCCACAGGGCAGGGAAATGTGCACCCCAATWTCCTGGCCAGCTCACTCTCAAGATGCCTCTCACCACAAGAACTGGTACTGCCAGCATGGCTATTTCTGCCTTCATTCACTACTCAAGATTTTGATTTACATTAACAAATTGGAGGCTGCAGCTTGAGGCTACTTTGCTACTTGAGTTATTACTGGCTGTGTCTCCCCCCACATTGCACAACAGGAACATAAAATGGCTTTACATGCAAATAACCACATATTTTCCCCACTTTTCCTTACATACCACACCARTCACAGAGCCCCACAGACAAGGCTTTCTGCGTGCTGCAGGAAAGGGGGAAATATTTCCAACAACGTGATAGCTTCACTTGTTTTTGTAACAAGTTTTGCTGCTGCAGAGGAGAAGAGGGAGCTGTGAGCTCTGACAGCAGACAGGATGAGATGAGGCACAGGGAGGAAATGAGTCACAGCCCCAGAGGGGCAAAGGGAGTTCCCCAGAGAAGAGACAGCAGAAATCAAATCCTCCTGGGGCAGCCTGAAGAAGAGGAGACACAGCTGGGACAAAGTGTACCACGGCTCAGGAGAACCCACCTCTATTATGCCACTGATGCTTGGAGCCATTTTGAGCTGTGAAAGGGCTGTGTAGGTCTAAGAGTTTAAATCCCTCAGATTCTGTCTTTCTGCCACATCTTTCAGTATTTCTCAGTACGGCGGGGAGATGCTTGAGACTCAAATGCCATCATAGTATGGGGGGAAAAGAGATGAATAATGTAATTTAACCAAAGTAATGATGCATAGTTGATCCTGTTTTGATTCCCAGGAATGGTAGAAACCAGGGTACCACAGACTCTTTCTGGAGGACTTGGGGCTTAGGACCCAAAAGCCTTTGTACAGCAAATATTAACCCAGGAATGAGTTACCTTGAATGAACCTGCACTGCCAGCAGGACGATTTGAAGCATCCAGTAGCCATTAAAAACAAGAACAAAACCAAAACCAACAAATAAACAAACAAAAGGTGAAAAGCACTGTGGTGAAATTTATTGAGCAAGGTCTAGAAATGTCTAACACATATCTTCAGCTGTGAAAGACAAGGGTGTAAAGTCTGTTACCTCCTGGGTGTGTGGTGCAGCTGATTTTGGAGTTTTTTTACAGAGCCCTGGTCCACACGGTGAGGAGGTGGAGAGGAGGGGAGGCAGTGCAGGCCCAAKGACAGGCGGGAGACTCCTCCAACAGCACAAGAACAGCCGCGCCTAACTCATCCCAAACTCGTCGTTTCTCTGCTCAGAAATTCACATCCGGGCTAGAATGACTCTTAGGAACCTTCCCGCACAGGACTTCTGGCAAGACAAACAAGAAAAACAAAGGGTACAAGCACAGTCTTGTCAACAGGTCTGTGCAGCAGAGCCCGGCTCMTCTGCAGAGTCAGGCAAAGGAAAGTTTCAGCTTTAACAGCCCAGCTCCGCCGAGGTCCGGGCACTGCTGCGGGTGAGTCACGCCTTGAGCATCCCACAAAGAGCTGCTCTGTAAACACGGCAGGCAGCGAGGAGCAGCAGGGAATGGCAGGATTGCGATCAGGGGGAGGAAAAGCACCCGGSAGCCCAGCACCCACTGAGCCCAGCCCTGGGAACGGGGATAAACCACTGCCCGAGCAAAGCGCTGCTCCCCGCCCCGGAGCGCTGCATCACTTCACCAAGACAGCGCTGAGGAATTCCCCTCGGCACTTTGTGGGGCTGAACTTCACGTTTCCCATCCCCAGAGCCGCCCCCCGGGAKTCCTTCTTGGTGTTACAGATGGATAATGAGATGATTGGCTCTCGCARYTAAGGGATGACTATTGTGTGAATATTAAGAAAAGCTTTAGTGAKGTATAGTTATGTTATTGTGGTTTAGATGTCCTCTGTYCTCCCCATAGTTCCCTYTTCCCCCYTGTATTGTTGCCATCAGACAGCCTGGGCTGTCTAGGACAGGTACAAAGAAGCTGCACATGTGCCCCCTGCATGGGGCAGCTGGGAGTGSAAAAGCTTGGTGCTTAGGGGGTGAGGCAGGGCAACACCTGACCCCCAATCTAGTTACAAGAAAGCAGTTTCCACCGATAAATGGTAAAGAAGAGGTGACTGACAGACTTTGGGAAGGGCCAGGGCTGGCTGATGCAACCCCCAGGCRTATAAAAGACTGAGCATCCATCTTGAAGAAGAACCAGCCACGTGTTCTGCACGAGGGGCAGTTCCCAGTGCTGCAACTTTTTCCTTATGTAGCCCTTTWGTTGTGTTTTTGTCAAGGTTTAATAAACCTTTTTAGATTTYCAMAGTGAGCAGTTGTTTCTCACATGGGGAAGGCAAAGCCAGTCCCCCAGTTCCTGCTGCAAACCCAGGCGGTTGGGCAGCAGTGGCAGAGGATGTGGAGTGTGAAAAATACATATTTTATTATTGGCTTTTCGCAAATATTAAAGTTAATATTAAGGTGTATTGTTAGAAAGTTATGCTGTATTAATTCTCTTAAGTAGTGTGTTAAATATAGTTTCAGGTTATAACATGAGGTTAAAATAGAAACTATGCTATGTAAGATACTTTTTTTCAAAAGAAAGAACTTGCAGTGAGATAGCAGCCACAGGACACCTAAATCTTTCAGAGAAAGAGATTTTATTACTCCATTATCAGAAGAAATGAACTTCTTCCTGCCTTGCTCAACCCTAAAGATGCTGTTAGGATTAACAGGAAGAAGACCAGACAGAATCCTRTGTTTGAATGGAATTTATGCATCATGTATGAGGTGTATGAATATACAAMAGGTTGTTGTTTTTAAGGGTTAATCCTCTRTTAACGTGGGTCCTTTTTCGGGCTTATGCTGCCCAGAAAAAGGTACCTRGACATCTGTAACTCTTTGTTTCTATTGTCTCATATTGTCCTAATCCAAATTGTCCAAAAYTTTTATTACTCTAATTATATTGCTATTTTTATAACCATTTTATTAKTAGTAAACTTTTAAAATTTTAAAAACAAGTGATTGGCATTTTTCACATAGTCCTTTTGTTGTATTTTTGTCAAGGTTTAATAAACCCTTCTAAATTTTCAAAGTGAGCAGTTGTTTCTCACATTGGGAAGGCGAAGCCAGTCCCCCACTTCCTGCTGCAAACCCAGGTTGGGCAGCGGGGGCAGAGGATGTGGAGGAAAAGTCTGGGCTGGCATCACCGCACAGATACCGGCACCGAACTCTCCAAACTCCTTGTTCTTCCTGTGAAAAATGCCAATCACTTGTTTTTAAAATTTTAAAAGTTTAATAATAATGAAATGGTTATAAAAATAGCGATATAACTAGAGTAATAATAATTTGGACARTTTGGATTAGGACAATATGAGACAWGAGAAAGAAAGAGTTACGGACCTCTGGGTACCTTTTCCTGGGGAAAATAAACGCAAAAAAAGACMCWCGTTAACAAAGGATTAACCCTTAAAAGCAATAGCCTGTTGCATATTCATACACCTCATACGTGATGCATAAATTCCATTCAAACACAAGATTCTGTCTATTCAGTTTCAGGTTCTTCCTCTTATTCCTAACAGCAGCATCCTGACTGAGCGAGGTGGGAAGAAGTTCGTTTCTTCTGATAAGAGAGCAATAAATTCCTTTTCTCTGAAAGATTCAGGTGTCCTGTGGTTGCTATCTCGGTGCAAGTCCTTTCTTTAAAAAAGAAAATCTTACATAGCATAGTTTCTATTTTTACCTTATGTTATAACCTGAAACTATATTTAACACACAACTTAAGAGAATTAATACAGCATAACTTTCTAACACAACACATATAATATTCACTTTAATATTTGCGAAAAGCCAATCATAAAACACACATTTTTCACAGTTATCTTCTGGCAACAGTGCACAATGCTGGTAGACCTTTCTGGAGCCTTTCTTAAAAGGATAAAATTGCTATCATGATTTATCAGTATTTTCCCTACAGTGGGAGAGGATTTTTACAGGTGTAGWTATCTTAACCTGGCTCATGCAAAATACTGTTTCCACATTTAGCTGTTGCAAAAATGATGGGTTTTTTTTACTTGATCTAAAACTCACTGAGTGGCAGTGGAAAGCCAATACTTGCGGGGAGGTTTGAAGCTGGTCCCTGGCAAAAACAAGTGACCACATTTCCTCCAGCTGTGGCAAATTCTGAGGAGTGGAGGAGGATTTTGACTTCCTGGTGTCCCTAGCAGGTGGGCACTTGGACTCATACTGTGTTCTTTGCAAAAACATTGATTTTCAGGGTCTACACAGCAGGATGCATTCATTTTCTCACTCGGAACYGTTATTTTTGCCACATTTAATAATTGCACATTAATTATTTAGCTTATTACTCCACCCCAAAGCTGCTGTGCTGCTGGCTTGGTGCCTCAGGAGAGCAGAGCAGGACAGATCTGTCATGGAGCTCACTGGGGTGAGTCAGAGCAGAGCTGTGAGGGGAGTAGCAGCCATGGGGTGAGGCTGCCATCCACCTCCCAGAATGGATCCYAGGGATCCAGCCCCTCTCCCCTTCCAGGGAGCTTCTCTGCTCCTCATCCAGAAGCAGCCTGGGAATTTGGACACAGGGCAGGGGTGCTSTCTTGGTGCCAGGACAGAGAATCACCATGAGCAGGGTGGCCAGGCTGGCTCTGGCTGGGCACGGTGTTTCTGTCCCTGGCAGTGCCGTTCGACACAAACCAAATTCATTTTGTCAAGCAGATGATTTCCTGTCACTCCTCTCCTCCTCCGTGGTGAGTTGAATTTGGATTTTGCAACACTTGGGGCTGCTGTTCACAAAACCCAAGTTCCCCCAGAACCGCTGTGCATTTTCCACCCGCCCACATTTGTGGCACACATTTGGTGTGTCTGCAGATGGAGTTTTCTCACCTTCACAACCCAGCACAGGGCACTGGACACTCACAGGCAGCTCTGGGGTGGTCCACAGGGAGCAGAGCACCACCTCAGCTCACAGGGTTGTCTGGCCCCACCAACTTGCCTCGGAGAAGCAGCTCTGCGTACAAGTGACAGATTTGTGGGTTTGTGATGTGCAAAACCCCCTCCCTCCCCTCACAGCTCATGATGATTTACACATCAGCAGCATGTAAATCGTGCTGGCTTGCTCTACCAAGTGGTTTCACCACAAATCAAGTTCTCTGCACTCCTCTGCTCCCCTTGCTCCTGAGCACGCACAGAAACGGGTTTTGCCGCAGTGCAGGGCTGCCCCACTGCACATCTCAGGGCAAACACAAACCCAGCAGATTAAAAGAGAAAGAAGGAACTGAGAACTGCTCCCAGGGGAAAGCTTCCATGCTTTGGCTCCATTAATGCCATATGCCTGAGTTCAGAGGAGYATGAGCAGGAAGGGAAGCTGCTGCAAGCAGGGCTGTCCTCGGGCAGTGCATGGGGGAGCCTTTCACCCAGTGAGTGCTGTGGCCCTGGTGCTCACTTATCCATGCTTCAGCCCAATGCCTGTTCAACCTGCTGGCTTTTTTTAACTACTAAAAATGTCTGCTGCCTTCAGAGCAACACTCAGCTGTAAAATGTTTCCCATACTACCCATGTTTCCTTTCCAAGAAAGCCCAGCTYCGTGTTTTCACACACTGCTGAAACAGATTTACTGAGAAGCAGTGTTGCAATTTCCAATAAAATATTCCTGTGCCGGCCTGTCCTTAGTTTGGCATCCTTTTGTTGTTTTGACTGGAAGTTGTGCTTCTTAAGAGGCACCAAGTGTGGTATTAACCTAAGAAAAGACCTGTGAAACTCTATCTGGAGGGAGCCATGGTGCCAACGATGGAGAAGAATTTGATCCCTGCAACTGAGAAAAGATATGAAGAGGGAAGTAATGGCAGAGCAGTGGATATAATGGATTCAGGGAGGCAGGCTGTAAGCAGATACATGGTTGTCAATATTAATGCAGCTTTTAACATATTAATGTCACTTTCAGATGAGGCCCTAGTTAACCAAGTTAAACACAGGAYGAACCAGACGCTAACAAGGCTGATAATTGCTCCACATCCACAAACCCCTATCCAGCCAGTCTGCAATTATTGAGCAGACAGAGCCCAGCATTGTAATTTCCCTGCCTCTCAACAGGAATTTCTTGTTTCCCAGAGGTTTTTTTATCCCCCATACCCTGTCACAAGTACAGAAGGAAACACTATGGAAGTCCTCTTGTAATTACTGACATTTTGTTTCACAGGCAGCTGCTGAAAGGATACAAGAAGAATCACAGAATCACAAAATAATTTAAGTTGGAAAAAACCCTTGAAATCATCGAGACCAACTGTTAATCCAGCACTGCCAAGCCCAACACTAAACCATGTCCCCAAGTRTCTTTTTACATTTACATGCCTTTCAAATCCCAATAGGGATGGTGACTCCACCTAGGCAGCATCACTCTCCAAACAACATAGGATCAGGGAAGATCCCATCCTCCTTCCCTAGGAGGAAGTAAAAGAGGTATTTTGCAGTCCTGGCAGAAGAGCATTTTGTGTTTTATAGCAACCAGCACTGTCCAGGTCTCTCCCAGAAGCACAGTCCTGAAAACCCCCAAGGAACAGCTGCAAAATCTTTTTTGCATTACAGGGTCATGGCCATTCCGTGCTGCTTCTGTCACTGACAGCTACAGCTGGTATCCAGGCTGCAGCTCTGGATAACCCTTGCAAAAGCTGAGTGGAGGCAGGTGGAAGAGATTTTTTTCCTCACATTCCTRGCCCTAGATGATCTCAAAGGTTTCTGTCAAAATCCTGCCTTACACTAMCATTTTGGGGTGTAACTTAATTGCAAATTTATTATACCTATCAGTGCTGTTTTGAGTTATTCTTATTCAGTGTTTAGTCATTAGTGTTTTATTCTACCAGTGAATCATGGGAGCATTGGTTAGTGGTACAGTGTATCACATCTTGTACAAAATAATTGCAAGATATTTATGAATGGATGAATGCATATGTACACGATATATAAAGTAGTTGAGAATTAGTTTTAGTTTTGCTTTTGGATTAGTTATAAACTGTATTTTAACCTGGCTTGGCCTTTTTCAACCTTGATTGCACGTGAATCTGTGCATGGGTTAGACAGTGAGGAAAAGAAAAGACAAACCAAAACATAAGCAGGGGTGTGATGACACGTAAAACCTCACCTTCATCACCCTGGCACCAAAACTCACCCACTGCACCTTTGCAAGCCAAAGCAGGCAATTTTTCACTTCTTTTACCGGATACACTTCAGAGAACCACAACTCTTTTTCACAGCCCTTCCTCTGGGGAGCCTTTTAATACCAAGAATCTCAGGATTAATTTCACCTGAAGAAGGGAAGTGCCCTGAGGGGAGCATTGTTCACCTTGATGATTAAGGATAAGGGCACTGTGGCACTGGAGGGAATGCTATCAGTCTCAGGCAAATTACTGTTTCTCTAGCAAATGGAGACTAAGKGAGAAAATGTCCAAGGAGTACGTGGAATTTTTAATCTCCTGCTTGGATTTTATGATTTGGCACAGATCAAAGCATTTTCCAAAAACCTGCAACGTTGACAGTGTAAGCTGTACTTAAAAGCAATGTGTTTTATTTTGTGAGTGTGAATTCCTATTGATTTTGAAACCCTAGTGTATAAAGAGTTTAAAGTGTATTTCTAGGAGCACAAGGCTTTTCTGTCTCACCTCTTGCAGGACTTACCAACCTGCAATTTCTACCTACACAATTCTACCTACCACTCTAACCCTACAGTTTAGGAACCCAAGACGAATGATATTGTCATTTCCATATGCATAAATATTTACAAATCAGGCTGATAAAAATCAATGCGGCCTAGTCCATATACTTTTCTGTATTTTTATAATTCAGTTTACACCTGAGAGAACATACCTCACACTGGGAAAGTTCTTTTCAGATAAAGGCAGCAGACAGAGTGAGCTGCAGGCTGGCCACTCCTGCATAGCTGCAATGTTTGACATTCACTGGGGAAACGCCTCACTCATCGTGCTGCTCTTCCTTTTGCACTCACTTTGGGGTCACAACCTCATCTGGATCTGTATTCAGTCCAGAAAAATGCCTGTGGTTTGCTAAAAGCTTAATTTGTAGTGTGGTTTTCAAGTCAATTACCTTGAATTTCTGCTGACTCCCAGAACTGACAGCACCCTTTGCCTTCCCCAGTAGAAACTGGAGAGAGAGGAGAGGACCAAACACAAGCGGGTGGAGCACAATCCCGGATGATGAAGGYTACAATTTTGGATTTTTTCCCCTCATGGTTGCACGTGATACATTGTACTAAACTTTGGGATTTGCTGCATTTCAATGTAACAAAGGAGAAAATTTGCATAGACAAAAACTTTCATACATATCACCCAAATCTGGCTCCAGAAATTATTCAAGATTAATTTTGAAATGGTTTTGGTTTTTAATTAAAGTTCAGCTCGGTATCTAGGGAATTACAAAATATTAAATCTCAAGGAAGACTAATTTTCTCTTGGTTGGTGTCAAAGTTTATGTCTTCTGTCTCAGGAGAGGAAATCCCCACTCAGCAGTGGRATAAAGTCCAGCAGGAAATCTTCAAACTGCACTAAACTAGCAGAGGACATAAAATTTATATGATATGAGATGTTTATAACRTGTGCAAAAATACATGTGCCCATAGATAAGGAAATAAATCTTTCTTTTCAATAATAAGGACTGGCATTATTGCCTTCTAGASCAAGGATGTCATCAAACTAGGCTTATCAACAACCAGTATTTCCATWATTTAAAAATTCCAATTTCCATTTACTGAACATGCTGTGCACAAAAACAGTAGAAGAAGAAATGAAATGTATTTTGTTTTTGTGGGTGTGATAAAACAGGGTGGGACTGAATGCATCAATTAAAAAGAGGAAAAAAAAGCAAATCCTAATGGTTTTGGGTTTCAGAGGAAGACAAGAGAACAAAAGCTTCCAATGAATTTCTTTGTAAACCACAGGAAGAGGATGAAAGAGATGAAAAAAAAACCCTATTTTTAACTAGTTTTTATACTAAGACTTCTTTTAAACTATCCTAGATAAAAATCCAGTTACACAAGAGATTTTGTACTTTATTTTGTAGATTTTGTGAATGACTCATAAGCTTGCAGTCGTACCATTATGCAAGTTATATTAATAAAATATGTATGCCTGGCAAAAATTTCATCCCATCCTGCCAGAATTTAGAGCACCTTTTTATTGGGAGGCATTTGACGTCAACCGGCGCCCTTTGGAGAGGAGGCATGGTGGGGAAAATGAATCTGTGATTCTCCATTCCAATTTTAGACTCCTAATACCTTGAATTACAAGGAAATATATCCATGACTATTAAAAGCACACAAACTCTTTTTGAGTACTTCACATCACACATCACTGCAGTAAAGAACAACCTGTGTGTTCCTGATGCAGTCACCTGCTCTTTTTCCAGCCAATAAACATTGAAAAAATAATGATGTTTGTGCTGTCCATCACTTCTTGCATCTGTTTCTGATCAGCCCTGTGCAGAACTCCACGGCTAATGCCATGTAAAATCTCAGCAAGCCTCAGTGGCTTTGTTCACTTGCAGATGTTCTGAAGGAATAAGTAGACACCGTGACAGAAAACACGGTGTGATTTTGATACCACACACTTGTTTGCTGCATGAAAAACTTATTTTTTCCTAGTTAAAGATAATAAGTGTCAGACTGAGTTGGATAATTACGACTGCTCTACTCAAACATCCAAATCTTCACCCAAATGAGTAAACTGTTGGAGTGGTGTTTAGGCCTTCAGTATTTAAAAAGCTGACTCAGGCATCCAGCTGACTCTYCTGTCAGACAAACAAGAACCTGCTTTTCCATCCCCAGGTAAATGTGTGCTGCCTGCATCCTTTACATATAAACTACATACAGCTAAGAATAAACTTGGGAAGAAATTGCCAATAAACAATGGTTTCTTGAAGCAGTGGCAAGCCAGAGGAGCCTTCTAATAGAAGCAACGATGCCAAGCCCTCGGCCCTAMAGCAAGATTTCCTTGCAAGGCTGGATGGAGCCCAGCCAGTTTACAAAACACTGCAACAACTGCAGGACCTGGGGCAAGCGTCTGGGCAGCTCCCCTCCTTCCTGCAGCAGTGCTCAGACTTCATTTATAACCTGAACCTACTGGCAGAGCTGGAATGATRTGCTTCTGGGTCAGCAGGACCCTGAATGCCCAGCATGATGCAGGCTGACATCACCGAGGGTTTCTTCTCTTGCTGCCCTGCTCCTGTGCAGCTCCACCACTCCAATCACCGTCAGCTCCAGTTGTTTGTCATCGGGCAGTGAGGTGGGTGACGCTCCCTGAGGGCTGCCTGCAGCCAGCTGGAGGAATGCAGGTCTGCTAAACCTGTCAGAGTGACCCCAGGTAAACCTGCACAGGGGCAAACCTGCACACACCAGCCCCTCCACCTCCTCTGGAGCGCCTCGGCTGAGTGTCACAGGCTGAAATCAGCAAGGAAAAGCAGGGGTGGCTTCAGGCAGATCCTTCTGAATGTTCCCCCTCTCTCTGCAGAACAAAGTCCTTTCCCAAGACCTCGAGGGGAGGCCTCACCCACCTGTCTGACAGCCGAGGGCATGGGCACTAATTGGTTTACAGGCTTCCAACCACGCAGATTAACCTACTGCCTGCTCCCCAAGGAAGCAGCTGACGAGCACTCCCTAAAGACTGGGACACTTTTCCTTTCTTCTGCTTATAGAAAGGGCCTCCTGACCCAAGGATGTGCTCAGGAGCTGCTGTTGTTACCCCTTCAGAGTAGTGCAACTCCTCCAACAGCTGTTCTGTGGGAACCCAGGAAATTCCCTGGAAGACTCGAGCCCCTGTCCGGGGGGCTCGGAGACCTTGGCACAGAGCCCAAGACCCCTGTGCCTTTGATTTAGCCCTTGGAAAAAGCAATTACCAACTTGGTCTGAAGAATTACAAGCCACGAAAGTTTAAGTAGAATGATAGTGAATTTATCACAGGGTGAAAAATAGATTTTTGGGGTTTTTAGAATGGGAGTKCAGGGAGTAAGATGGAGGAATTGGGGCATGACCAGCCTTTCTGCTTCTTCTTCTTGGCCTCCATCTTCTGCTGTGATGTTGGCACTTTTAGATTGGTTTAGAGTAGAAGYTCACTGCGTAACATAGGTGATAGGTATTGGAAAATAATTCTAAATATTGTACACATAGTTTTTAGTATAAAAAGATAACACCACCCTGGGGGAAGGCAGAGTGCCTCTGTCTGTCCTGCTGAGTGGACCTTGGCAAGACAGGAGAAAAAATTTCATRAATAAGATACAATAAACAACCCTGAGACTGAGAAATGAAGACCTCTGACTCCTTCTTTGACCGCCAAGCTGAGAAAAAAAGAATTTCTAACTTATCTCGGGGTGACAGTGCCCAGCTAGAGACCCCGAGACTGTCCCACCCATCCAGCCTGAGCCTGGGGCTCCCTGGCACAGAACACCCCAAACTCTGACTCCTTCTACTGCACACAGCCTGGCAAGACAATCTCGTCAAACTGTGCCCACTCCTGCACACAATACCTGTGTTTTCCATTTTACAACCTGACCCGCAACAAATCCCCTGGGTGTGAGGGGTAGCGCCAACACCAAGCCACGGGATGCGCGGCCAACTTCCAAACCAGCCGTGTTTGTTTGTGTGGTGGGAAGGAGCTGAGAAGCTGGGGTGGCACAGCTCTGGGGGAGCTGGCACAGGAGCCAGAGGCTGGTGGAGGAGCCAGGATGCCAAGGCTGGGGAAGGAGGCTCTTATAGGAACAGGGTGCCCGATTTGGAGGCAAGCTGGCAGAGGAGCCGGTGGAGAAGCCGGGTGTCGGAGGAGCCTCAAGAACCCTCCACCGGCTCCATCTCGGGGGAAGGACAAAATCCTCGCTGGGGGCTGCCACGGAGCCTGCAGCCGCCTAGGTTCGGCTGTCGACACCCAAACGCTTTCCCAAGGGGAATGACTTGAGTGAGGAAAAGAAAATCTGCGCGCTCCTCCCGCCAGCCCCCCCAAAACAACGCTATTTTAAAGAAATCCCACTCTCGCCACGGCACCCCCATGGCTCCCCCGTCCCGGCTCTGCCCCGGCAGGAAGGGGAGGGACCCGCGGCCGCTCCAGCCGCCCGTGGAGCTGCGGGACGCCGGGAGCCGCTCCTGCCCGGGATCGGCATGTCCGGGACGGGCTGGCAGCCGCTGCCCGCGGCGGTAAGGCGGGCTCGGGGATGCGGGGAGGGCTCTGCAGAGGAGGAGGAGGAGGAGGGCGGCGATGCCGCTCCGGCTGCCCCCGGTGCCCCGCGGGCCCGGCGGGGGAGCGGCTCCGCGCCGGCACCGCCCTGGGCGCGTCCCGGGCCGCGCCGGGCCGAGCAGTGCCGGGCAGGGCGGGCAGGAGGAGCAGCCGCAGCGCCATGGCTTTCGCCCGCTGGTGGTACGCCATGGTGAGTGCGGGGCAAAGCCCCGATGGGGAGCCGGGACCACCCCGGTGGGGAGCCGGGAGGCCCGCGGGGTGGGGCGGGCGGGATGCTCCCGATGCTCCCCGGCGATCGGGATGGAGAAGGGAGTAAGGGAAGGGGTTGTGGTGCGCATGAAGGCGAGACAGAGCTTAAAAAAAAAAAGAAAATAGTTCGGGTCAGGTGGAAGCGCGGTGCGCTGCAGCATCCCATGCGCTGTCAGACAGCGACACAGAGAACGGGGGGGTTTTGGTGCTGTTAGCAGCTGTGGTCGTCGCTCGAGTAACGCAGGCGCGCGGAATGATGAAACCGCACTAGAAAGAGTGAGACGGGATTTTTGTGTGGGAATGTTCCTGTTTTGGGAAGAGCTGCGCTGCGCCTTYTCCCAGTTCTGCACGGCAGGTGGGTGGTGGCGGTGCTGCCGTCGCTTGCCCGATCCTCCCCGAGCAAACCACAGCTCTCTGACGGCTCCGTGTGGTTTGGGTGGACTTGGGTCGCTGCTCRTTACTTTGACGAACCCGCGACTGCTTTAAAAGACTTTTAAAAGCCATGAAGAAACCTTTATGGTTTATTACGCATAGGAGGAAGCAGTTGGCCTCTGTGTGGAATGGTGAAAAGAAAAAAAAAAAGTTTGCATTCTGTTAAAGTTTTACAGAAAGCACATGTTGTGAAATGTTGGTTTCAGAGAAAATATCACTTTAATGCACTTCCTAAATTCGTGATCAGGAAGATGAAACCTCTTGAAGTGACAACTGTACTTTTAAGTTGCTCCATGTAGCTTGGATCACTGTTTTCAGGTATCAGTCATTGTGTCAGGTCAAATCAGTGTGGTGGAGGTGCCACAAAATCACGATGGGAAAAGTTTGACATTTACTGCACAAAGCTATGGAATGGATTTAAGAGGCCTCCTTAGCTCTGTGTCATTGCAGCCAGGGGAAGAAAAGATACCAAGATATGGCTGTGCGTGCTGCTCCCACAGCTGCTCCTTTGGGAACCCCTGGCTGTGGCTGTTGGCACTTGGGACTGGAGTCCTCTCCCATGCATGGGGAGGTAGGAGAGGCAGAAGAGGAGGGTGAGAGGGAMAGACACAAAGGAGATAAAGGTTTTTACTGGCTGGTGTATTTAAAGCTGGGGTTGGATGCAATGAGAGTCTGGATTTCACCTTTCAGTTCTTTACCTGGCTTGATTGTAACTCCCYTGGCAACTCCTGGCATCTGACAGTTTTCCAAGCAGTGCCAAAGATCTCAGTCTTCCTCCCAGTTCCAGCTGAGAGCAAAAGTCAGACTCCCATCTCCTTAAATGTCTGTAATGCTGAGYTGATTGACTTTAGCTGAGARTCTTGCAAGACTTCACTTCTCACCCAGTTTCTGCACGTCCTCCGAGATGCTGCACAGTGGCCTTAAACCAAAGGCTTGTTAATGCTTCTAAATCTCCTGAGGTTTAGAAGGAATTTCTTGCAAGCAAAGCCTTTAGTGAGGTCTGGTTTTTTGTGCACATAGGTGTCTATTCAGTTGTTAGTAATTTTTTTCTGTGCTGTTTCACCAGTTACTCTCTAGTTTATGAGTGCTGTTTGAGTCAGGAGTTTAAAGGTGTGTCTTAATAGTGTGGGGACATTTTTGTGCACTTTAGAACAGGATGAAGATCTCAGGGTAAACCTTCTTGCTCATGACACTTATGTATTTTTGTGAACATGTGATTATGGGTAGGATTGTGTGGGTTTGTTTTTGTTTTTGGTTTTTTTAGTTACTAAGGTTGGAAAATATTTTGAGCCAGCTTAAAAGCTACAAGGAATTGTTAGCTCATGAGTTAAACTAAAATTGTCACTTCAGCTGTACGCCCACTGTTGATGTGAGGGAGCTAGAGCTGCTCTGATCCACTGCCTTGGTTATGAATCTGAATCTTTGGCCCTGTAAGGGAAGATGAGCAGGAAGAGGAAAGAGTGCCCAAAGAAAAAGACAGCTTGTCATCAGGAGTTGTGAATATGAATGAGCAGTGGATGTGCACTGTGCCACAAAACCTGAGCTTAGCCTTCTGACTAAGCAGATTGATTTACTGCCTGTTTCTTTTGTTGTTGTTTGTTTTTTGTTGTTGTTTGTTTTTTGAGGGTGTTTTGTTTGTTTGGTGGTTTTTTTTGTTTGGTTTTTTTTGGGTTTTTTTTTGCTTGTTTGGTTTGGTTTTGTTTGTTTTTGTTTTGTTGGATTTTGGGGTTTTGTTTGTGTTTGTTTTTGTTTTTGTTTTATTTCTTTTTGCATATTTAATTTTTTAGTGGAGGGTTCGAAGCTGGAAAATCCAGATCAGAAAAGAGCTGTTGAAGGGCATTATTGAAATGGGGTCCCTCATCATACCCTATGCATCCACTGTTCAGGGAGCCAGCATGGTTTCCTCAGGTGTAGTGTGAAGCTGTGCTTTCCCAGGTTACCTCTTCAGGACAGGACAGACTTTCCTGCAAGGCAGAACTTTCACAGGCTGTTTTATTGTCTGAGGTCAGGGAATGAATTATCAAGGCTCTGTGTGTACACAGTGCATTACTCAACTTACTGTGAAAAAAAAAAAACCAAAAAAAAAAAAAAAAACCAAAACTACTTTGGTCTGACCACATGTGCTTTGTTCACTAAGTTGGAATAAACATATTTGGCCTCTGAGTCAAACTCTCTTTATTTTAGATGCTGTTTGGCATTGCCTTCTGGAGGGATGTCATGCTTTTAGTGTCTCTCTGACTTGAGTTTAGGGGTAGCAAAGTTGTGGTCCTTGTCCTGGTCTGTTCTGCATCCTCTCTGGGCACTGAAGCTGCCCTGGGGTCCCTCAGGGAGTTGATCTGCCTGAAGATGAGGGAATCCTGCCTGTCCCTTTCCATATCTCCCTCTTCCCAGTCCTGGGTCTGGATGCTCTTTTGGTGCCAAGGTCCTGTCTGCTGTGGGTTTCTTTGGTGTGAAGAKGAGGAGGTGGGCTTAGGGAGGAAGGGTAGCACAGATTCAGCCCTGATGAAGRCCTGGCATGCTTAGTAGGAAGCAAATATTTAGTTCCTACATTCCCTGACGTGGTTTAGTGAARGTAAAAAAAACCCAAAAAACCAACTAGAGACCCTACACTTCAATTGGTGTTACTGCTTTTAAAGCTATGTCTGAATTTGAAGAAGGAAACAAATGAAAGCAAGATAATAGCTGGATTATTATAATTACTATAATAGCTGGATTATTATAATAATWATTATTATTATTATTTAATAGCTGGATTCAGGAAATAGTTGATTTTTGGAGCATTTTGATGCTGAGGGTATCCATGCAAGAAGAGAGCCTGATCAACAGAGTTCTCCTTTAGCTCCTGAGCCTTATGGCAAGTGCTGGCTCTGAAATTCCTGTTCTGTGAGCAACAGGAGACTCACTGGCACTGCTCTTACTGATATGTGTGCAATATGCTTTTATTGTAGCAGTAAAAAGCACAGATAGCTGGGTAAATTGTGTCTCTACTGGAAGTGCTATTATGGAGCAGTGAATCAATTAATCTCTTACCTGAATAGACAACCAATGGGGCTTGTTTTTCCTCTGAAGAGGCACATTTGGAACATGACTATAGCATTTCCAATTTTAAAACTCGTTGAGTGTCTTAGTCATAACCAAACTCGTTTTAAAAACTTGAATTGTTAGAGGTTGTCCAAAACAATTACTGAAATTTTTGTTGCTGTAGTRCTTTTTTTCAGCCTGTGTTTTCTCCTGCTGATGTGCTGGAACTGATTTCTGTTGAAGATAGTGCAGTGATACATGGATCATTGCTTTCTCCCTATAGCCATGTAAAGAAAAATCTGCAGGAACTCATTACTTAGTGGATTAGCAGGCTCTACCTCCTGCTGCTCAGTCCTGAAAACAGAAGGGAATAAATGGGTCTTGAATCATCTCCTGTCTTTACTTAACGAAACAAACCAGACRTGAGTCCTCCCTCCCAGATGTCTCAGTTGCTGTGGGAAGTTGCACCAGCTGAGATACTAGAGGGTAGCTGTATTATGTTGCCTTTTATATTAATTTATGCTTTTTGCTTTTATTATTTTTGAAAAGAGATGTTTTGAGGGACCACCTTCACCCCTTTTCAGAGATGCAGACACTTCCAGCATGCTGGATRCCAGTGAGCAAAATGTCTCTTTCTTTGCATTGCTGCACRTGGGAAGCTGCTGGGACTGTACATAAGGTTGAGTGAAAGGAAGAGCAGACAAAAGATGCAGGAGGTTCAGGGATCCTGGAAGAACTGTATTTCCTAACGTGCACCTGTGCCTGAACTGTTGGAGCTTTTTTTTTTTTTTTTTTTTCCTGTATCAGCACCAGAATTACAGCAATCATGGTAACAGCTTTCTTGCAGGCAAGGAGGGCTGGGCATAACAAACATTTCAGTGTGTCTGAGGGGAGTTCAGATGTTGGAGTGGGTTGCACACATCATGTTGGTGCCTCTGAGAGCTGTTTGAAGCCCGTGGTTCTGACATTTCCAAAACAAGCACTGGAGAGTGTTTTGCTGGTGAGGGATGAGTGATAAGCTGAATATCTTCCAGAACTTTTCACAAGAACAGTCATGGACAGCCCTAAGTGTCATGACCTTATGACTGATTTCTCTTGAAGTTATCCAGCAGGCTGTTTTAGAAATCCTCTCCATTAGTGAGAAGAAAAACTTTAAGCGTTCCCTGCTGTCATTTTGTGGTAGCTGAAAGGAATCATCCTTGCACTAAGAAGTTTGAGAATTTCTTTGTGTGGAAGATAAGATTTAAGATCTAAATAACTACACATCTATTTTCTCTGTTCACAGCATGGTGACAAGAAGGCAAATGAAGCTTCTTCCAAGGCAGGAGAGAAGAAAGCAGAAGTGGAAGAGGTAAATCCAAGTGTTTGAATATATTAAGAAAAGTTGGCAATGAATTTCCTCCTATGCTGTTTTTTGCCTTTTGATAGCAAAGTGGTAGGTTTTGGACAATAAACTGGTGACTCCAGACAGTCATTATTCATCCCAGGAATGTTTAGTTTTGTCTTGTGCTGCTGAGCACCGTACTGGAAATGGATTTTATTGCTCTGTTCATATTTTACCTAATACTTGGTATCCATGGAAGTTACCTCAGTGTCGTGTCTGCTGTGCAGTGCTGGTACAGTGTGAGCTGCATCAGATGGCCCTGGTTTTTCAGCTGCCCAGAAGTACAGGTGAAGGGAGTGCACCCTGATGCTTTCCACCTGATGGTTCATCCTCAGCAGAAGCTGTGTGGGAAATAACTTTGCCTGAGCCTGTTTGACTGCGCCGCAAATCAGGGTCAGTGAATGCTTTTGTTACAGTCCTCTGAAGTAGATGATTCAAGCAATTGCTTTTCTTTCCTGTCCAGAAAGCAAGGAAAACTTCTCCAGCCTGAGAATATGTTCCACCTTTCCTCTCCAGACAGCTTGTTTTTTTCATAAATACCATTGTGCATTTATACAATCTTGATTTAATGCCATATTCTTTGACGGCAAATTGTTCTTCCTATTAGAGCAGTGCTGACATTTTTTTGTGGGAAGGGTGGGAGTTGGGGCCTGTAGTTCGGGGTTCTGGGGTTAATGTTTCTGACCTCTTATTGAGAAGATCTGTTTCCAGCAAAAACAAGACTCTTACTAAAATTTWTTGTCCAGACACTTCTGCTTTTTGAGTCCTTGGAATACTGCATGTATGTTTCCTTTTGTGAATTTCTTCATGTGTTTTATTTGTTCCATGCACTCTGCATGGTTTTTGATCTATTTCCACTTTTAAGTCCTTAAATTGGAAATAGATCAAAAACCTCTTCCAGAGACCCACTGAGGGCCATTGACTCCACTGACTCACACCTACCTCCAAAACACTCTGATTTGTTAAGCAGTTGAGGAAGCAACTCAGAATCTTTCAACAGCTTTCCCAAGAGTSTGCAATATGACATTTTTTGTTTAAAAGTCAGAGATAATTCCTATAGTCTTCAATTTTTGAGGCAGAAATTTATAATGTATCTGTAGAGAGCTTTGGGCAACATTGTCTAGAATACTGAGTTTGCTCACCTGCCTACTAGAAAAGGTTTGGCATTAGAGAAATTAAATGAAAATATTGAGGTCTTTGAGGAGTTTGTATMCATACTGAAAGGAAAACAGTAAAATCAGCATGGTTGTTGTTTGACCAAAAATAGCAACAAACAACTCTTGTCTCTCAGATTCTCTCTCAGGACTATATACCTGAGGGGGCGAGAGAAGGAGGGTAGAGCTTTGAAAAGCAAATTTAAGAAGGGCCTGACACTGCTGTGAGTGAGAGATGGCAGTTAGCCACAGCATCAAGAGAAACTCTGCATCAATACTGTTAGGGTGTAGAAGAGGCTTCTTAACCCTTTCTTCTTAAAGACAAGGGAGACTTAAAACTAGACAGAAGAAAACACAGCAGGTTTGCTGTAGATGGAAACTTGTACAGTATGTAATTGAAAAAAATAAGTGCAGTTCTTCATCAGTGTAGATGTCAATAAAAGTGTATGCACTGTGTTGTATTAGGCATTGCTCCAGGATAAAAACTCAAGTCATAGGGATCTGTCTTAAAATCTTGATGTCTTGGTTGTTAGAACCTTACATTTATTGAGCTCACCTTCTAGGGAGAATCAGACACTTGCTGAAAATCTTGGGGAAAAAAAAGCAGCTGAGAATCTCATTTCAGCTTTACTGAAATGTTTTCATTCCTGTKTTCATTCCTTGTGGGTGTATGTATGGGGGAAGTGGAAAATGGAAAAATAGAAACTTCCACAGACACTGAGGGATTTGATCTGCAGCCTTAGAAGAAACTTAGATWGATGTAAAAATAAAGTACACAGACATWARGCAGGAAAAGTATAAACTTATGTTTCTATAGTTGTAAGTAAGAGTATGCCTTGAGTAAGAAACTGTATTGATAAGATGATGRAGGGTTTATAGTGTAGTAATGTAATTGTATAGAGTAAACTAAGAGTTTATAATTTGTAATAGAAACGTGTGCAGATGTGATAGTGGACCATTGGATAAAAGTATACTCRTTGCAACAAAAGTAAGTAAAGGTGATAGTTTAAAAACACAACATAAACGTTGTAAGTTTAAACTAAATTATAATAGAAGAGTTATAATATAAACTAAGTTATAATAGAAACGTGTGTAGGTGTGATACTGGCCCATCGGATAAAAGTACACTCATTGCAACAGAAGTAAGTAAAAGTGATAGTTTAAAAAGCAAAATAAACTTTGTAGCAAGTGCCCATTGCATTAGAGTTATATATGGTCTTGTAACAAAGAACTTGTGACTACTTTGAGCTATGGCCAATTGCTTGCTCTTTAAAATCTCACAGCCTTTGAGACTGATGTTTATTTGGGCAATAAATCGTTCTTAGCCCAACTGCAGTCCCATCCCTTCAAATTAAAGCGCCGATAATAATAGGGTGTGTTAACAGAAGAAGAGAATTGGTGGCTGTTGCAACTGCTGGTTGCTCATGCAGGTGAAGCTGTGGCATATGGCTGCAGCTGCCACCCAGCAGAAGTGAGTGGTGTCCTGCAGGTTTCCCAGGTCTGTCCCTCTGTTCTCCCAGTGTGATGGGACATCATGGACCTGAGCCAAGGTGTTTGCAGCATGCCATTGCAAAGGGTATGGAACAGTAAATCTCCTTTCTTCCCCTCGCTTCCTGGGGTGCCAAGGCTTTGAGCAGTTTGTCAGCATGTGAGGGACAGCAGGTGTGGTTTTATTTTATTCCCCATCTGGGCATTGTCTGCAGCTTACCTRTGTGTGTGCCTTTCTACCAATTTCAGATTGCTTCCACTTTTGAGGCCTTTGGGGCACAAGTGCTCTAGAAGCTCTTGGATGCTGAAATACAAATGCTTTCAAGGACAGGTGGCACAAAATCACTGAAGAAAAACCCAGGATGGTTTTATAAAATACACTGAACTTAGGAAATCCCTGGCCCACAGATTGAGTCTGGAAGAGTATTTAGAAGAAACATCAACATAGACCTGAACTGTTTTTACATCACTGGTTTGGTTTTCTTTCCTATCTGCTGCTGACCACTGCTAGAGACACGGGGATGATAAAAGTGAAGTTTATCCAAACTCAGGGAGGCAGGTCTTGCACTGTGGTGAGGCACGTGGTCCTGCTGTCCTAACCTTGCAGTCAGTGCTGCCTGTCAGAGGGCTGCCCTTGGGGCACAGGGTGTTCTGCTGCACAGCCACATGGAATTCATAAAAATAGAGCAGAACAAGTGCTCACACGGTGTGTGGCTGTGCTCTGAAACCCCCCCGCTCTGAGTTGATCCGTGTTAATAATAAGGAGAAAGATCTGTTCTCTTTTTACTGTCACAGAGGAAAATGCCAGGGAGAGATTCTGTGTCTGTGCAAAAGCCCAGCCTGTGCATGGCTGCTGTCTGGATGTGAAAATGTGATAGTAAAAAGGAGACTGTCATATATTGTGGAAATTGGAAGTTCCAGCTTAGAGTGAGGCCATATTTCACCAGGTGTGGTGTGAAACAGGACCCTCTCTAACGTGTCCTGGCATTTTGAGTTGTTCTTTACAGGAATGTAGGCTGAACCTGTGCTGTTTCTTCAGCTCATTGTTCTTTACTTATCAGGAAATATATTCTTTACTTTGAAAGGATGACAGTGATGATTGGTGCTAAAGCATCTCTGTCCTTTTAGAATTGATTCTTTGCTCTGAAATCAGTGTGTCTGTGATAATTTTTAATCCTGAGGCTTGCCACTTAGGATTCCTTATACAGAAAAAGCATGAATGCTGAGTCAAGGCATTATGACTGGTGGAAATCTCGTTGGGGTGCCCACTGCTGGTCTGAGTTGTGGAAGTGCATGGGTAGGTTTTACCTGCAGTGTTTGTGAGGTTTCTTTTTACTTTGGTGCCAAGTTATTAATTTATATCTGCATTGTTTGTTTGTTTTCCTTCCCCTTTGTGCCTCACAGYGCCTTGGCACTGGCAGAGGGGATTGTGGCCTTAATCCATCCTCAGTAGAGGAGTAGGAAGGTTCTGGGAAGCAGAGCAGCAGCTTCTTTATCTTTCTCCCTTTTCTGTTTTGGTGCTTCTTTTGGCTAAAATGCCAAAGGTRGTTGAAAAATAACACTATTTCAGTAAATTCTGGCACTTGCTGAGAGCTGTGGCAATGTGAGTGTCTGCCTTCAGAAGGAGTAGAGGGTGATTGCTCCTCAAGCTGTTCTTGAATGAAATATTGATAGGGGGAGGCTGAAATGCTGCTGATGGTTGTCAAAAGCATTTCCAGAACAGAGATTGCACATCCTTCCCTCTTGTGGGCTTTTTTCCCCTCAAGACAAGTGTACTGTAAGCATTCTTASTGCAATCTTACAATGAACACTTGAATGTTGTAGTCCAAAATGAACACAAAGTCCACTTTTCTGGATGCCAGTCTTAACACATGTCTTCCTTTGCAAATCCATTTAGCAGAAGAATGTATATTTCATCTCCCCTTATTGAACCTGCAGAATTAATATTCCACTCTGAATCAGTGCTCTGCCTTGTTAGCCACTGCTAACAGTGAAGAGTAGATTCTGAGTATCCATGTGCCACAGCTTTTATTCCTTCACAGACATTTCTTTACAGGTCCATAATCCATTTATTTCATTCCATAAAGAAGCTGTGCTTTGAAAATTCATTGTCTCTGTTAATATCAGGTTGGAAAACAAGGTGTGAGCACAGCTGCAAGGTAATTTCTCTGTTGTTTGTGTCTGAGAATGTCACAGAAGAAAAATACTCTTCCAGTTCTTGGAGGGGGAGAAGATGAGAACAGCTCTGATGTATTTGTCAATAAAGGGTACCTGAGCTGGTTTGCATGGAGGRAACACCTTGGGAAACACCCAAACACCCTTATTTTAATAAAGATGAAAAAAAGGATAAACCTGAATTGAATGATAAACATTGAATGATAAACTTTGAATGTTGGGGCCAGTTCTTCTGCTTTTACAAATGTAGTAAAGGATACCTGGATACCAAAGAAGTTGCTGTTGAAAGATTACTCTGGGAACTAAAATATATATTGCTCCATGTGCTGTGGTCAGTATTCACTGAGTGATACTCATTTGATATGGTGGCTTCCAGTTCCACATGGGTTATCTCCAAGGAGTCTTTCTCAGTTGCAGAGGAGAATTTATTTGTTATTTTTTCTTCTCTATCTTTTATTGCTGTTTGGTTTACCAACAAATAATTATTTGCATTAACAYTTTTTTCTTTATTCTGTTTTGTTGATTAACACAACTCCATACTCTGAACAAGGATTTATTTCACCCTGTTAGCTGGTTCTGATTTKGGAGGAGGCTTTTCTTTGGTTGTTTTTATTGTTTTTTAGGGGAACATTGGGGGTTTTTTTTGTGGGGGTTTGGGAGGTGGGACTTTTTGTTTCTGGTTTTTGGTCTGTTTTTTCAGTTTGGGTTTTTTTGGTTTCAGGGGTTCTTTTTGGTTTTAATTTTGGGGGGTTGTTTGGCTTTTTGTATGTTTATTTGTTTGGGGTTTTTTTTCTAATTGTTAGTTTGGCTTGGTTTTGGGGACTTTTTTTGTAGCTCAGACTTGCTGTGAGRTGGGGAAAGCTACTCTTGTGCCTGAAATTTTTGAGTATGTTGGTAAGGTGTCATRAAGACTCCCCTTCTCTAAAACAGTGCTCTATGGATTTGTGGAATTGTGTGATTCTGTGGTACTTTCAGAGCATCACGGTTCTGTCAGACATAGTCTTGAAGGTAAATCTTGAGCACCATCCTGAGCCAAGGGCTGAGCATGAGGTGGCAGTAAAGATCTGTGGTGCTGAAGGTGTGCCCACAATTCTGATTGCTCTTCAGAGTATTGCTTTTTGTTTGTGGTTTTTTTGTTTTTTTTTTTTTTTTGTGATTCTTTTATGCTGACTTCTTGTTTTTTAAAATTTTCTCTTTGAAAAGGGGAGACAAGCCCTTCAGATTTTGAGCTACTTGAACAACTGAATTAAAAGTTGCAGGRTTTGTGGGTAATGCTCATTACAGAGTCTTCAGTGCACTGTGTCAGAGACAAAGCCCAAGGTGTTCTGCATCTCAGGACTGTCTCTACAAAATTAGAAATGCATCACACTTCCATCACCTGCCTCCAGATCATTACCAGCTCAGCTGGAGCACTGCTTCCTTCCTTAGGGAGTTAAAAATGCTCATTTTAACCAGAGTTGCAGAATACGTGCAAGGAGGCTGTCTGCTCCCTTAGGCACGTGTGGAGAAAATATGGAGACAAACCTGACKGACACATGATGGAGGGGGCTGTGGTGAGGCTCCTGGGTTTCTCTGGGGTACTTTTGGGGTGTCTCTGGGGTTTGCTTCTGCTTTTTCCTTTAACCACATCCCTCAGCTTGGGCAGAGCCCCCAGGTTCTGGGCAGGTCTGTAATGGGCAGCACCACTGGAGTTCAGTGGCTGAGCAGGAAGGTCCTGGGCTGGAACACTCCTGACATCTTTTTAACAGGCAAAAAACAGTGTGAGCCTCGGGTTTTGCAGCATCCTGTGGAGTCTTACCGGGATGTCATTTTTTTTTTTCCAGTGTGATCCTGGATGTAAGATCCCTGTTAGTTTCAGTTGGTACCAGATTTGGGGTATATTTTCTTAATCTTGTGTATAAGGTCCCTCTGCCTCATCTCTGGAGGTGRCTGCTGAATGTGCATCTTGGCTCAAGCTTTTTGTTTTTCAAACAAAACCAGGAAGAGAAGGTGGAATTACCTGAATGGCAGAAATCTCTGGATCTYCCAGATTGTCACAATTCTGGTGTCCCATCCATTGAGAAGTGGTGCTTCTGACTTTGCTGGTTGAATCTCTGGTCCTTCTGCAGCCTGCCCTGCCTGTTGAAATGTGAAATCTTTAATTTCATTGTGAATCTTACACTTCTTAGAAAAAAACCACAATTTTGCCCTTAACTTTGTATCTTTACTTCCCTGCCTGAGGATGTTACCTCCTGGGTGGTCATTCACATTCTGTCTGAGCAGCAATAGCTTTGCCCCTCTTGTTTTCATGATATTTTTTGTRTAGATACTGTTGCTTTAACTGTTAGCTTAAAATGGAGTCTCTGTGCCACAGGAAATGGCACAGATTTATGTATCGTCCATAAAACACTGCAGGAAAACTCAGGCTGTTCTGGGTGTGCACATTTCTGAGCTCTGAAATGTGCCTGTGTGAATTAAAGTTACRTAGGAGAATTCATTTTTTGATGACTCGCCTTGCAAAAATGTTCTAGGGGACATTTTTAAGTGTGCTTTTTCTTTTTTTAATACTTTGGTTTGTTTGTTTTTTGGGGTTTTTTTGTTTGTTTGTTTGTTTGGGGGTTTTTTGCTTGTTTTACAGTTTTACTTGGCTTTTCTTTCATCAACATTTCTGACCTTTATTTTTTGTGATTTTTCTTTCTAGAAGAAACAAGCAAGTGCWAATGCCAGCCAGCCACCCAAAACAGAGACAAGTGGAGCAGCTGTTTCTGCTAAGGTAACGTGTGTACTTAAGGAAATGATATTTTTTTACTTTTTTGTGATTTTTTTTTTTTTTTTACAAGTGAAGAGAATGTGCTGTGTCTCCATCCCCTGCATTGAGATGGAAAATTATTTGTTTGCCCACATTCAACACCACGGGGGTGCTCCTCATGACTTGCTAGAAATTGTAACCTGCTGAAAGCAAAGGGGAGCACAAGGCAGCAGAATGCCAGTGTTGACCTAGCGAGGAAATAAATGGTAGCAATTCTCCCTTTTCACATGTTCTTTGTTACTCTCCCAGTTATTTTAAAGAATCCTGGCCCTGTTGRTGTCAGTGGGCACCTTCATTATTTGACTTTTGGGGGTGCTGTGTTTCTTTTTTCACCCTGAGGTGTTCGTATTTTTTTAGGGTTCTGTTGTGAACTTGGTGAGTTTGAAGAACTGACAGCTTGTCTTTACTTTCATTGCCCCCAGAGCAGTCCAGCTGATCATTCAAGAAGCATTTTAAAGCTGAATTGCAAAGGAGTGCAGATGATATTCTCTGAGGGGAAGCAGGGTGCTCAGGTCTTGCAGGGTATTGGAAGAGGGTGTTGAAAATGCTGATGCTGCACCTGGTAGCCACTGTTAGGTGCATAATTGTCACAGGGGAGTAAAATGCAGATCACTTAAAAGAGAAGCAGCAGTGTGTTTTATTGAGGTAAATAAATATTTTTTGATGGAATTTAGTGAAGTTTGACGGTAAAGTTTAACTCCAGCTGGAGTCCAGGGAGAACTCAGACTGGGCCCATTTTGGTGGCAGCATTCAAGAGTGAGGCAGCTGGGTGCTGGTTAGAAGGGGAGACAATATTAATGTCTTTTTTTACTTCTGGTACCATGTTCTCTGCTTTAGTTACCTTGAAATTCTGGGTTTCAGAAGCACCTTTTGACATATTTCTCAACCCACCCTCACTGCCATTGTGAGCCAGGGTCTTTCCAGCTCCTCCGTTCACACCCAAGATGTGGAGCTGGCTGAGAGGGGTCCACAATGTTCCATGTCTGGAGGGAGCCTGTTGTTGGAAGGRTCCTAACAGCAGGAACCTGTTTCTGCTTTTGAATGGGATTTTTTTACTTTCTCAGTCAGTGCTTTTGTAACATAATACACCCAAAGATACCTGCATGCTTCCTAAGTAATTTATTTTTCCTTATACTCACTGAGGAAGGAGACAAAGATAAAAATTCTGTTGTCCCTTTCTTTCAGTGTTGCTATCTATTACTAAAGACAGCCCAACATTTTTAATTTTTTTTTCTTTCTATTCCTTGCACTTTGCCAAGGTTTACTCCTCCTACTCAACCTGGATGTCACCAGCTGCATGGTCCCAGGGATGCTTCCATCTAATTTACTGACTAACACATTTAATTTTTATTTCTTTTTTCAGTATATGTTCTTTCTATGATAAGTAGAAAGAAGTTTTAAGTGTGGAAGGCACAATTCATACATGCTATTAAGCCTAGGAACTGGAGGGCAGTGTCGTGAAAATAATGCAATGGAATTACCAGGAACTGCTCTATATTAGGTTTTGGCAACATAGATTGTGTATTTTAGCAGTACTCACCATTTTCTGTGGCGTTCCAGCATACTTACTGGTAAACATTATGTACTATGAAAATACTCACCTCATACTATCTAATATTGACTTTTAATCAGTAGCTAATTCAAGTTCAGCCTTTTCAGTTCCAACTCAGCCAYTTCCACCTTTTTTCACTTAGGCCAAATCTTCTCTTAATTGTAACTTTTACTCTGAACAATCTCCTGTGATTCTCTAGTGTTGCTTAAAATAGAGGAAAACTCAGAGATTTTTTGTAGTTTGTGCCACCCATACCTTTTTTCAAGCCATTTGTCTGGCTGTTTTCTTTTCTGCCTTTATTTTTGTCTCTAAAAATATCTATTGAAAACAATAATTTTGCAGGGTTTTGGGTTTTTTTTTAAACAGGGATTTTACAGGAAGGGAAGTATTTTTTGAAAAGTCAAGGCAGCACTTTCTGCTTTCCTGCAAAACCAGATCAAATCTTTTAGTGCAGTAAGAAATACTCCACCAGTTTTTGGACAGTTTGTGACTGCTGTTTCTTCCATTATTTATTTCCCCCTGATGCAGCTTCAATAATTCTGCTGGTCAGTGGTTGTCATTACTTATCCCAGATACATTTCTAAATCCTTACCAGAGRCAAGGGAGGTGAGATAGTTAAGTTGCTCCAGCTCAAGCTTTTTATTTTTTTAACCAATTCCTACCTTATGGCRAAATTAATTAAACTGAAGAGCCAAGAGGGAGTTTGCTACCTGCACAACAGACCTGAGTRATTTTTCCTTCAGCTGGAAAGTCATAATAACTGATGGCTTGTTTCTTCTGGGGTTTCTGGCTTTCAGATGCAGGAGCGTGTGTGTGGGGAAGGATTGTCACTGTGTCTGGTTGTCCAAGGGAGGGCACTCAGCTACCTGGCTTTGTTTTCATACACTGTCCATCAGAAATGCAGTTCTCTGTGGCTTTGCTCTCTGTTGTGTCACTCTGGAGTTCCTGGAATTGCAGCCAGTGTTTACTCACTGCCTCTGCTCCCTGTGTTCTTACTGGGGTGTTAATTAATTGTCTGCCTAAGTGTCCCTGTGGTGCAAGAAGTGCTGCCCCTCCTGCCTCCTCCTCTGCACCAAGGCCACTCAGGAGGCTCAGTCAGCAACCTGGACGTGCCCAGTTTTTGTGTGACTCAAACCCAAATGGATAATTCAGAGAGGCTTCACGGAGGCAGGTGTTCTCACCCCTTTGTTTCTGTGACAAACCTTTCTTTCCTCTTTGATGGGGGAGTGCTGTTCGACTGCTGGTTTGTACCAGGGGGGGTTTTCAGTGAGCACCTGGCTTGGCAGGTAGATGGAGTGGAAAGGGAGGACCAGGTAAGGCTGTCATCATCAGGAATGTTTACTGGGTTGCCTAAGAGCAGCCTCTTCCATGCACACACTGACTGCCGAGGTGCACAAACCAGGTCATGGCTGCCAGGATTAGCAGGCAGCRCTGGGGAGGAAAACCTGAACTCACCTCCTCCCTCTCCTGCCAGCGCTGCTGTGTTCCCTTTCGCAGCCTTTAATGAAGATTTTGCCAGTTCCACAGCCACCAGGAAAGCCAATTTCCACCTCAGTGTTCAATCGTGTCTATTAATAGAAGGCACTAATACTTGAACACAGCTGGATCCAGCYACCCTTCCTGGATCTTTCTGTTCTTATATGGTATTTCTGTTGATAACAGATGGAGTTTTGCTGCTTTTTATGTAGCAGATTTTTTGCATTGCTCCTAATGAGTAATTATTTTCTTTTTCTGGCTGGCTGCTATAACTTGGAGAAGTGAGAATCTGTATTACTTTCATGGCCTATTGAAGCAGTGCTGGGAGAGCTCAACAACAGTGGTGGAAACGCAGTAATAATTATTGTTATTTCCAATTTTCACAGGAAGCTTCTTGACCTTAATGATTTAAGAAATTTRAGGTTAATTACTTTTAGCTGGCACCCAAATTAACATTGTTTTAAAGGGGAATTCTTTCTGCTTTCTCATGCAACAAACAAGAAAACAAGGAAAAAGAAGAGAAGTTGATAGGTATCTTTGAGTGAAATCCCTAGTATTTTTGCAGCAGGCAAATTTATCTAGTTTATCATYGAAAGTGACACCTACTGTCAGTGGTTTTACTGCTACACACCTTATTAACTAACACCAGATTTTTATTTTGTGAGCTTTGCAGAGGCACCTTATTGTGAAGGAAGAAATTTTTGAGCAGAAGGCATCTGAAGTCACAGKATTGTTTGGGACTGTCCACAGAAATGCATAAATTTATTCTTACATTCCCAGTCATATTGTGAAGGTCGGAAAGGCTACCTCTAAAATTTGAGTTTATTTAGAAAAACAACAATTCAGGCTACCTGAGGACTTAGTTTCCATGTTCTCTCCGGGGTGGGTGTGTGTCAAGACACAGAATCACAATTTATAGGTGTTCTGCAGCAGGACTGTGGCAAATCATGGGGCTCTTCCTGGAAGTTGCCCTCAGAACTGTTGGCAGCACATGAAAATCAGGAGGGCTGTGCCTGTGTGGAGAACAGTGCTGGCTCTCTTGGTGGCAGAGGCATGCTAAAAATAGGCCTAAACATTAAAAATTGGAARCTGCTGGAGTACAAAAGGTGCCTGGTGCGTGGAAGAGCTGGCTTTGTGTAAAGATACAAGATTTGCAACTTGTAGAGCTGTGCAGTGGTCAAAATAGCAAAAACCCTTTCACAAAGAAAAAATTCTCTACTTTACTCAGAAGTGGGATGTTTTCTTCATCAGTCTGCTGATGTTTACCCCTTTCTGATTCCCTTCTGGAGCTGACTTATTTCTTATTATTTGCTCAAGATAAATGGCAATACTGAGGCTATTATGAAAAAGTGGCTGAAGGTTTTGTTAGTGGCACAGGGCTTTTTCTTGAAAAAAACCCAAAACTCTCCCATAATACCACAGGTATTGAAAATTTGATTATATGGCAAAAAGAAATTCAAGAGCACATCACTGTTAGTATTTCAAGAACTACCTGTTAATTTCTAAACTAATAGAGATCATTTGGGTTTGTTATGCTTAAATATAGCCCTACTCAGTCAGGTTTAGGCCTTAAGTGGCCAAACCCATCTCAATTACTTTCAATTAGTAGCATCCATGTACTCAGAGAGTCTGGGTAATCAGTCCAAATTTAGAGACTGTAAACTTGTAATGGGGCTGAGGGGAAATGAGCCAGGTTCCTCCCCTCGGCAACAGCACTGAGAAACCAAAAGGTGGGAGGCAAATACTGCATTTTGGATGCTGAATTTAGCCTCACCCCTTGCTTTAGCTGCGTGGTGACAGCTCAGTGACGGCTGGGGCACCCTGGTCTGGCCAGCTCCAGGAGGAGCAGCAGCAGGAGGGGTTTGCTCTGCTCGCTGYGGCTCAGTGTGGGAGCCCAAACCTGCCGGTCTGGGCGCCCTCCCCGTGCTGCTGGGTGGGGATTGTGTGGCTCAGCACTGAGGCTTGCCAAGGGCTTGGCCCTCAGCTCCCGGAAGCCACAGCCCCAGCCCCAGCGAGGAGCCGCCGTGTCCCTGCAGCAGAACAGGAGCCTCACGTCCACCAAGTGAGTCAGCTGTTCCTGCTTCGCTGTCCTGCTGCCCCCTGCGTGAGGTTTGTTCTGTTCAGGCTGCAGTTTTCTTTTTTTTTTTTTTCTTTTTTTTCTTTTTTTTTTGGTCATTTTCTGCCCTTTCTCCCCCTCTTCTGGGAATTCTGCGGGCTGAGATAACGCCAGCTGCCAGCTCCGGCGCTTTCTGGCGTGCCTCCCCTGTCAGCAGGCTTGAGGCATTCCAGAGCAGCGTGTAGTTACTAAGCTTTTGAATTTATTTACTTGAATGTACTGGAAACAGCCTTTTCATTCACCACGTGACACGGCGGTTTGGAGAAGAGAGGGACAAGGAAGAGAAAGCGGTGTCTAAGTTGTTCTGTATTTACATTTCTGTTTTGGGGCGGGGTTGGTGTTTTTTCCTTGCTCACAGCCCACACTCTTCTGGCTTCCAAGACCTGTGTGATTTTTTTTTTTTTTTTGGCATACTAATGCAGAGCCTATAAGCCTGTGCAGGGTATTGCATAGTCAGGGTGTGGTGATCTGCAAGAGCAACTTCTTGTTTGAACTGCACTCAGGTATCAGTAGTTTATTGCACTTAAAAATATATGTTTTAGATATGTTTTAGCATATCTAAAATATACTAAAACATCTGGAAAAAATAATACTTTTCAATTAATTGTATTGTTCCTGCAGTAGTGAAAATTAGATAGCTAATTTGATTTTTGATTATTGCTGGTAATGTTCTCTCTCCTTTGGAGACAGTTGAGTAGTGCATGAAATAGCCCAGAACTTTTAAACATTGCAGACACCTCTTCTGAGTTCTTGATTTTATTTTTTTTTGTAACTAGTTTCCTCAATTGTGTATTTTTTTAGATTTATATAAGACAATTTATAATAGCTACTTCTGCATTTCTGCATTAGACATTCTCTTTTCTAGACKAACATTTATTACACTCAGTCTTTTATATAACAGTGGTTTCTTGARTGCTTCTTTGGTTTGGGGCTTTGGGTTTTTTGGGTTTTGGGGTTTTTTTGTTTCCTTTGAGTGGTTAGATACATGGGGTATGTAGAGCTTACAAAAAATGCTGTTTCTGATCTTGGAGTTGCAGAAATGAGCTCCATGACCACTTTTTCCTCACGGCTCTGGTTGTACAGCTTTGCACATTAGGGGGACACTCCCAGTTTGAATTCTGGGCAAGGCTGTGCTGCCCTGGTGCCCCTTGGAGGACTGGGAGTGAGGGTAGAGAAGAAACCTCTATCTCCAGAAAGCAAAGGATCTGTTTTTTCACTGAGTTGGTCTCCAGCCTCTCCCCTGTCACCATTTCTGCCCTTTGTTTCCCTGAGAGGAAGATGCTTGTGCTCATTAAAACTTTGGGGCTGTGTCCAGAGTCTCTTCTGCCAAAGGGAGAACCTGGCATGGAGACAGGAGGGTGGCAGCTTTCAGCACTCTTTGGGAGCTCCTTAAGGMTCAGAAACTCTGCTGGCTTTGTGGAAGAAGTCAGGTCTGTGCCTGCCTTTATGCCATGCTCAGCACAAGAGCTGGAACCACCTAGAAAATGAACATTTTTGATCCCCAGGAGGGAACACCCCTGTGAGGCAGGATAAAACCCCAACAAAGTGGACATTTCATATTTTTTAACTGAACCATAATGCAGTTATTCCTCCAGAGCATGCTGAAGGCCCTTCTGAAGTGATTTTAAGTTGAAGCCAATGCTGAAGCAAGAATTGTCTCAATCTRCCTCTTTTTAAGTGGGAATAATAAAACAATGTTGAAATTTTCTAAAATTATCTGAAAACAAAGCCCAGTGGCACACCACCACCCCTGGTTATGCAGCGTTGCCCTTAGATGATATTTTAACAGCCAAGCTCTGTTAAGATTCCCTGACTTGGTGTTTTTTATTTATTCTCCTGTGTTCTCCATTCATTTTGGTAGCCACGTGTGTGTCAGTCCACACAGCCATTCACGAATAATTTTTTCTTTCCATTTTCTCTGCATTCTGGGAGTGGAAACCAAATTTCCTCTTCTGAGGCCTTCTCYCACATTGGGTATTGCCTGGCTTGATTGCTGCAGTGGAAATAAKCGAGTTCATAACCTCAGAGACTTTTAGCCTCGAGATGAAGTTGTGTTTTATGCAACTTCAGTGTCTTTTCCAACCTYCCCCTTTAGGGAACACTGCTTCTGTTTGTGGCTCCCCTTTGCATCCCAGCCCTGCAGAGCAGAGTGTGGCGTGACACTGCAGACCAATTGACACAAATCCCAGCTGAGCTCAGCGTGGCATGTGGCTGGCACCTAATCTCCTGTTTTCCTGGTGTTTATTTGTCAGCCTGCAGCTTGCCGCTGCAGACAACTGTGGAATGTTCCTGGTGTTTGAAACAGCATGCAGAGAATGGAAACAGTTGGCTGGAGGAGTTGCAGCTAAATGCTCACATGAGGCAAAACTGAAAAGAGGATTTTTGAGCTGCCCACAAAAGCAGGGGAGCTCTTCTGCAGTGACCAGCTCAGACATTACTCTAAATTCTCTCTTGTGCAGAGTGGGAASCTGAGAAGAGGCTTGACAGGACTGGGGCACTGCTTCTAATATCTGAATATGACTGAGTGAAAGTGAAATTTCACAGCGTGCCAGCTTGTAGTTTATTGTCACAGGAACAGGAAGTTTCCAGGAGGAGGTAATTGAAGGGTACGTTTTAAAGAGAAACAAGAATGAGGAGTTTAAAGCTGATTAATTTAAAGTTGCTTAGTTAGTTTAAAGTTGATTAATTTAAAAGAACCAAGGATTGTTCAGCCTGAGATGCTGAAGTGGTCTGTTTGCAGACACACAGAATGTGAAGGCAGCAGATGAAATCTGYGACCCTGCATGGAATATACTGACTTTAGTTCCAGATCACTTCCAATATCATGGAAGGACATTAAATAGAAATTGCCTTTGTGTATAGTAAAGTCTTTAAAGCAGTAAGCCAAGCTGCATGCTGGAGTCTAAGTAATTCCTCATGGCCACARATTGAACTGTGAGTATGTAAAGTTCTTGCTGTATAAATATTGTGCATGACCTGCTAGCAAACTCTTTCCCTCTCCTTCCAGAAGAAGCAAACAGGCACAGTGCTTCTTGCCATCAGCTGTGGGAGACTTACAAATTTTTTTGACAATCCTAACTTCCTGCATATAAGTGAGCATAAACTGAGGTGTTGGAAGTTAAAGGAAGAATGAAATAGTACAAAAATTACTTAAAGTGAATTGTCATTCACTGGCCTCAGTTGTGTTTTGTTCCAGCATAAAGCTGTTTCAGAGTCYTAAGAGTTGCTAAAATAAAGAAAAACAAACATGCCAGTATTAAGCCTTGAATTAGGTTGCTGCAATCCAGACATCTTAAAACAGACATCTCAGCTAAAGGTGGTTTGGCAGTTTCTAGGAAGTGTGAAGCCTTGTTTTACRCTGTGGTAAATATAATACTGGTCTTACTCACTGATTTGCATGTTCACATTTCATTCAGTGTGATCAAATTCAAATGCAAGTAGGTTGCTTCTAAAAACRCTGCTTAAAAACCTGTTGCATTAAATTTGAGTGGTGTGGTTAACCACCTTCAGCTGATGCATAAAATTCAGTAGTGAAGTATTGAAGAGTTTCATCTCCGCACCAGAATGGCAGAAATTTTATTCTAATATTCAAAGTGAAAGAAACCAGTGAATCTGTGTAATGGAAGTTGTCTGGCTCAATGTTCCATGAGCATCAATAAATTTAGCAGCACTTGAGGCCATATAAGAGTTTTTACAAGCTAATCAGGGCCTCAGTCTCCTGGTTCAATCCAGTTCCTTTAAAAAATTGTCATGTTTTTGTTTCATGAGGAAATGGCTGTACTTCCTCTGTGTCTTTTACCATCTCTAAATGGTGGTTGTTCTTGCTTCTGGGTATAGATTAATAATTGTTGCAAATGCTTGTTCTCCGTGGTGAGAAAATGGCAGAATAATGAAATTTTAGGGTTATTCTTTTTCATGATAGCAGCTGCAGAAATTTGAACTATAATGGTRGTAATAGATTGTAGATATTTTTCGGTTATATTCACACCAGCTGAATTTCTGAATGCCAAAATAGAAGGAAGCATCTCTCCAGACAACTAAACAGTGTCTGAGTAATACACAGGTACTAACTAGAAACCTGCATCCTGCTCTTCCATTTCATTGGGTTCTTAGTATTAAGCCTCCACAAAATTTTATGAGAGCTTGAAATCTTGAGAAGAATACTGTTTTCTTGGTTGTTGTGGGTATTTTTTATCTTTCTCTTAAAAAGCTGTTGTTTTTCTTAGAAATATAATAGCAGAGCTGCATATAAGAGCAGCAGTTGCAAAACAGTAGAATATTTCCAAAATTACTCAAAGTTGTAATTTTTTAACTCAGCTATTATAGATACTGTAGCAATAAAAGATATATAAAGGGGTAATGCTTAGGTTCTTTTCCCATTTTAAGTCACTGCATGTCTGACATGATGTGTAGCTTTAACTATACATGTTTATAGATTTATATATTTATTTGTACATGTGCACACACACCCCCTTGGTGCTATCCCTGTCCCACCTTCTGCTTTTTTTGTGTGTGTCCAGGGATGGGAGGGCTGCACAGCCCTTGCCACACACCATCAAACAAGTGAGAGGTTTAACCTCTTAACAGCTCAAGTGGTATTTCACACCTCAGCGAAACAACCCATTATTTTTCACAATGGTTCTCTGAAGCCCACATCTTACAAACGCCATTAATTAAAGCTCGGTATTAGCGCCATTCATGGAGAGAAGCAGCCCCCCACAGGCAGGTAGATTAGGTTTTCCCTTGCATTACACACCCTGTGAGTTAGTAGCTGTGAAATCATAGGTGTTGTGGGCTCTAAGCCTGAGGAGCAGCCCCAGCTCAGTCATACCAAAAGGGTGTGATCCCACAAGAGAACTTGGGTAGCTCTTCAGTCCTCTGTTCTAGACTGAGTTCAGCTAGATCACCCTAAAAATGTTTATACAAGCTCCCCCAAAGGCTGCTGGAGCTGGAGGTGCCTGATTTATCCAGGTAGCCTTTGCCTCAGGGTGACTCTTCTCTCCAGAAGGAAGATCTTTGAGCACAGACCTGAAAGATTCTTTATTATTATTTATTATTAGCCTTTGCTAAGTCACTTCTTTGTTTCCCATTTTCCTGGGGCCCTGACCAGAGTACAAAGCATCAGCTGCTGACTCACCTTTCCCTGCCACTCATTCCCTCATACATACTTTTTCTTAATTTTTTCCCTCTAAACCTGTCCTCTTATCTTTCAATATTCATCTCTGCTATGTTGTGATGGCAAAAATTCTGCTAGCACTTGACCTAGAGAAGCTTAAGCCAAAGAGGTTGGAAGTTATATTTTACATTCATATTTATGTTGTCACAGCAACAGATGGCTTTTCCCCAGATTCCTCTTCCCTTGTTTGTTTTTGGTAGGAGAATCTCAGTCTGTGACATTATGGCCTTTGCCTGTTTTTGTCAGTATTGCTGCCTGTCCAGAAGGGTTTGGTGTTGGTTTGGATTTTTGTGTTGCTGCCTTCAGCCTACCACCAGTGTCAGAGATCAGGAGCATTGCTTTATTCAGCTGTCTGAAGACAAGATTGTAACCCTGTGTTACAGACCAATTTTCCCATTTTATTGGACAAAACGTCACCTCTAAAGTGAAAAGTTGCACTGACAGTGTGTCCTCCTGTGGAGGTTTGTTGCTTTATTCTTGTTGATTCTTATTCATCTTYTTGTTGCCATCTCAGCATTTCTGTATGGGTTGCTTGCTAAATATTTGCAGCAGCTCTTCTGGTTTTGAAGAGCTCCACCTGGTGCATTGTTCTCTTTTCTGAGGTTGGGCCTTCCTCAGCCTGATAAATCTTCCTCACAAATTTCCAGAATTTTTAATTTTAGTTGATGTTAGGTSTCACTGCACTTGGGGTAGTTTCAAAGATTTTTAGGTCTGTGAAACTGAGAGCACTCATGGATTTATTTACCTGTTGTTTTATTTTTTCAGAGGGCATCTGCATCCAGTTCTCTGAGCTGTTCAAATTTTTAATTTTGATGTTGTCACCACCATTATTTTCTTCTTGTCCTGTTACACTTTCCATTTTTCATGTAGATTTCTGTAATACTCACAGTGAGATCAGATAACCAATTTTTGATTGTTTTGTTTTGCTAACCCTGCTTGGCTAGGAGGGTTAGCTTTTTGCTAGCCACTGCTTGGCTTCTGTGACAGTTCTCTTTCAACCAGCATGAATACTGCCCTGCTAACTTSACAAACGAGTTTCCAAGGGTACTCCTTCTCTTAATTCCATCAAATTACCTCCCAGCTCTCTTCATCAGTCCTYTCTGGAAAGCCATCCTCTAACTCAAGAGCATCTGAGGTCCTTTGGTCAGCTCCTGTCCAAAGATTGATTTTACCCCACACTGCAGGGGTAATTAACAGGGACCAGTCTTTTCCCAATCAATGCTGTCCTGTAACCTCTTCCCTGTATGTYGAGTCCCTGCTGTGGTGGTCTTGGGGGTCTTAGGCAGGGAGCAGCTCCTGGTGGGCCATCAGTGGTCCTGGATGTTGTGCTGTGGATTTCCCTCCCAGCTGACACAAGAGTGACGAGGCCTCTGGTGTSGAGATGACCCTGAAKTGTTGGAAAGTCTCTTTYTCCCAGCCCTGAGACCGAAGAAGAAGACAGGATTCCTTGGCTCTGGTTCTCAAGGTTGTTTATTTACTTTTATCTRATACAYTGTCTGTCTGACCYGCTGAGGTCTGTCCAGCAGGTTGGGTTGAGGCACACTGACCGCCCTCAGGGCAGTGTTATCTTTTTATACTAAAAACTACGTGTACATTATTTACAATAAATTTCCAATACCTATCACCTATGTTAGACAGTGAGTTTCTACTCTAAATCAATCCAAAAGTGCCACCATCACAGCAGGAGATGGAGGCCAAGAAGAAGGAGAAAGAACCTGCCCATCTTGCCTCCTGAACCCCCATTCTAAAAACCCCAAAATTCTACTTTTTCACCCTGTGAGAAATTCACTATCATTCTATTCAAACCCTTGTGGCTTGTAACTCCTCACACAAGGTTGGTAATTGTTTCCATGGGTTAAAATTGAAGGCACGGGTGTCTTTGACTCTGTGCTAGGGTCTCTGAGCCCCCTGCCAGGGTCTGGAGTCCTCCAGGGCAGCCAGAGGAATGTCCTGGGTTCTGACACAAGAGCTGTGTGTCAGCCATGCCCCAGGCTGGGATACCTCCTGCACCTCACTCACAGGGCACAGGGCTGGCACAGCACCCTCCAGTGTCGGAACTCAGCGCATCCCTCCGGGTGCCCAGAGCTGCCRAGGACCCCACCAGGGGGCTCGGAGACCCTGGCATGCAGCCCAGAGCACCTGGGGATTTGATTATGACCYCTGGAGCAAGTTACCAGCTTTGTAYGAGGACAKGAAAGTCACAGAGRTTTGAATAGTATAATAATAAAATTATCACRGRGTGAAAAYGTAGATTTTAGGATTTTTGRAATGGGGGTTATGGGGACAAGATGGAGGAACTAAGCCGARTCCTGCCTTTCTTCTTCTTCTTCTTCTTCTCCATTTTCTGCAGTGATGTTGGCACTTWRGGATTGGTTTAGAGTAGAAGTGCACTGTCTAACATAGGTGATAGGTATTGRGAATTAAGTGTAAATGTGTTAKAMGTAGTTTGTAGTATAAAAAGACARCACCACCTCAGGGGTGGTCAGAGTGCCTGTGGCTGCCMTGCTGAGCAGAYCTCRGCTGGRCAGAAAGAAAATTKTATAGATAAGAATTAAGAAACAACCTCAAGACRGAAAAGTGAAGAGTCCAGACTCRTTCTTCAGCCACGCGGGCTGAAGCAGAGACATCCTGCACATCTYGGGGCAGCAATTAACAACAGCAACCTGAGATTCCAGAACCYGTGCCTGGTTTCAGGCATGACCCACAGGGGGTGCAGCTGCAGGAAGAGAGGAACCAGCAATGATTGTGCTGGTTCTGYTCTCCAGGGATCCCTGACAGCTCAGAGGACACCCCGCTCTGCCTTTGCAGCATCTCCTGACATTCTCTGCCTCCTGGTCTGGTTAAACCCTCCCTGTTTGACACCCCAGCCTTGCTGCGAGGGGCTGAGCACACCAGGGTGCGAGCAGGGTGTGCCACAGCCRCACAACAAAAAACTCCTCCTGCCTCAGGAGGGTTTTGTTGCCAGGTTGCCAGGCAGCACTTCAGTATTTACCTCCACGCCTGACACACGTCCTGGTGTTGCTCCACGCCTTCTGCAGTCCCTCTGGGCAGCTGTGGCAGAAACATCTGGGCACAGCTGGCAGCAGAGCAGGGTCCTGGGGACAGGAGCACCAGAGCAACGAGGGGTAAGAGGTTGATCCCAGAGCCAGGCTGATGGTGACAAGGTGGCACAGCGGTGACCRCACCGGACAGAGGGCTTGGAGCTCTTGATGTTGTCGGTCTGGCTGCAGACCCTGCTGGCTRAAGGGCTGGCAGAACAAGGACCCTGCTTCTTCCTTGGAGTGGCTCTTTTTGGGGAGAGAGTGAAAAATTGTGGGTGTTTATTGTGGGACTTGAGCGGGAAGTGGGGGAAGCGAAGCAAGGTGCTCTGTGGCGGTCCCTGTGCTCTCTTCCCACCTGTCCTGCTTTCCTCTGGCTCCTCAGGGCTTTGCTCCCTGATTGTCCCCAGGGGGGATGGCTTGGTGTCCTCCACAGCCCGTGRTCAGCAGCTGTGCATTGAGCTGTTTTCTATTTTCAGGCTGCTCCTCTTCCTCCATGAGTAGCTCCCTTCTTCACCTCTTTGCTTCTGCTGGTCACTGCCCTCCAGCTGGACAGGGCAGGAAGAAGCAGATGGGATTTTGGGAAGTTTTCACTCATCCCTGCAGGTTGTGGTGATGCTGCTGTGGTGGGACATGGGAGAAAAAAGAATTTTTCAGTGCATTTTAAGACTGTGGTTTGGTAGGAGTTTTCTGAGGGCTGGAAGGGAGAAGGGCTCAGATAAATGTTTTCATTATTAAACAGACAGGGACTATGGTGACTAATATGAAGGTGTAGAACAGATACCTACTTGTTAGTCATGCAGAAGGAATTCAGATTAATGTCTTGCTGAGGAAAGAAAAGGAGAGGAAGACTGTTAAAGAGCRAATTAAGAAAAAATACCTGATGGTGGTAGTAGAAATAGGTTAAAAGGTTATTAAAAACTTCATTTTTCTGCCCTGATGTGGAGGCTCTTTAATTCCTCTGTGTGTCTCCGTGCATGCAAAAGCTCCTATCTGTCAAGTAGTCAATCTGTAGCTATATGGAAGCAGCAATTATTTGTTTACTTTTCTGCAGTGTGACAACTGCAGATTCTCCATAATAAATATTTGGAACARTCAAACCTCTCACTGAGGTGTGTGAGACACCAACTAAGCTGGTGGGGAGACCACGCTGTTTTCATCATAGTGTGCATTTTAAATTCTGTGCAGCTTTTCTCTTATTGCTGAGAAATCCTTATTGCTGCAAAAAGTTAGGGGAATTAAAAGTTTTTCCATGTGGAAGTAAGAAGCCACCCTGAGGTTTAGAGTAGTAATATGGCTTCTGTTCATTCAAACTGCATGTGTGTTTTCATACTTCAAGTAGCATGGTAAACAGARACAATGTAAAAAAATGGATAGAAAATAGAAAAAATAAAAAAAAWTTGATAAATTGTGCTGTAAATTTAAATATTACCTAAGAATGCGTTACTGTGACAGAGATGGCAAATCACAGAGTCATAGAATACAGCTTTGAGTGTATGCAAAAATACAAAATACACCTTTAAGCAGAGGAGCATGAATCAGGAATAGAGGYGTAGTGTTACTTCTGCATAAAGTATTGATGAGACAGCTGGAATGTTCTRGGCTTTGGAGTTTGATACAGCCACAACAGCAACACACCATGGTGGTTTTGGACTGACATCCCTGAAGCCAGGAGAACAGGCATATCCTTTGTGGGGTTCCAGAAAGGTCAGATGATACACAGGAACACTGAGGGGGACGTGTCCTGCTCACATATTAACTACTCCTTTTTGTCTTGACATATCTGAGTTTGATATTTTAGTATTAAATGTTTTCTGTAACAAACCAGTAAATACAAAGGCACAATTTTTGTTTAAAAAATTAAAAAAGAAGTGTGGGTGAATCCTGCAAAGTAAGTGTATGTGCTTCAGAGTGAGAACAGGATTTGAGTTTGCCTTGGTACTTGCWGGAAATGTTGCTGTCAGTGCATGTCACAAGAGAAAAAATAATGTTTGAAGAAGGTCTGTGAGCATCAGCAAGCTGTCAAAGTTCTACATGAATGCATTGTAGAAATACAGGCCAGGCAAAAGATCTCAAATAATAACTGTAATTTTCAGAAATTATTTATTCTTCATTTTCATCTGGATAATGAGTGAATTCGGATTCTTTATGCTTGCTTGATACAAGTATTTATTACAAAAGTAAAGTTTGGATTTTTTTTCCTCTTAGAAGCAGTCTTCTTCTGCGGATGCATCAAAACCACAAGTTATGAAGCCATCTGAAACTAGGGTAAGAATTTCAGAAAGAAGTCATTCTTGCATGGCACATGTATGAAGCCATGAAATTTAATTTTTAACATATGGATCTATTTATTCTTCAGCATCACCAAACATAAATTTATGCCATGGAGTGGCTTCATATGGAATTTAATTTTTAACACTTCGATATTGAGTAACTTTACCCATATTTCTTATCATAGCTTAATTTCCTCTGCCAAAAAAAAAAAGTCTAAGAAAAAGTGCTATTCAAAGCAACCAGAGGTTTTTACAACAGCAATAAAAAGAAAATTAATTGCAATGTTAAATTTTAGCTCTGTCAGTTTTGTGACATGTGTATAGCTCCCTCCAGTGTAACTGCAGGGTTATTTACCTGRTGATGATTTTTCACATACTCAACAAAGCCAGGATGAGCCTCAGCTTTCTCTGTATGTACAGTTGCATCTTCTCGTTAATCTCCCGTGTTTCTCTGTCTGACAGCTCCCCTGCCTTTGCCCTTCACGCTTGTTCTGTCTTGTTTTGTGACTGAGGCTTCCTCAGTGTCAGGGCTGTGTCATCAGTCCTGTCCTTTGCTTGTTAGGAGAGTCATCGTCCTCACGTTGCCTAACAGCAGTTACCTGTGCTGTTCAAACAGATGATTAATGCTTCTCCCCCCACCTCTTCCATTTTCCACAGCCATAACAGCTAAACCAACAAAAGCTGGATGCCAGAGCAGGCCAGCAGGGACTTGTGTGGTGGAAAAGGCTCGGGCTGCCTGAACCTTGTGTAAATGCCAGAAAAGGGSTGCGTGGAGGGGTGAGGGTGGGAGGGGTCCCTGTGGGTGCTCTGGTGCAGGCAGAGCCAGCTCTGCAGGTAAATGGCACTGCTGGAGGCCCTGTCAGGAAACTTTTGGGCACCTACAGCATGTTGGCACWGTCAGAGTTGAGGTCTGGTTACCTTCACAGTGATAATTTTTTTTTTCCATCTGTCAAATGGGAAGTTTCTTTGTGATAACCTTTTCCTCCTGTTCATTCTGGCCTGCATCCCCATCTCTRCATTAGCCATTACATTTCACTCAGCCTTTTAAAACCCTTTTCCTCCATGCACATGTACATCTAAGAGCTGAATGGCAATTAAACAAATTTTCCATTTGTGCACCATCATCATTACTCACAAATGGAGGCATCTGCCAGCATCTGGTTTCTCCTCCCTGTTGTGTTTGTGGGCAAACTCATTTGTGTCATGTTCATTACTGCTGTGGGTCTCCATATGGTCTAACCCAGACAGCTATGGTCTTTCCCTACTTGAAATTTAAAACAACTCTCAGAAGAATGTGGTAAATGAGCCAAAAATAGAGTAGCAGAGGCATGCTTCAGCACTGTAAGACTGGTAAACACAAATCCCTTTGAAACAATAGCCTGCATTTGCATGTGCAACATAATTAATGTTTTCTCTTAATGTCTGTTGCATTATTAATGTCTTTCTCCTGCTGGATTAAACAAGTCATTTGCATTTTTGACAGTAGACTTCTTTCAAAAGAAGTAAGGTTGCTGAGTCACTTCAATTTCTAGTCCTAAATTTCTTGCAAATTAACAGATCTTTCCCAACTTCCTGCTATAACCACATCTCATTTGTCCTTCTTGAAGTCTCTCTAGTGTGTCACTGCTCTTAAACATGCTCTGGACCCCTCCTTACCTTTCAGTTCTCTGTGTGTGTGTATCCTTTGCCTCCAATGAACCCTCAGAGTTGTGCCCTCTCTGAGCAAGCCCTGAGTTCACTGTGGCAGAGGAAGGAATGTGGAATTTCTTGTTCTGTGGGCAAAGCCTGAGGTTAGGTGGATATTTTGGAGGACCAGGTGTAGAGCCAGCACTCTGTGGATTTGGCAGGGTTGGAGCAAGCAGGGTGCTGCCTCTGCCACTGTCACAAACACRTCCCCTTCCACTGCCTTCCTTTTGCACACGTTTGTGCAACTGCACTGTGAACCAGGGAACCAGTGGAAAAAATTGTTATTTTTCATTTCCAGACCATTTCAGTCAGTTTGAAATGCATCCTGTTGGATCCTAGCACAGTGCAGGTGGAAGTAGGCAGTTGAAAGGGAAGTGGAACACCTTTTTCCCCTCAGAAATTCAGTGTGCACCATCAGCTGATGCCGTGGCTTCAGTCTGTGGCTGCAYGCAGCTGACTCTGTTTAAAGGATGGCTGAACAATTCCTCTGAATGGATAGTCTCATACTAAAATTTTTGCTTTGATTGCCTGGTTTTTTGTTTGAATGTTTTAAAAATTATATTTGAACTTTGTGATTGCTAAAAGTGTATSTAAATTGATGTGTCTCTGTGTGTGAGCAGGTGTTTATAATAATGTGTTTTATTGTGGCCTCAGCTTTCATGTGCAAGACTTGAATCAAATCCTTGCCCATATGGGTCTATTTATTCTTCAGCATCACSAAACATAAATTTATAGTATGGTCAATTCTGCATATTTTAAATTTATTACAAAAGGATAATGAATGATGCATACCTCAGACAGAACGTGCATAAAGTATTCAGTAAAATAACATTTACAGTATAAAAAAGAAGACTCWCAGTTGTTCATAACTGGTTTGGCAGGTTGAGAATTTGTATTCAATGTTCTGTACAGGTGTTGTTGGGTGTGGGCAGAAGTGCAAGTACATGTATTTTATGCATGTCCTGCAAAAATAAGGTGTGTTTGGTTTTCTTCTGAAAGACAGATAAGAAAAACCTGAATTTGTACTCCAACAGCAGAATACTTAGAATCCTGAGCAAGCAGTAGTCCCAGAGAAGAAGAGTCAAACTCTGTATTTTTTGTACTTCCTCTCTGCACTTCTGTCACATTTTTTGCATCTTGCTGCTGAAGGATACCTCATGTCTGATTGACTCTTTGCTATAGATGTTACAGAAACACACCCAACCTTAATTTATCTTATAAACTAGTAAAATTTTGGATTATCCTTTCATTATAGGATTATTTTGTGTACAGGTGCAAACATGGATGTGTGTCTGAGTTAGCAGTTGTCATTAATAAGGACACACAAATGGGAGCATATAAAGCATGRCTGAACCTGAGAGTTGCTGTGCTTTAATCAGGTTTTAGGCATCAAGGCAAAATATAAAGCAGGGAATTTGGGGAGAAGATGGGAATCTGTGACCTTAAGTGAAATATTTACTTTTAATATCTTTTTCTCACTTTGAGAATTGTTGCTTCTCCCTCTCCATCAGTATTTCCCCATTTGTGTGTGGAGGTGTGTCCCTCAAAACTTGAAGACCTTTGCCAGGATTATGCCCAGGCATCTGCATTTAATGTGTGCTCAGGGTTTCCCAGCCAAGTGTCTGCAGTTCAGTGTGGGGGTGTGAATACTTGCGTAACAAAATGTAAACAAACTTAGCAAATTTCTCTGTGTGGTCAGCCAGAAAASGGAAGCTGGGTGATTCTAAGTGGTAATGAATGTTTGGCAGGTGAAAGGCTCTTTCTGTCTTGCTCATAGTGCAGCTGAAGCAGCAAGAAAAAAATAGGAAGAAAAATACTGTGAGGAGGCTGGGTTTCTCTCTTCTCAACRGACATAACAATTCTATAATTTTTCTTTTTCAGTTCTTACTCTTGTAATTTATTGCTTGCTGTACTTTGACTGGATGAATCACAGGAATTGGTTTTGTGGCATGGCTGCAGAAGGTTTTCAGGTGTAACCCTGGAAGTGCAGTCATGTAATATTATCCTAGCCAGGTTGCCCAGCTCTGTTGTAAAATCAGAGCATTAGAAGGTTACAGAGGAAAGAAAAAATACAAAATTTCTGCTGTGTAGTATAAGGATATTAACTGAACATATCCCACCCTATGTATGTGCTCTGGAATCAAAGTAATTATGTCTTTTCCATCAGGACTACGTGTATTTTTTATAATTACTTGCTTTGCAATTATAATTATTTTATTGATAAATTAGTGAAAAATAATCCATTTAATCCACATAATCCAAATAATATTTGAGGCTATTTCAGAAATTGCTATTGGCAATTTGGGTTTGGTATCAAACTGGTTAATATATTTTAACATCTTCCCCTGTCAGTCCCCCACRTGAGGAATGAGCGCGTTTGTGGATGTTTGCACACATTTGAGTGCTCTTAAATCGCTGGCAGCCTCTGTTAGGATGTTGTGAACTGCAAGATTAGTGTGTAGTAGTTAGACAGCATGTGTGCTGACAAGTGTGAACCTGTCTGATCTTCTCCTTTACATAATCTGGTCCTCTGCAAATAACCATGCATACTAATCTCTGCATAAATGTTGTTTGTATTTCAGTCCGCACCGACAACCAAAGCAGGAACTGAAAAAAACACCCAGTCACACAAGGTAAATACCTACCTTTCACCTTTGCAGAGCTGCTGCACTTTGGTCTTTTACTAACTTTGAAAAAAAGAGGCTGAACTCTTGGCTGTTTTCTGTGTCACATGAAACTGGTGTGTGACCAGTGCATAAACTTCAGAACAGCCCAAGAAGTGTCCTCTTAACCATCTTTAGATCTGTCTTGTGCTTGTTTGGACTAGCATGGATCATGTTCTGTAGCACTGAGTGGTGGGAATGGTAAATTATCTCAATATTTTATTTTATGACAGCCAACAGACTCTCAAAATAAACAGCTGTCTGAAGAGAAGCAAAAGGAACCCAATGATGTAAGTTGTATAATTTCTACCTCCCTCTCTCTCTCTGTCTGTATCTCTATCTCTCTTTGAATTTTTAATGAGGGTTTCTTCTGGTGTTTTACTTTACTTTTAATAAGGGTTTCTTCTTGTACTTTACTTCTGTGTTTCACTAAAAAAAATAGTTTGAAAAAACAAAAAACCAGCCCTCCGTATCTAGTGATAATAGTTTATCTCTACACAGGGAAAAAACCAAACCACACCTACTGTGTCAACAGCTTCTAAACCAAATAGCACAGGAAAAGTAACTACAACTCAGGCTGGCCAGCCTCCACCAGCAACCTCCACAGAGACAGCAAAGGTATCGTAGAAACACAACCAGTTTTTATTATTTAAGCTATTTTTTATTATTTTATTGAGGGAGCGTTAGGAATCCACATCAGTATGGATTGTTTAGCTGAGTATTGTCAAGTGAGACTTTTGGGCCTCCAAAAATCACAGAGTAGTTAAGCTTTTGGCCAAGMAAATAACAGTAAGAACATCACAGTTTTAGGCCTGTTTCTGTGTGTTGGGGGCACTTCTCTTTTTCTCTCAGGTTTTTTTTTTAAGTTACTTGTAGCTTCACAGCTGTCATTGGTTCTTTGTCAGGCTCTTCCCTTGCCCCCTCACTGCAGTGTTGGCTCCAAACATAGCAGGTCAGCCCTGAATGCAAGGCTCTAAAAAAAATTAGTGAGGAAAGCTGGGGGAAAAAAGCTGGGGATGGGTAATTTCCACAGGGTAAATGGAGAAAAATGTGAAGGGAAAGCATGTGGTGGCATCAGGATGTAGGTGTTTTGGTCTGCTGGGGTGCACGTGTCTGGTGACAAGGCCGGGGTAACATGAAGGGCTCCTGCAGCTCTGCTCCAACACCCATATTTTTAGCAGTAAATGGCAGTGTCAGTAATGCAGAAGTCTGCATTTTGTGTGGTGGTGTTGTCTCTCCACCTCCCTGCCTGCAGCAGTTTTCACCCCACTTGCTTGAGCACCTTTTGCTGCTGGGGTTTAATGGTGCATTGAGAGCTACCAGAAGTAAATGACAGCTTTCCAAAGAGACTTGGAAGGGGCCTCAAAGTCTTTCCTGCCCTGCAGATTTCTTYCACTGGCAGAATAAAAGAAGGAGGTAGAGTGCTTAAAATAGAAAGCTTTCTTTCYCACAGCAGAATCTCACTGGAAACARAGCTTTTATGGYGGTAGCTCACTCTGCCCAAGTATCTGGGTGCTGTGCATTTGCATCAGCCAGTTGCTGAGTCAAAAACATTGTGCATGGCTTCAGCATTGGATTTTTACTTTGTTTTTTCTCTCTTTTAAYATTGTGATAAACTATCTCTTGATTTTTCTCTTTTTCTTCTCTGGCAAAAGTCTGAGGAGATGTCCACAGTGACTGGTGCAGCTGCTGGGACAGGCACAGCTGGTGCAAGTGTGGTTGCTGCTGCTGACAAATCAAGTACTGAGGTTGGTAAACWTAGCCCCAGACAAAGGATTTGCTTGTAATAATGTCTCAGAGGGTGCTTCTCTCTCTGAAATACTTCGTTTTCAGGAAAAAAAAAATGAATGGGTAACTGCTGAAGTACTGATCTATCCTCAATGTAYGTATGGTGGTGGAGAGCCATCTGCAGGAAGAGGTGAAAAACAACTGGTGTGTCATTTGTGTTTTGTTAAATAGGACTTCTTTAGAAGCCAGCTTAAAATAATACAAGCTTAAAATCAGTTACTACCTATCTTYGGTTATATTTGAATATATATGTGTGTCTGCTGATACACAARTAAAAATATAAATAAAATAAAWAAATAAAATAACTTGTTAATGACAGTGGAGAATTGAGTTTAGAACCATTCTCACTGAAAAATCTGGCAAGTACACATCCTGCTAAAAGAAAGCTTTTAGGTTTGTTTCTAGGAGTATTCTACAGATTCACCAAATGCTTCAGTTTTTCATTTCCCCCTGTGTACACCTTTGTAACCGCTGTAATGGTTTGCTTATTTTTTTAGCCTGGTATGGATGAGTCAGCACTTGATAGCCTAATAGATACCCTTGGTGGACCTGAGGAAGATGTGCCTACTACTCCTGTTTACACTGGCCCAGAAGTTACGGTATTTTACACTTAACATTCTTATTTCTTAAAGATTCATCCCTAAATTACATCTGTAGTTGCTCATTACTGTGTTGATCCAGGACTTGTACCTGTGATCTGTGAAGAGTTAAAACTGAGTGTGCACAGTTACATATTTATGTTGGTTTTGTTAATATAGAAATGACACAGTTTGGGGAATTTGTTGAAGAATGCATAACTTCTTGAGTCTGAATGGGAGAATCATGTAAAAAGGATTAGATTACAAGCTTAATGGCTCAGTAAAACATGACAAAATTTTGGAATACATAAATATTTAAAAAGCAGTCTAGGTTCAGCAATACATCCTATGGTCTGAGACAGTGAAATGGCTTAAATTAGRAATCTGGGAATGTTCTGCTGGATAATGAGCGCTGTTGAAGCAGCGCTGTTGAGGAGGCATGTGCTTGACAGTAGATACTGAAAGAGTGTCCCAGTCAATATCTGCATTTTCTTTTTGGTGGTATCACTGTAGGTGGCTCTATCAGAAATTTATTTCTGATAAAGAGCAGTACACAAATATTAATGYGGGAATTATTTTCACAGGAAGATATATATTCAAGATACTTGGAAGAATTGGGCAAACGGGAAGGTAGTCTYCCTCCAGAGTATGTTAAGCTGTTGAAGGTGAGTGGGTTAAAAATTAATACATTCTTCATGTGTGTTTTCTGTAATATTGGATATTTCTGCTTCCCATTTACTACAAAAATTAATTCTCATTTTAGAGCAAAGGATATGGCAAAGACGTGGTCCCACCGAAACCGAATGAACAAGATGAAGTAAGACATTTTTTTTAATATACTGGACGGTGAAAGTGACCCAAGTGAAATAACCCAGTTATCACTGAATTCCTAGGAAAATATAAACTTGCCTGTTCTCCAAAAGTCCCAGGCAATGGCAGGGGGATGTGGGATGCCAAATAACCTAGCTACTGATAAAAATAAATAGAGCTTGGCACAGATGTTTTTAATAAAGCTGTGGGAATTTTCGCAATGCTTAAGCTGAAATGAGTCAAAGAAATGTTTACAGAAATATTTGGCATACAAATAACAAAGGGGAGAAATGCTGTGCAAGCAGGAGTCTCTCTGCARTGCCTTCAGCAAAGACTACTTGTTTTTCTACACTTGGCCAGAGATTTCTGTCAGCCAGCACAATTTTGCTGGTTGGGAAGTTTGACATACTAAAAATAAAAGCTTATCTGAGACATGAATCAACCAGTGGGGGCAAGCACCTTTACTTTTTGTTGTGTCAGTAACTTGTGCCAGTGAGGTCACTGTGTGAGTAATTGTGGGACACACTCAGGCTGTAAACTGAGCTTGACCCGTGATGGTATTTGAAGTTTCTCATGGTCATAACTTGGTTTGCAATTCCTTGCTCAGAAGCCAATGACAGATGATGAGCTTGCAGAGGCCCTGTCATCTGACTTCACCTGCAGTGCTGATTCTGCTCAGGAGAAGACTAGTCTGACAGAGGTACTGACACTTTCCTTGCCACTGCATGCATTTATTGTGTGGAAAAATTGACACTATTATCATAATATTTCATTTTAAAGTAGGTAAAATTTCCTGCTTCTTTTCTATATTTGCAAATTTGCCTGTAATTTCATCTTGCTCGYAGAAACCAAATAAAGAAGGAGAAATTGTACAAGCACAAGCAGCAAGTTCAGTTAAGACCTCAGCTCCTCCTAAGGAGAAGAAAACAAAATCAAAAGAGGTACGCATAATCCTTCTTTCACTGGTTACCTTATAATTAAAATTTACAGGAATATGCTGCTGTCATGTGTTTTCCTTCCTGTAAAGATGATTATTCTCATTTTCAATTGTAAATCCTCTTTTTTATAGAAAATAAAGGAATTACAAGAAATGCCATTGCCCAGATTCCATTGTGCCTTAAAGATCTTACTTTAGTGTATCAGATTCTTTTCCTTCTGGATTCTGAGGAATTACTATGGTTCTTCTCACTAGTGGAAATAGAGTAGAAATATTTGTAGGAAAATTTTCTCAGCTCTCTGATCTGTGTTTAAAATTTGGATATGATGTAACTTTCTCATGGTTTATGAACTTTCTGTTTTTTCCCTCTGAACAGAGCAAGTGTGACTTTACACTTTTTCAGTCTGCCAAGTCAAAGCATATGAGAAWTGTGTTAGATGACATTGTGACACTGTGGTTTTTGGGAGGTTTTTTACTTCCTTTTTTTTTTTTCATTCTTTCCTTAAGAAATGCCTAATGTTTGACTAAAACTGTGCTAATTTTGTCAYGTAATTTGGTGTTAAGAGAATTGGGTAAAGCCAAACTAAAATGACCAATCTCGTGCTGGCTKTTTTCTTCATATACAATATAAAAATACTTGAGGTAAAAACCCATRCCAGTTTAAAGAAATTACAAAGTGGTTTAAACATTTTCTCAAAATACAGGAAATGAATGATGATGCAATGGATGCTCTTCTTGATACTCTTGGAGGACCTGAACCTGAACCTGAAGAAGATCCTACCCCTATTGTAGAGGTGTCAGAGGTAACACCTCACTCCTTTTCTACCCTGGCTTCCAGGCTCTGGCTGTAGAATCCTGAGTTTCTTTGTTAGACACTGGAAAAATGTGTAAAATAACAAGAAAGTTGTCCCCAGGCTCTCCACAAAAAGTGATTTTGATATCAAAGGCCTAAGAAATGTGTGAGCCTTCAGTGATTAAGAAAATGAAAAACATTCAGAATCCCAAGTGGATACAGGTAGAGTAGAACATAGTAAGGTGGTCTGGAAAATTATGAGCATGTAATTTGTTTGCTTATACAAGCAAACATACATATATACATTCACAGGTAGATACAGCTCTGTTTTAGKTTTTTTTTCCCCAGCACTCTATACAATTTATAGAAAGCTTTCATTTTGCACATATTTGCTGTTTGATTTTTGACTTCCAGTGTGTGTGCTCCTTTTTCATCAAACTCTATTATCTTTCTAATTTGAGTCTTGCCTTCACTGTCTTTTGAGAGTTTTGGTTTTCCCCAACAGACAGAATTTAAACAGTTACTCCGTGTTTGCATGTTAAACTTTAACTTTTTGGTTTAATTTTGCAAACTCTGTCTATAACAATAGAGCAGTTTTTTTCCTGTCTTCCCTTATAGCTCAGACCAAGCAAACAATGGGGAAATAGTAAAAAATCTTCTGTTGCTGAGCTAAATTTTGACTAAAAAAGAGCTTCTTGTATTGCAGATTTAGTCAATCTGGGCTTTCAATAATTTTGCAGATGCATTTCTTCATTAATGAGGCCCAGAAAATTAAAAACTTTGTTTTGGTGCCATTGATGGAAAAAGACACAGAATTATGGGTTCTGTAGTCAGAGTCATGAAGTGCAAGAAAACCTGTCAATTTTGTRCACACAAAAATTCTAAAAGTGCCTGCCACAAAGAGCTCTGAATACTGTCCAGAGTTTTTTAGGATTTAAAATAATTTAACTGTATTCACATTTGGCATTGAATCTTAAACCATTATGATATTCCTACAGATGTTTGACAGGAATAAATTGAGGGATTTTAGTATCTTGCTACACAGAATAATTTCATCTGATGCCAGTCCTTTTRTACACAGTAGGCAGAAGAATCCTGATAGTGGAGTTGTGTAAAGGGAGCTTTTATTTTAATTTCTTTAAGTGGTTTTGGTTGTTTAATGTTGTTTCTTTTCAAGGCAAAAGCCAAAGAGAAAAAGGAACAAAAGGCTGGAGAACGTGATGATACAATACCTCCAGAGTACAGGTTAACACCAGAGTTGGTAAGTTTTTCATATCTCCATTGCTTTGCAGGCAGGGCACTGTGCCTGACCCTTTCTTTCATTACAGAGAGAGAAAGAACATGGGGAAAACAAACTAAACTAGTATTTAATCTATGGCTTTCTCCTTGGCGATTCCTGTATCTCTTATTTCCTCCTCTTCCTTTGTGGGCACCACTGTTTTTTCAGGCACTCTGGGCAAAGATCTCATCTTATCCATGAGATGAGTGAGTAATCTCAAATGGCRAAGTCACCCATTCCTTCTCCAAGAGTGATGTTTCGTGTTTCTGACATTAAATCTCAGCCTTGTAAAATCCATCCATTTGCAGGAGTGCTCTTTGGTATCACTTTGCAATGTAACYCTGAAGCACTGATGTAAAATAGTGGGAAATTATTGGGAACTGATGGGAAAATTGCATTATTTTTTCTTTTTTTTCTTTTTTATTTTTTTTTTTTTTCTTTTTTTTTTGGATTGTCACCCAAAGTGATGGAGATTGAGTCAAAGTTAACCAAAACAACAGCAGAACACTTTTTGGTCTCTTGTAATGTGCTGACATCCCATTTGCTTTTTTTGATCTACATATCTGGCCATGTAAAAAATTCCCCAGTTAGGGGAATTCCTGTCACTGATTAATTCTTGAGTATGTGATTTACTTTAACTTACTTTGCTGGTGATTACAGAGTATGGCACTTCTTGTAACGAGAAAAATGTCAATAATACYTAATTTCCTTCTAGGATAAAGATGGAAAACCAATATTGCTGAAGCCTGAAGAAAAACCAAAGGTTAGAAAACTGACAATATTGTAGGAGTGTGGCTAGATATCCTGTTTTCTCCCTCTCTGTCATCACTTCTCTCTGTACCATGATGTAAGTCTCTTGRTCTGCTTGTGTGTTTTTACTTCCTTGCACAAAACCTGCTGGTCAGAAGCATCAGGTGGAAGTTGGTTTTATTGAAATTCACTTGTCTGTGAACGAAGAGCTCATATAAGGAAAAGGTTTAGAGATTTCGAGACAGGAGAGATTTACAAAAATTATTGCTGACTCAAAAAAAGGCTGTGTGAGGAGTTAGTATAAAGTCTTCTATAGAGGTCTGTTGGAGCTGTTAAGGGTAGAGAGAGGTGAAGCAGGAAAATCTTTTATTTTCTTGACAGTTTCCTCTTGCTAGTGATCAAACATAAAGGAATAAAGGGATATTTCTTTATATAAAGGAATATTTCCTCCTGGAAAGAAGGAAAAAAAGCTGCTCTGGACATTTTATTAATCACAAAGAACAACCTGGACTTGTCAAAGAGTATCCATCRTGGCCTAGAAAGTGCAAGAGAGGATTAAAAACTGAAAGAGATGGTTGTAAATACTAATTTTAAAGGCACAGAAAGAAAGCAAAGAAACTGTGCACTGAAGAAACTGAGGGCTCCGCTTTGTGAGCTCAGGAGTGCTGCCAAAATTTGGAAAAGCAAAGGAAATCTCTGCTCTCCTGAAAGGAGGGTGAAGGTCAGGACCAGTTTGAGTCCCTTCTGGACAGAAATATGAAGTTTGGGGTTAAAGTGTGGGCAAAGTGCTGGAAAAAAAAAAGACTTTAGGTCTCTGAAAATTGTTATTTCAGGTCTCAGACATGTTGATTGTTGTGAGTGGTGGATGTTTGAGAGCTGGACAGAAGGGAACTCCTGYCAGGCCTGTCATAAGGAGGAAAAGGGAGGATCTCTGCTGTGGGGGGAACAGGCCCTGCTGCCAGGGATCACCACTAATATTGAGATCAGTGAAACCAAAACCAGCAAAATTGGAAAAGCTGTGTTAATAGCTATGTTAAAAGTTGTGCTAATAGCTGGGAGCCATCAGCCACTTGCTGTTCTTCCATGRTTTCTGGTGAAGGTGAAGTCTTTCCTTCAGGAGTTCAGCTGGTGTTTGTCTTTTTTTGGGCCTCCACTCTGTGTGGCCTTAAGCAGTGGCATTACTCTTRGTGAATAAAATTTACTACCTAAATGTCTTTTCTTATTTAGTGTCCAAAGGAGGATTTCAGGCATTATGAAAAGTGGGGCTTTATGTGTTTATGTGGGGCCTTATGTCTTTATCAAGTGGGGCCTTATGTCTTGATTATCAAGTGTCTCAGACTTTATCAAGTGTGAGACACTTGATAAAGAGATGTGTATAAGAGACAGATGTCTTGATTATCAAGTGTCTCAGACTTTATCAAGTGTGAGACACTTGATAAAGAATTAGGGAAAGGGAATGAGAGAGGGATTTCTCTCTCAGAAATGTCATTTTATGCATTATGAGTCTGTCCCTAAGCTGTTAAGTTTCATGCAGCAGGTGAAGGGCCATCACTGCTAGCAAAGATTTAAACATTTAGCTTTGAACAGCAATTTGGAGGATCCCAGGAACTTCAGATGAATGGATGTAAGGATATATGGATTRCAGAGGCCTAGTTCACATAGCATCAGTAGATTGTAATATATCAYAAACAGCAGGAAACTAAAACTGAATTTTTATTCACCAAAACACACACAGTGAAAACCACTGAGTTTCAGCAGTCAATGGTCCGGCTAAGGGAACTTTCAGGGAGCTCTAGTTCTGCTAGTAAATATTAGCTTTTTCTTCCTAATTAAGGGGTTGWATTTTCCTTTTCAGTGGCCTTGTCTTGAACATTATATGTCTGGTTCTCTATATTATGTTTTATATTATATGTACAATTCTCTACATTATATTGACTTATGATAACAAAGAAACTTATTCTGAAGTGTGTTTTTCTTAATTTTATGCACTGCAAAATTAATTCTGTTTTGTTGCACATAATCGTGAAAGGTTACTTCAGTGTAACCTACAGATGTTTTCCTGCTTTATGAGTAGCTGTAATACAGTTCTTGAAAAAGTAAATTAAAAAGAGGCAATGAGTCACCTGTGTCACTTTTTTTGTTTGTTTTTTGGGGTTTTTTTGCAGCCTATGACTGAATCTGACCTTGTTGATGAACTTTCAAAGGACTTTGCCTGCCCTGCACAGCCTGCAGTACAACCCAAAGCACCAAAGCCCAGCAACATATCCAAAGTAAGTCTTTCTGGTTCACTGGAGAAGCTGACACTGACAATTTTGCTAATACTGGGAAGTGCTACTGTTCTTTCAAAAACAACCCATTTTCTTCTCTTCCTGTTTTACCCTTCCCATCRCCTTTAGTGGAACATAAGTATTGGCACTCAGCTCTTCATTGAGCATCTTCAGCCTTTAAATTTAGACTTTTCTTTCTTGTTTAGTACTGTATTTAGAAAAAAATAAGCCATTTAATGGGCACATTTTATGTTTTCTAAGCATATTCACTAAAATACAGTCTAAATTGTTCTGTTTCAGAAACAGTCAGGTTCTGTGTCTGCAAAAGCTGCTGAGGATAAGGTGGTCCCCCGAGCCACAGCTTGCWCTGTGCAGTCTGCAGCTCCTGTGCCTTCAGTAAGTAGTGGAGCCCCTTCAGCTGGAGCTGAAGCAACATTCAGTGTTTTATTTAGGGACTGGTAGAGCATGTTGTCAGGATGCTCATTTCATTATTGCATGTTCTTCCTCCATCATGGTATGCCACAAAGGCTGAGTGGTTCACAAAAAATAACCAAAACCAAAACAAACAAAAAAAAAATTCACAAAAAAAAACCCAGAAAACCCCTTCAAAAAAAAAAAAACAAGTCAAGCACAAACTGAATGATCAGTGACCTTCCCCAGAGAGGAAGCCAAACTGATAGTTCTGTGGTATCCTGTGCTCTTACTGCCCTAAAGGGGATGCTGTTTGTGAACCTAGTAGGGACTGCAGGAGAAGACAAMACCAAGTTTCTTCAAACTAAAAATTGTTTTTTCCTGTATCAACATCCATGCAGGTTGGTCCTCTGTCAGATGAAGCACTGGAAGCCTTGTCCAGTAGCCTAGGAAAGAGGGAGCCTGATCCAGATGAGAAAAAGCCTGCTGTGGACAAAGTTAAGGTAGAGAAAAAAATCAGACCTCAAAAAATAGACTGTTGAGGTAATTACCTTCAGCACTACTCCATTTMCTCAGGTCACAAACAAAGTAGAAATTACATTTTCACTTTTTTTACAAACAAACGTACTGTTGAAAGCAGTTTTGTTCTGSTTAGGAAGTACTAGTAGGATTTCAGCACAATGAGTACACTTTCCTAATAATTCTGGCTATTACAGTGCAGTAGTTCCCTCAGTTTCTGAAAACTGTGTTTTGTTGCGTCCTGCTGAACTGAAGCAGAATTAAGATGCACATCAGGGGTAGCACACRGTATGGTTCTTTTTCTGAAGGAACCAACTTTTATGATGCGGCATTTAAATTTGGAATTGCAAACAAAACTTTTGGGGTTTATATATTTAAATGGRGAGCCATAAGTAAGTCACTGAAATCCTGTCCAAGGGAATGCTGTTCATAGGCACAGACTGAATGCCCCCATGTGCYGCCCTAAACCAGATGGAATTGGCTGGAGTCAGAAACAGCCCTTCTAGAGGCTGGAATTCTGTCAAGCAGAAGTTCCCAAAGTTGGTTTTAGTCCTTTCTCTTAGTTGGCATTTTCCCAGCATAACTTGTATGGGGATAATAATTTTTGAAGTTGGCCACTGATTTCTCTCTTTAGCCTTCCTTTGCATGCGGCCCAGACAGCTGTTGAGTGAATTTGCAAAAATGTCAAGAATTAAGACTCAGAGGTGTTTTTGATTTTGATTGACCCTTGCCTATTCGCTTACCTCTGCTAGCTTCACTGAAATAGGTAGAGCTACTTCTAATACACAGAGGAAGAAACAGGCAGGGGAATGAGAAAATGYTTTCTTTTAACTCTCGTGAGATTTGTATCTGGTGGTTGGATTGAATGAGAAAGACCAGCTAGAATCAGAGGACTGAAGGCTGGAAGATTGCTCATGTGAATTTCTATGGGTAATTGTTTTTCTTACTGTGATTCCTATTTTTCCTTCACAGGAGAAAAGCAAAAAGGAACAACACAAAAAACTGGGTGAAGAAGAAGAAACAATTCCTCCRGAGTACAGATTAACAGAAGCCAAAGTAATTTATTTAATGTGCTTAGTCTTCCCTTTCATTCCTCAGAACTTGTGGCTGAAACTGAGACTCCCATTTCATTTTGAAATGCTGATGTTTTGGTTCAGCCATTTTTACAGTATCTAGAACTTCTGGTTTGTAGTTCCCACAAATATCTGTCATCTATCATTGGATGCCTGCATGGGCATAGAAGTAGTTYAGATGCAGGTTAATAATTCTGAGATTAATAATTCTGAGATTAGTCCACTGGYGTTTTTCTGTAGCTTCTGGTACTTTAGAAATAATTAAATTGTGATTGGTTAAAGCTGTTAAGAAAACCCCAAGGACCTGGATGTTTTAAGTGGCATTTTGAGTAGCAGCAGTAGATGCTATAGAAGCTGCTGGTTAGGTCCCTGTTCCCTGTAACACTTTCTGTTGGTCAGAGAATGCTCCCAGGATGCTTGAATTGCATGGCTGTTTAAGGGTTAATGCAAGGGTTGTTTTTTTTTTTGTTTTTTTTTTTTTCTTTATAGGATAAAGATGGAAAACCACTCCTACCAAAACCAGAAGAGAAGTCACAGGTAAAAAAGTGATTATTTCAAATAACTGTTTCATTCAAGACTTACTTACCAAATGTCAGCAGTGTTCAGTTTAAAAATGGCATACATTATCTGCTTACTTTTTACAAGATAAAGAGATTTATAATCTTCTTCTTTTTCTTTCCAATGGTAGCCTATGAGTGAAAATGACCTTTTAGAGGGTTTGACAGAAGGATTCTCCTGTTCTCCATCACCACCTGCACCATTACCTACATCAACTGTAGTAAAGGTATGTTAGATTTCTGAAATCTGGTTTTATTTTCAAGTTGTTTGAATAATCATGACATTTTCTATGTTTTCTTCATATAAAGTTCCTTAAATGAAATCCAATAACTAAAAATTTAAAATACTTCTTGTAGTAAGTTAATAGAAGATCAGGACTTTAAAAAACAATCAAACAAAAACTAGTTATGTGACATTTTTTTTACCAGTTGCTTGCATGAGTACTGCTTTCCAGCWGAGGATTTTAAAAGTGTTTTTTGGGAATATTAGATGGCTTGGTGAAATCTTAGTTCTTTTGGAGTCCTGTTAAACCTGTTTAAACTTCAGCTGTGGTGAGGTTTAACCCAGTGGCTGAGATGGAAGATCAAACTGAGATGAGGAACAGTTGCACAGTGTGGGGGATGTGTTTCAATCTGAAATAAGCAAAGCTCTTCAAGAAATTAAATCCTAGAAACCAACTGTGTGGGTGCTGTGTTTTGGATGTGGTTTTGGGTCTAATGAGTGTTTTCCTCTGGTTCCCCTGTGTGCCTTTTTCTTCCAGAAATCCAAGGGTGGTGCCAAGSCTGCGAGTTCCTCGGATGTGATCTCTGCTGCTACGGTTTCCTCAGTGCACTCAGCAGCCCCTGCACCTTCTGCCACTGTAAGAAACCTCTCCTGTAGGTTCTTACCCCAAAACAAGGGGCTGAGTAGTGAGGAGAGGCAGCCCTGTGATCTGGACAGTGTGACCAATGTGGACTGTTGCAGAATTTAATAATTTATTGCTAAAAATGGCTATTGCAGAGAAGGAAAAATGTTCCCCTGGGAAAAAAAAATGGAGAAAAAAAGAATGAGTGGACACTCCATTTTCAACAGAGTTCCATGGGCAGTACCATGACCCCCTTTGAATATCAGGGGAACTTTCCTTCCTGGTGTTTATTGTAATGTTGCTCACACATTTTGATCCATGCTGAGGGATCTTCCCCTGCTGCTCCCAGCCTGGCCTGGGAGGGGAATATAAAGCTCCTCCTGCCTGTGTTGGCTTTTAGGGCTTTTTTTCTATCCAGATTCTGTATAAAATTGCAAAGTCCATGGTAACTGCCAAACAATAATTGCCACACAATTGCCAATTATTTCACAGATCTGTTCTCATTACAGCAGCTAGGCTTATTTATAAAAAAAAAAAAAAAAAAGAAAACCATTCAAGATAATTCCATAAGCCCTTCTTGAAATTATGTTTTCTGCAGGTCAGAAATATTCTGTATTTTTCCCCAGCTATCGTGCTACACTGCAAAGTACAGCAGGAGTGCTCTTTGTTCACTCAAGTTCTACAGTTCGTTAGCAAGTACTTCCAGCAGATTGATGAATTTTTGCAGCATATGTGCTTTCACAAATGTGTTTCTGCTTTGTTAGGGAGGAAAAGAGATGGATGAAGCCTTGGATCTCTTGTCTGATTCCCTGGGACAGAGGGAACCTGACCCTGATGAGAACAAACCAGTTGTGGATAAAGTGAAGGTAAAAAAGACATTCTGAAACTTAAGCAATTTGGGAAGAAGGCTGGAAGGGAATAAATCAAACCAACAAAAAAAAAAAAAAACCCAAACGCCAAAAAGTCTGCAATGGTTTGCATATGCTCACAGGAATATATGGCATTGGGATTTTAGATGTTGTAAGAGTAAGGTAATTGGAGAAAAAAAATCCATGCCCTTATGTGTAGGTATAACCACTTTTCAGTCTTCTGGATTACCTGTCTGTTCTGTGAAAAATGATGATTTGGTTAATATACTTCAGCCACTTGAGGGCAAGTGTTGAAATGTTATGGGAGATTTGAAATAATTTTAGTTCAGTGCCTTTCATTGCCATTATTATAATTTTTCAGGTATCTTCTTGGGCCTCAGTTTCTAAAATTGATTTTCTGGCCCTCTTTTTGTCAAGCTTTGACTTTTATAACCACAACTTCACTTAATCAGGCACATTTTTAAACTTCCTCGTTTCTGCTGGTTTTGTCTTCATTTAGTCTTTCATAAAATCCTATAAAGGCCCTTCTGCTAACAAGAAAATAAATTTCTGTATAATAGTAGTAATAGTAGTAATAAATTGTAATTTGAAATAGCTAAGAAAATCAAAATCACCATATACTGCCTTTCTGTAAGTTTAGGCTGGAATCTTAGCTGGAGAAAAAAGCAAAAAGAGATACTAAAATGTCTGCATTAAGAAAGACAAAAATGTTCTTTAGCAGTCTGCTTAAAAACATCTTGTGGTGTTCTGTGTATGGTGTGTTCCTGGTATGCTGCCAAAAATCAGAGCAGCATAAGTTGAAAAATAAATGGAGTTTTAAAAACTTTCAGGCATAAAACACGCTTCATAGGGAGATGAATATATGGGGGATTTCTCAGTAGTTTTAAAATTTTAAAGTGAAAAGGATATCTGTCCTGAGTGTGATATGCCCTCTGACTTGTTGATTGCTAATATTTCTAACACAGGTATTAAAGTTTTAAAAATTTAAATACTTTTCAGGAAAAGGCTAAATCTGAGCACAGAGACAAGCTTGGAGAGAGGGATGAAACAATCCCACCTGACTATCGGAAACTTCTGGAGTCAGGTGAGCAGGTAAGGAAAAACTTCCCTGGTTTTTATTTGCAACAGTGGAAATTGAGTCTATTTGAGCCAGTCTGTTCTCTTTGGGATTACAAGTGGAATAAGTGAGTGTCTGTACTGAATTATGGTRAAAAACATGGAAATGTCCTTCAGTTAAAGTAGCTCTATCATCACGTGCTTATAAATCAAAAAACAAAAGGGAGGGGGAAAAAAAGTCTTGGTCTTGTTTTGTTGGTGTTTTTTTCTTTTTCACCTGRGCAGTCTGAACAAATAAATCACTTTGAACTACTAAAGAAATCCATTCAGAATGGTGCAAGTTCATTGGCAATCTCTGAGCACCCATCAGTGCCATATGTAAATACCTGTATTTTAAAACTAACCTGTCTGGTTCAAAATGAGTGAGGATCTGCTTTTTTTTTCTTCCCAAGAGTAAACCATCAAAGCCRACAGCAAAGGATGATGTGAAACACAAAGGAAAGAAGGTAATATTTATGATGGGGTTTATTGAGGTTTTTTTTTATATTTATGATATTTATTCTGTGGGGGGGGTTTCATGCTGTGGGCTCTGATTTTGTTTCAAAGTTGTGTCACTGTAGGCTTAAGGGGTGATTAATTGCAAATACTCATAAATGAAGGCAGGAACAGGAACAGTAGTGGACAGTAAAACTTTTTTGAGGAGTAACTCTTCACAATAAATGCAGTTTTTATGTACAACAGCATTATGAATGTTCAGGAAATCATGCCTCTTGAGAGCCTCAAATAGATGTCTCTAACATATGTGTGGAGTTCATGTGTGCTTTTCTTAAGAAAAGGGATAATTAAAGCAGACAYAAATTCCTGAAGCACTAATTTGACTGTAGGAAGCTGGGTTGCACATTTTGTAACTTYAAAATTAAAATTATTGCAGAAACCTACGGATGACAGTGCAGCTATTGATGCCTTATCAGGTGACTTTGATACTTGTGCAAAGGCTCCTGCTGCACCCCAGCACTCAAAGGTAGGACATTTTCTGCTAATAACTTGCAAAATAAACAGTTTTTCACTCCCCACTTTTCYTTGCAGTAGCTCATTTTAGGTTTACAGGAAGCCTGTCCAGATGCAGGGGTTGTCTCACTTCTGCAGTGGAAGTTGGATGTACTTTGCTGTGTACTAAATATTGTTGGATGTATTTTTGTGTTCTAAATATTTGGAAGAAGGAATGTTTGTGGTAATTAGMGCCTTTCAGACAGGCTTGGAGAAGTAAGTTGAGCAGAGAAATGTGGTAATAGTTTTTAAGAGTGTCTATAAACTGCAGAGAGGCAGAGAAACCTTTGCTCAATGACAGCAGGCACTGTGTAGCAATGGTTGTTGGCTGGAGCTGAGACACAGGCCAAGAGGGTTTTGTAGAGAGAAAAGCAGGGAGCAGCAAAGACTTTCAGATGTGTTAGGGGAAACAGTAGAGTTGACAAGAAGAAAGGAGAAGGAATGGACTGGAGAGGCCCTGCAACTGAGAAAAGGAGCAGCAGCTTWGAAACTGAGGTTCAAATCAGCTGAATTCCTGGGAGGAAAGAGCTGTTTCCAGAGAGCTCTGCTGGCCACTGCAGTGCTTCCCCCAGGGGCTTCCCTCAGGCAGCTGAAGGAAGGTCCCCTGGTGTTTCAAGTGCTGCTTCATCTGCTTGTGAAATCCAGGGCTAAATCTGCTGCTGCAGCATTATTGCTGGTGGTAAATACAAAACCTGCCCATCTCTACCAGGTTTTTCTGATGCAGTCTCCTGTCAGCACAGCCTGTGCTGCTTCCAGACCCATTCAAAAGATTGTGTTTTGGCAGGTGTCAAAGCAGGAGCCACCAGTGCTCTATTCTCCTTGTAACTGTAATTATTTTTTTTTCTTTGGAGTGTAGGACAAAAGTGGAAAGGAATCTACGACCACTAAACCAGGCTCAAAGGATAAAGGAAAGCCCAGAGACCCTAAAACGGTACAAACACATTTATTGTAGTATGGACAGGCATACTACAAGAGGGGCAGAAGGGCAGCTGCATTTTAGGCTCAGATTACAGGGTTGTTATTTTGGGAGGAGTTTTACATCAATATTTGAATTTGATCCATTTTTGTAAATATGCATATAGGAGAAAGGCCCCTCTCTATTTCAAGAGAAATTGACAATTAAACAGGGGCAAAAATATACATTTATTTCAGACAGAGTGTCCTCTGAGGGGGTTGCTCAGTGCTCCACAGGCTTCTCCTTCCCAGATTTGTAGATCTAAGAGTGCATGTCTGTAGCTGCCTTGGGCAGGATCCCCACCACCTCTCTCATTTCTTGACAGTTTTGAGTAACATCATCYCAAAAGTTATTAAAAAGTGCTCCAACAACTACAGCCAGGTTTCCAAGTTATTATTATAAATTATTTTTTTAAATTAACGAAGACCTACATACTTTCATTAAAAGAGTATGAATGAACATGGTGGGGAAAGGCAGGCAGCTGTTTCTATATTAAAAAAAAAAAGGAAAAAAAAAAAAGGGGGGGGCAGAAGGGGAAGGTAAAAAGGGTTGTTTAGCTTTTTTTATCCAGAAGTAGAGAAAATTGATTCAGGTCAGGGTGGAGCTTGTTCCATCATGTTGTTCTCACAGAGGGTATGTGCAGTAGATGCCTGAATCAGATGATTGCATCTGTTCTGGGAGTTTTGCATTTCACATGTCAGTGATGGGATTTCTGGTKGTTGTTATTATTAAATCACCACAGGTGCCTTTTTTGAGACCCCAGAACTGACTTGCAGCTCTCAGTGTAAAACTGAGGGATGTCTTTATCTCCTCTTCAGGAGGATGTTCTGAGCTGTGGCCTGATCACTGGTGTGGGTAAAAGGGTGTTTAGGAACAGGGAATGACGAGGTCAGGCACAACCCACTCTGTCTGAAAGAAAGCAGTTGATGGTGAAAAGGTGAAAATATTTGTACACAGCAGGAGTCAGAAATACTCTTGCTAAACTATCTGTATTTCAGGAGCAGTTTGTATTTATGTCTGAGCTGTGACTCTGGCAAGTCTGCTAAAGTCTGATTTCAGGTTTTAGCTTGGTTCAGTTTCTCATTGTCTCATCCTCTCTTCAGGCAAAGGGACAGTCCTCCAGCAGCAAATCTGAGAAGCAGAAAACAAGCTAAACGTTAACCTTGCCAGGTGAGATTTCTTCTTCCCTGCTCCCTGGGCTACCACAAAGACAATTTCATGCTCGTGAATTAAAGCTGAGTTTTCCTAGCAGTGTTTGAGCCAAACCAAGACATGGTTAAAACTGCTGCTAAATCAAAATGCTTGGGATGACTTTGCACTTCAGGGTTCCCAGGCAGGAAAGCTTTTTCACACCCATTATCCATTCAGTATGTACAGAACTACTTCACTTAGCTAAACTCCTTTAGGCTGGTGGAATTCCAAGCATTCCAAGGTGTAACATGCTGCTTCCCTAAGACATTTTCACAGAGTAATGAGGATCAAGCACATCTCAGCTGGGGGTTTTGATCCTTAGGATATTGCCCTTGTGTCATTACCTCTGCTCTGGACCCATCTGGAGGCTTAGTTCCCATAATTCTTCCCAGATTTACGTTGTGAGTTTTATTTCCAATTAATGGAAGATGAGCACTCTGATTTTATTTTTTTTGTTTTGTTTTCTCCCCCCACCAGGATCATGCTGCATCGTGTAAAATGTCTTCTTTCTGTGGGTGGATGATTATTCCTGAGGAACAAAAGCTGATGGCAAAAGCACATAGTTATTCTGGGTGGTTTTTGTACAGTGATACTTGCTGGACTTTTCCTCATCTTTTCTTTTTTTCCCAGTAGTAGACTCAGGTTTGTTTCTTTCCCCCAGCGGTTCAGTTTATTAGGACTGACACAGTCTGACTTAGTTGTACCTTTCTTCAGCATTCAGGGGGAAAAGAATGCTTTCTATTTGCAGGAAATATATTGCATCAATGAAGAGCTATGCCAAAAAAAAAAAAAAAAAAAAAAAGAGAAAAATATATCTGCAGACTTTTGCACATAATCTTCACATAGTGCCTGTAAATCTCTGAAGAGTTCATATGTGCTAGCATTTTTTAACGTTGCAGTGGATGCATTAAGTATTCTGGAACATAGTGAGCTTTAGTTACCCTCAGCTGGGCTGTGCAGCCTTCTGCTCAGGCCAGTTCCTGGTGGGAAGCTGCAGGCCAGCTGTGGGGTGGCTAAAGAGTGAGAAATTGGGGATTAGCCGCTTCTTCCAGCACGTCTGGACATCAAGCAGGTATTTGGGATGCTGCCTTTAGCAGTAGTTAAAACACACTAGGGCAGGACTTCTTTGGTTTTTTTTAATTATTATTATTATTACCATTATTTCCAATTGTATCTGTACTGTTATCTCATAATTTCAGGAGTCTCCTGGACTGGACRAATCACAAATGTAACACAGAGGGTGGGGAATGAAAGGAGGGGCGCGAGCCCCAGCAGCGATCAAAGCTCAGGTCCAGGGTCGGGCTCCTTTTTATCTTATTTTGCACTGTTTCCAGTCCTCCTGTTCCTGGCACTCCATCAGGGAACGCAGGGATGGGGCTGAAGGTGTTGCTGCAGGGAGCAAAGCCCCCATTCCTGCTGTTCCCTGCGAGGACAGGCACGGCCAGGCGCCTCTCACGGGCCTCCGTGGGCTTTCCTCCGCCTCGCTGCCCTGCAGAATGTCCTTCTGCTCATCCTGACACRTGCTCACCTCTGCCCTGGGCTGGCAAAGGGAGGCCACTGGCAGCAGAGCCCGGGCTCTGCGGGCAGGGACGGCGCAGGGACTGAAGTTGGGGATATTCAGACTYGTGACTGTACTTGCAGTCTGTACCGTGCCACTCCAATAAAGTTTGTAAGGATGCACTGTGCCCTTCCTGGCTTTTCATTCATCACCGCTGCTGTCAGGCAGAAGAAAGCCTAGAAATAATTTWAAAAACCCTCACAAACGCTGGCATATTAAAATTGAATCTAACATTTCAAAAAAAACCCTGCAAAATACAGAATTGCAGAATCAGMTAGTTTGGAAAAGACCTTTGAGATCATGAGGTCCAAGCGATGACTGAACACTAGCTTGTCAACCACACCAGGACACTTGGTGCCACATCCAGCCTTTTCTTAAACACCTCCTGCAACTCCACCACCTCCCTGGACAGCCCCTTCCAGTGCCCAATCCCTCTTTCTTTACTTTCCTTTCTTTCTTTCTGACACTTTCCATGTTGGTGACTCCAGGAAGGCCTTCACAAGCTCAGCAAGACCCTGCGACATTKTTTTTTGCCCCTTTTCCTTTGCCTTTCAAAACCAAGAGCAAATCTAACTTTTTGGCTGCTGCCATGCTGGGAGGCAGCTGGAAGAGCAAGATGCAATTCACTGAAATTGTTTGTGCCCAGATAAATTGACAGGTCCTGAAACACCTGTGTGTGAGGTCCCATCTCTTCTGTAGGAGGGCTGCAGTGCACCTGGGAGAGCGGGCACATCCAAAATTAAAAGGTGGGGAGGAAGTAATAAGGGAGTTCCTGGGGTACCAGGAAGGTCACCTAATTTTGCCCTCAGAACTGAGAAGTTAAAAGCGGAAAGCAGAAATGCCATTTACTGCTYGCAAAAGAAATGACTGCACAAAAGGGAACCAAAAAAAGACCTTGCGGAAAGATCACCTGCAATTTGAGTTTTTGTCAAATTCCCCGTTAGGCTCTTAAGATGCTTTAAAAGCAGCAGTTGACAATACTTGAATAGCACAAAATGTCACTGGTGTGACGCAGAGCTTTCTCAGAATTCCTGATTTACATAKAAATATATGTATATATTTAAAAATACATGGAATTTGGCATGAGCAGGAGGAGGTGGTGCTTTCTGCTGGGTTTTGTCACAGCTGCTGGCTCTCAGCAGTGCAACAAGGYGCCTTCCAAACACCCATGGAGAGGGTTTGGACTCCTTGGGCAGGCTTGATCTCCAGGKGGGAGAAAAGAGAGGCATGGTCAAGTCAAATGCTTGGGATTAATTCTAGATTATGATTCTTTTTTCCCCCTCTTCAGTCTTTACCTCTGTTAAAATTCCAACTGTTTGGGCACATCCATGAGGAAGCTGAGACAGGCTGGAACCACACAGGGAATAAACACCAGGGACTCAATGTCAAGGGCATGTTTGCAAGAGCAAGGAAATCAAGTGCCCTCAAGCACAAGTGGCAGTTAACAGATTTGGGTTAAATTCAATACAAAAAATAAGAGTTTTCAGCAGGAAAATGGAGCAAGTGTGTCTTTAAAAACAGAAACTCCGCCAATAAAAWCCCAACCTCCAAGGTTTCAGCCTTGCTTTCTTGGGACTGGATGTGGCACTGGCTGTCAGGGGCGGATAAAAGGGAGCATTCCATGGCTCTGCATGTGWCACACGAGAGCCACCAGGGCTGGCCGAGTGTCCCCTGCAGTGACACGCTCCGGCCACGCCCCTTTCACCAATGGCCCCGCCTCCCTCGAGTGACCACGCCTCTTTTTAGCTCCGAAACCGCCCCCCTCGGTTGCGGCTCCGCCCCCAAGCGCCCCGCGCACCTCCCATTGGCCGGCGGCGCCGCCTCGCGCCCGCCACGGCCTCCCATTGGCTGCGGGTGCCGCTGTTGTTGTTATTGCTGTTACTGCTGTAAACAGGAGCGGAGCGGTGTCACCTGTCACCGCTGGTCACCGCTGGTCACCGCTGGTCACCGCTGGTCACTTCTGGTCACCTCTGGTCACCGCTGGTCACCGCTGGTCACCGCTGGTCACTTCTGGTCACCTCTGGTCACCGCTGGTCACCGCTGGTCACCGCTGGTCAGCTCTGATGACCTTTGGTCAGCTCTGATCACCTTTGGTCACTTCTGATCACCTTTGGTCATCTCTGGTCACCTCTGGTCACCGCTGGTCACCTCTGGTCACCTTTTGTCACCGCTGGTTACCTTTGGTCAGCTCTGGTCACCGCTGGTTACCGCTGGTCACCTTTTGTCACCTCTTATCGCCTCTTACCACCCCTCACCTCTCACCCGTCACCTATTGTTACCTCTCACTCCTTGTCACCTCCYTGTCCCCTGTCGCCGCTCGCTTGCCGGAGCTCGGCCCTCGCTCGCCCGGGCCATGTCCCTGCGCAGGCTGCCCGGGCTGGCGGCCGTGTCCCCGCTGCCCTCGCCGGGCACGGCCCCGCTCACGCCGCTGCCGCTGGACAGGGCTGAGAGCCCGGACAGGTGAGRGGGTGACCGGGGGGGGCCGGGCTGGCTTTGCCCAGGGACTCCCCGGATGGGACGTGGGACACAGAAGTGCCCGAGGGCGCTTTGGGGATGCTCTCGTTCACCTCCTGCCGCCGGGGCACTGACCCTTCCCCGTCCCGACCGCCCGCAGGAACCGGGCCACCCCGAGGCGGGGGCACGGGCGGCTGTGGCACCCGCTGGCCCCGGAGCCGCTGGCCGCGGACCGTGCCCGTCCCCGGGACTCGGTGTCCCGGCAGCCCAGGGATGCAGGTGAGGGATGCGGCCGCTCCGCCCCACGGCCGTCCCCAAAGCCGTGCCGAGGGTGTCGCAGAGGGCTCGGGGGTGTCTCGGCAGGGCTTGGCCGAGGGGGTGGCGGCGGGGCAGCTCCTGGGGAGCCTTGGGCAGGAGCCCGTACCCGGGGCTCTGCCGGGAACCGCTCCGCTGGGGACACCGCTCAGGGTGACACGCGACATTCCGTGCGGCGCCGCTGCTCCCAACGGCGCTGCCACATCGTGCCCGGGGCTCCCATCCCCACACCCTGTCCCTTGTTCCCCCGCAGGATCGGGGCCGGACGCCCACACGCGGCAGGAAGAGTGAGTGGCCCCATCCCTGTGTCCCCCCGGGGACAGACAGACAGACAGACAGACAGCCGCTGTCCCTGTCCCGTCTCTCCGGAGCAGCACGGGCCGGTCTCAGCCTGGCTGGGGGCTGCGCATCTGGCTGTGACCCCCAGTCTGTGTCTGGGGGTGACAACCTGGGCTGCTTGCGGGGGACGCGGATGGACCCCCCATAAATCCCATCTCTGCTCGCCCCACAGCTTCCGGAAAACCATCCCGGAGTTTGGGAGAGCTCTCAAAGAGTATGTCAGGGGGCTCTGTCCCTGCGGCACGACATGAATGCCAGGCTGTCCCCGCGTCCGGGCTGTCCCTGTCCCAAAAGCCAGGCTGTCCCCGTGTCCGGGCTGTCCCTGTCCCTGTCCCAAAAGCCGGGCTGTCCCTGTGTCCGGGCTGTCCCTGTCCCAAAAGCCAGGCTGTCCCTGTGTCCAGGCTGTCCTTGTCCCAAAAGCCGGGCTGAACCCGTGTCTGGGCTGTCCCTGTCCCAAAAGCCAGGCTGTCCCCGTGTCCGGGCTGTCCCTGTCCCAAAAGCCAGGCTGTCCCCGTGTCCCTCCTGGGCTCCCACTCAGGCCATTGGTGCTCGCTCAGTGCCTGCAAGTGCTGTTGCCCCAGGTGCCTTTGGGGAACTGTGACAGCCCTGGGGAGGTCTTACCCCACCCTGAGACATAGGCGACGGAGGTGACAATGGCAGAGGGGTGGGACACAGCGGTCAGGGGCACCTGCAGTCATTCGATGCTTTCCTTTCCCGGCTTTTGCAGCAGGACGCTCCTTGGGCAGAGGATCAGCTCCTTGCCGGTGAGTGCTCCAGGATCCTGCCGGGTCTCCGGCCAAGCCGGGACGAGGAGGATGGAGCCCGGGCTGTGCAGCGCCGCTCACCCCCTGGCTGCCCCGCAGCTGGAAGCCAGCCCGGTGCTGAAGGACATCTCCCAGCTCCAGGTGCGCAGGGACAGAGCGCGGCAGCGCCAGAGCGAGCCCGAGGATGAGGTGAGGGGCGCCAGGTGACACCTGTGGCGGTCAGGGAGGGGACACTGGGGTGCTGACGCCGTGTCCCCCCCGCTGCAGGAGGGTTTTGTCCCCGAGAAGCTGCAGAGGCTGGGCCAGCGGAGGCGATYGCCCGCCGGCCGCGGGGCTGCCAGGAGGGACCTCCTTGCCAAGAGCCCCTGCGGCGCTCCAGCGGTGCCGGTGAGAGAGGCTGGAGCGATCAGGAGGAGCCACGGATGGGTGATCACGGGCAAAGTGGCATTTGCTGCTCCAACCTGCCCTGGAGGCGTGTGCATGTGGGAGATGGGCGGGCTGGTCACCCTGGGGWCACCCTGGGGACACCCTGACTYCAAAGCTGCGAGGCACTGGGAGGTGGAAGGACCTTGGGTAGGGGATCCGTCCCTGACCGGATCTTCACGATCTCCTCTGCTTTTTCCCCAAGTTCCCCCAGCTGCCGCCGTGGCAGAGCGATGCCAGCGTGCCCCAGGGCATGGAGAAGCCAGTGACCACGCCAGTGATGAAGAAGGAGGAGGCAAAGCTGGTACGTGGCCACCTTTGGCAGTGGATGGAGCCCCACAGTCCCCTCYTGGGGGCTCCGAAGCGGGGTCCCTGGGCTGGGGGCAGCTCGGTGAGCAGCCCCAGCCCTGGAGCTGGAGGCTTGCCAGACCCCAGGCGGCAGCGCGGGCTCTCCCCACAGCGTCCGGGCAAGCGCGGCCMGGGCCGGCAGCTCCTCCTCTCTCCCTCGGTGCCCGGCCGTGTCGCCGGGGCCCTCCCGACGCCGGGACTCCCCTCGCACAGGGACAGCCCTGCCAGTGCCCAGCGGCAGAGCAGGGGAGCGGGCAGCCCCGAGCAGGAGGCGTCGCTGGAGCCGGTGGGTGATGGGGAAGGTGTGGGGGCAGAGCCAGCCTGTCCCTGGCAGGGCTGGGACACCGTGCCAGAGCCCCTGCTGACATCTGGGGCTGTCTYTGGTTGGTGCCTCCGCAGGGAGCGTGGCTGGAGCCCTGCGGGTCTGCCCRGCTCCAGGAGATCGAGAACCTGCTGGCCAACGAGGACCAGGAGCTCATTGGGGACTTCTCCAAGGTAGGGCCACCAGGATGGGGCGGCTCCGGGGGTGCTGTCCCCGTTATTCTGAGCAGGGACCATCATCGGAGCAGGGACCATCATCGGAGCCCCGCAGTGCTGCCAAAGAGAGCCCAAAGCCAGCTGGTGGCCCTTGCTTGGGGACACGGGGCCTTGGGGCTGTGACCTTGCAGSGGGTGAAGAGCCCCCTCACTGCTCCTCTGCTCCGTGCCCGTGCCACAGGCACGTCTGTCTGTCCCTTCCCCGCCCGGGGCCGCAGAACCGGCCACGGGGGGCTCCTGGGCTGRGGGGACAGTGCCACCCCCTGGGACAGAGCTGAGCCCGGGCCGTGTCTCCTCCAGCCTCACCTCCTGCCGACGGTGGCGGGGAAAGACCCGGGCCTGAAGTACATCTCCCCCGGCACGGTAAGAGGACAGCGACCCTTCCGCAGCCCCCGAGGGGCCGCCTGCCTGTCCCCCCGCCCYGCCCGGCCCCGTGTGTCCCCCCTTGGTGACCYGCTCCCCCCGCAGCTGGCGGCGGTGCTGTCGGGGAACTACAGCAGCTTCATCGGGAGCAGCGTCGTCGTGGATTGCCGGTACCCCTACGAGTACGAGGGAGGCCACGTCAAGGTCAGAACCACCCCGGGGCTGGCAGGAAAGGGGGGTGTCCAACCTCYAACCAGCCCCAGAGGTGCTGAGCCCATCCCGGGAGGGGCGGAGACAACCGGGATTCAGGATGCCCCGGGATCTGTTGAGTCACCTCCGAGAGATTAAGCAGCCCCCCCAAAGATGCTGAGCTCAGAGAGGAGAGAAGCAGCCCCCCCAAAGATGCTGAGCTCAGAGAGGAGAGAAGCAGCCCCCCCAAAGATGCTGAGCTCAGAGAGGAGTGAAGCAGCCCCCCCAAAGATGCTGAGCTGTCAGAGAGGAGAGAAGCAGCCCCTCCAGAGGGGTTGAGCAGCCCCCCATGAAGGGTCCCGAGCCGCCTGGAGGSGTGGAACAGCCCCTGAAAAGTGCCAAGCCTCCCCCCAGAGGGTTGATTCCCAAGTGGAAAGAGGAGCATGRTGGTGGGGGAGGCTGGGGGGCCAATGTTCTTGGGTCCCTGGAGAAAATGAAATTGGAGGCAGAAGGGGAAAAGGCGCCTGGTGTCCCTCCCCAGGGCGCTGTCAACCTGCCGCTGCAGCGGGACGTGGAGGAATTCCTGCTGGGGCGCCCCGTCGTGCCCCAGGAGGGCGGCAAGAGGGTGATCATCATCTTCCACTGCGAGTTCTCTGTCGAGCGGGGGCCCAGAATGTGAGTGAGGGCACGGGGGGCGCACAGGGGTGTGCGTGTGCCTGCCAGCCCCCCGGAACCCCGGCCGGGGCTGATGCCGTGGGCTCTGCCCGGCCGCAGGTGCAAATTCCTGCGGGAGAGGGATCGCTCCTGCCACGAGTACCCGCGGCTGCACTACCCCGAGCTCTACGTCCTCAAGGGCGGGTACCGCGACTTCTTCTTCCAGTTCCCGGTGAGTTCCCTGCCGGTGTCCCCGCGGCGGCGGGAGGGCAGGAATTGGCAGGGGACGGATGGGGGCACAGGGCAGCGGGGAGGCTCTGAGCATCTTCCCTGCCACGGGAGGGGATCTCGGCGCTGACGGGGCCGKGGGTTGCAGGGCCGCTGCGAGCCGCGGGACTATCGGCCCATGGAGCACCCGGCGTTCAGGGAGGAGCTGCGCAAGTTCCGCGGGCAGAGCCGGCGCGGGCGGCGGGCGCTCTCCGTGCTCTGAGCGCGCCGGGAGAACGCCGGAGCTGGGATTGCAGGAAGGCTTCCCTTGGATGGGGGATGCACCTCAGCTTGCGCTGGCCTACCGATGAGTTTTGGGTGGTATTTAGTGTTAGGGTTGGTAATTAGTGTTAGGATTGGGTATTTAGTGTTGGGATTGGGTTTGCGTTTGTTTATTGTTATAAATATTTTTGTCTATTATTATAAATATTTTGTGTTTATTGTTAGGCTTTTTCGGTTGTTGTACAATTGTTTGTTTGTTTTTATAAATATTTTTGTCTACTGTTATAAATGTGTTTGTTCTTATGCTTTTTTTTGTCGTTGGTAGAATAGTTTGTTTATTGTTATAATATTTTTTTTTGTTACTCGTTATAAATATTTTTTGTGTTAACTCGTTATAAATATTTTTGTGCTTATTGTTAAATACTTTTGTGTTACTGTGATATAAATATTTTTGTGTTTATTGCTATGAAATTTTGGTTATTGGTATATTGGTTATTGGTATATTACTATATTGATATATTTGGTATATCGATATATTGATTTTTGGTTTTTAGTATATTTCCTTATTTGTTTGTTTGTTCATTATAAATATTTTTGTGTTTATTGCTATGAAATTTTGGTTATTGGTATATTTGCTTATTGGGTATATTGATATATTTGGTATATTGGTATATTTGCTTATTGGTATATTTGCTTATTTATATATTTGCTTTTTTGTTCGTTTGTTCATTATAAATACTTTTGTGTTGACTGTTATGAATATTTTTGTGTTTGTCTGTTGTTGGGGCCGTTTGTCCCAGTCTCTGTTAATAAATTCCTCTTGCAGGAGAACAAATGCGGCTCCTGAGCTCTCCGGTTTGGGGTCAGGGCTCATGGGGGCACCCAGAAGCATCARCCCCTCAAATTCTGAGAAACAATTCCCAATGACCTGTTAAAATATGCTGGGGGGGAAAAAAGATAATCTCAAAGCAAATTAACTTTCTATCAAGGRTTGCCACAACAGTTTGGCTGTCACACAATACATTCCCTCACTTGTAAATATGAAGGACAATTTATTTAATTGCTGATATCTTTTAAATTTCCCTTGAAATGCTAAAAGGTTGACCTTCTGGTCTACAGGTTCATAGGCCCTCTGGTATCCATGGCACCTGCCTTGCTATGGATCTATGTCATAGTGACAAAACACCAAACCTGACTCTTTCTCCAGGAGTCTTTATATGCTAAAGCTTCAGTGGGCTTTGGTGCTCCACAGCTACCATAAAATAGTGATAATAATAYTATATCACTAAGTAATTCTTCATTACAGAGAGGAATTTAACACCACGAGAAATGGGAAATATAATCTACACTGCCACCCGTTGTGATGTGGCTGTGAAATACACAACGACTAAATAGCAAGTARAACCAATGAGTATGATAATGCTTCATCATRACCCCATTTTAAACAGGCTGCTGAGTAACTTTGGCATGGAAACAGCATGACAGCAAATGCATATTCCCTGAAACTCACTGAGTGTTTATCTGAGCAGTGTCCCAAAGAAGCCAGGAAGGAATTTTCATCGTGGGCTGCCAGCAAGAGGGATCTCCCTGAARGATGCTGTGCTCAGACCAGTGATGAAGACCAAACTTTCTGTGTGGAACCCTTGTCCCAGCACAGCCAGGAGGACACAGTTATAAAAGCCACCTGCAAAGGTTTTAGGCTGCCCACATGGACCTGCAGCCACCCAGTGTTAGGCTCAGCTCTGTAAAATCCTCCATAAATAATTGCATTTSACCCATACTTATTATTCTGGGACACTCCTGGCCTGCTCTTTACCCTATGCRTGATCAGGAAACCAAACCAGACCTGCTCATTCTGCTGCAGATCCTTGCAAATTGAGTTTTCTGGGACTGCTGGATCTCGCTAGCGGCTCAGAGCTCATTAGTGAATCTMATTTAACATCCTGGCAGTGTAGAACTGCTTCCCACAGCACGCATGGACACGCAGCAGTACCTGGATTTGGAAGCCCCACAGCAATGGTTCTCCCACTGTTCCAACTGTAGGCTGAGCACAGCTCTCTGAAAGGAAATGGTGATATTTTTTTCCTCCACTGCTCTTTTTTTACGTCTGTTCTAGGCCTCTAACAAACCAGCAAAGGGCTGTTAGTGCCCTGAGAGCCCATGACATTGTGAAATWCAAAGCYGTGTTTCGTGTCAGGTACAAACAGGTAATGTGTGTATTTGTGAGTGCACTGACAGTGGGAGAGCTRTGAATTTTAATAATAACTGAGGAAAATGAAGCATGGAAAAAGGCCTTTGAAATTAACCCTAGTTGATTTAGGAGCATTGGAGTTAAAGTGTTAAAGATATTGCTTTTTGCTTATAGTTAATCCATAAAGAGCTCTGCAACAACAACCTTTTGAAGTATAATTTTAGAATATTACTTGTATCCTTGAAACTTATAGCTTTGGAATATATATAAAGGAAATATGCTTATCTCATACCCTATTGAAGCAAAGAAAAACAGCTTGAGAGAGGAAGATGACCACCACCTCAAGGGTTTATGGTTTCAACCAAGGGAAGCTGGACATCACTGTTATTAGATTTATAGTCTCTGCAATTAACAAGTTGGACCTACATCTGGGGAGCTGGACTCCACCAGATGGGATTCGTCTTCCTTCTTGGAAACTGGACACCACCATCTGGGGATACTCCTTTAAAAACACATCCTGAGAAAAACTAAATCACAATAGTGTATAGAATTGTGATTGTAATAATTTGGAATAAATATTGCTGATGTATAAAAAATTGGAAATAGAAACTGCTGAAAAAACTGATGAGTACCCCTATATAAATACCTGTAATCCTCAATTATCGGTGTGCAGTTGGAGGGAAAACTTCCTCCAGCTGTACCCAGCGCTGTATTGCTCATACTTTACCGTATTAAATAATAAATTGATTGCTGCTTGAATATTGGCCTAGTCAAGCTTCTTATTTATAACAACATGATATCTTTGACCAAAATAAATAACCCAAATAATCGGTCTCCAGTCTTCAAAGGCATTTCCCGGAGCAGCTGCTGCTGGGGACAGCCCTGTTCTGAGTGAGGGGGGCTGTGTGACTCAGTGTGCCTGGTATGCAGGCAGCCCAGGAGYGCTGTGGTGTGWTGTAATAGCCTGTCTCAGTTATCCCGGTTCTTTTCCCCAGGTGTGCCAATCACCTCTCCTTTCCCCCACCCTGACCCCTGCCRTCAGTCCTGGCATTCCAGAAGGGCATCAAGTGATTGGCCGAGTTCAAAAGATGCCTTACACCCCTGGAGGACATTGGGCCATTCTGGTGTCATTTGTTCCTTAAGACTTCCCCCCCCCCCACCTGATTTATGGGATCCCTGCCCCTTTCCTCCCCCTCTTCCCGGGGTTAAAAGGAACAGCAACCTCGTGGTTCGAGAGGTTCTGTTAGAGCTCTTACTGGATTCAGAGGCCTGTGGGCCAGGAATAAAGCTCTGGATCGACTCCTTTCCTTCATCCTCGCCTTAAAGCTTCTCTGCCAAGGTAAACCCGAGCTCCTGCATGTCTGGACTTGTCTCTAGCACCCAGCTGCAGCATCAGCTTAGCCAAAGGTGACTCTGAAGTGAAAACATCAGTTTYTGCCTTTTGGTGAAAACACCACAGTTGCCGCCTTTTGGTCAAGCAGCMGGGCCASATGAGCCCAGGCACTTCTCTTCTGGCTATATTGGTATTTAATTCCAATACAGGAGCGCTGCCAGAAATAGGAAGAATAGAAGTTTGTTTCTCTGCTGTTCCAGAGTCAGGAGATGATCTCTCCAGGCTCCTGTGCGACCAAACTGCTCTCCAAGAGGTGTCAGAGAATCAGCCTTTGGMACAAAGCTCATCTTCTGCCTGTTTCATTTACATAAAGAGTAGGACAGGGTCAGAACACCCATTTCCTGCTCCCCAGATTTGTGTTACTTTATCATGCCCAACCATACTGTGGAGTTTTCTTCTTGCTGCCAATCTTTAGCCCTGCAAGATCTGGGAAGCTGAGGGGTCAGTTCCATCGTCCACTGCTGCTCTTCTAAGAGGACCCACAAGAACACACAACACTGCCTTTGCAGAGGTGCAGAAATGCAACTTTCAACTTTTCTGTAATCCTCTTATTGTYCCCCAGGCTCACACACCCTGAATTTTGCTTTTTACCTTACCTCAGTCACTGTAGTCCTAATTTTTCTTTTCTTTGAATACGCAGGAGGTCTTCATGCCACATGTAAAACTCAGCCTGGCCTTCTGCTGACAGTTTCCTTCTCCATCATCTGCCTTGAGCTCCTTCTCTCCCTCACACTCTCACCTGGTTGTGCCTCCCTCTCTTTTCTGCTGCCCCGTCATCYTCCAAGACCAAGTCCATGGCCCCAGCCTTGCACACCATGTATGATCCACACCTCTCCTCTCCYGGGGTCTCCAGCTGCCCAGAGTTACCCTGAGATGCATTAGAAAGTCTCTTTTCCCAKCCTGGCAGTCGAAGAAGGAGYCAGAGCTCTTCATTTCTCAGTCTCARGGTTGTTTATTGTTTCTTATCTATAAAATTCTTTCTCCTGTCCTGCCAAGGTCCATTCAGCAAGACAGTCCAAGGCACTCTGCCTCCCCTGGGGTGGTGTTATGTTTTTATATTAAAAACTACATATACAATGTTTACAATGACTTCACACTACCTATCACCTATGTTAAGATAGTGAGCTTCTACTCTAAACCAATCTAAAAGTGCCAGCAGCATAGCAGAAGATGGAGGCCAAGAAGAAGAAGGAGAAAAGCTGGACATGCCCAGATCCCTCCMTCTTGCTCCCTGAACTCCCATTCTAAAAACCCCAAAAAACTATTTTTCACCCTGTGATAAATTCCCTATCATTCTACTTAAACTGTCATGGCTTGTAATTCTTCATATAAAGGCTGGTAATTGTTTTTTCCAAGGGCTAAATCAAAGGCACAGGGGTCTTGGGCTCTGTGCCAAGGTCTCTGAGCCCTCGGGCAGGGTTTTGAGTCCTCCAGGGCAGCCAGAGGAATTGCCTGGGTTCTGACACTCCTCCACCCAGACCTTACCCCCAGGTCACTTCTCCTCCATCTCAGACCTGAGGTGTCACACAGCCACGGCTGCACACCCCAGCTCTGCTCCTGAAACCTGGGACAAAGTTCCTCGCCTTTCCACCTCTCTCTCTTTCTCTCTGTCATTTGTTGAGCCAGATATAAAATCTGTCTGTCCCACAGATTAAACATCACCTGAGAGAAAGGAAAAAAGAATGGAAGCTGTCTCCAACTCCAGCTTGCCCTGATGGGGAAAGGTATTGAAATCTCTGCCCTGCCTTTTATGAGATCAGTCGATGACCTGTTCTGCAGCTGTTTTAAGCTATAAAATAACTGTTCTGCAGCTGTTTTAAGCTTTCATCTCCTTGCTTTCTGCTGGCAACAGTTTAAGTGGGTGCAAGTTCCTTGCACATCCCTGCTGCAGTTCCTCTCTCTGTGGAGGAAACCAGGGGTGCCACTCCATAAAATGTCTTGGTGGGATTTTCAACTGCTCTTGGCTCTGACCCCCTCAGCAAACAAAGGGGAGGGCAGAAAGGCACTTTCAAGTAGTTTTAACCATCTCATCTTAAAATTATTTAAACAAGGAACTCTTATGTAGGGTGGGTTTGAACTTAGCTCTTCAGGTACCATTAAGGTGGAAGTGGAAGCTGCAGGGTCCCTTGTTAGCACTGCATTCTCCACAAGACAACAAAAAACACAAATAGAAGCAGCACTTTGTCTACGTTTTCATTCAGAGGCAAAATCCAGACTCAGGTTTTGYGATGTGGCAGAAGCCCTGGGATGGTGCAGGCTGTGTCAAAGCCAGCAGAAATGCTGGCAAATTCACACCCTCCATTTCTCTGGCTTGTCTTTGCTCCTCAGACCTTTGACAAAGTCGTCCAAAGGTGCCCAACAACTTCTGTTGGCCTGAGCAAAACTGCAACTACTTCAAGAGCTCAAAGTACTAGAAAGCCACAAGCCAGCCTTGGCCCRAGTGGTTCAATTAAAGGCTGTGGCCATGGCATTCCAGAGATTGTCTCAATAGTTCCTGATAATTGTATACTGTCACACCTGATTAATTTCAAATAGTTGTTAGTAACTTTCTTTAGCAGTTCTCTGTTTCAAGACTCAGCAATTCTCTTGCGAAGAGCTCTGSAGCCACACATGCCCCCAGGAGGATTGGGTAAAAACACTTTTAAAAATAAAATRYCTGGTGGATTAATTAAACTCTGTGGCTCGTTCGGCCAGCAAAAGGCATGCAGGCTTTTCCAGCCAGGAAAAAGATACATTGCCTTCTCCTTGTTATGAATAAGAAGCTTGACTAGGCCAATATTCAAGCAGYAATCAATTTATTAATTAATATGGTAAAAGTATGAGCAATACTGCGCTGGGTACAGTGGGGGAAGTTTTTTCTCCAACTGCACACTGATAATTGAGGCTCACAGGTATTTATAGGGATACTCATCAGCTTTCTCAGCAGTTTCTATTCCCAATTTTTACGTCACAATTCTATACCTATTGTGATTTAGTTTTCTCAGGATGTATCCCAAAAGGAGTATCCCAGGTGGTGGTGGTCTGGKTTCCGAAAGAAGGAAGAAGTATCCCATCTGGTGAGGTCCAGCTCTCCAGATGTGGGGCCACCTTTTAATTGCAAGGACTATAGATCTCATAACAGTGATGTCTAGCTTCCCTTGGTCGAAACCATAAATCTTTGAGGTGATGTTCATCTTCCTCTCTCAAGCTGTTTTTCTCTGCTTTATTAAGGCGTTTCCTTTATATATATTCGAAAGCTATAGTTTCAAGGATACAAGCAATATTCTAAAATTATACTTCAAAAGGTTATTATTGCAGAGCCCTTGATGGATTAACTACAAGCAAAAAGCAACATCTTTAACGCTTTAATTCCAAAGCTCCTAAATAAACCAGGGTAAATTGCAAACAAAAGGTAGGTTCAAAGGCCTTCTTCCATGCTTTACTTTCCTCAGTTATTATTAGAATTCACAACTGTCCCATGGTCGGTCTCCGCACGTATTGCAATCACAAATGCACACATTGCCTGTTTGTACCTGACACGAAGCACAGCTTTGTATTTCACATCTGTGACAGCGGTCACTGGGGTTTTCAGGTGAGGTGAGAGACGAGAACGTTGACTCCATGATCAGAAGGCTTGGTTTATTATTTTATGCTAAATATATATTACATTACAACTAAACTAAAAAGAAAAAGAAGGAAAGGTTTCCAGAAGCTACCTAAGCTAAGAATAGAAAGGAAGGAATGATAACAAAGCAGCTGGCTCCGACAGAGAGCGAGAGCCAGCTCTGCTGTGAGTGGTCACCGGACCCAAATATCCACAGGGGACCAATCACGGATCCACCTGTTGCATTCCACAGCAGCAGATAACTGTTGTTYACATCTGGTTGCTGAAACTTCTCAGCTTCAGCAGGAAAAATCCTAAAAAGGATTTTCACAAAAGAAATGTCTGCGACGCACATCCTCGGGCCGGGCAGACYGAAGGGACACAGTGCCATCAGCTGGGCGCTGGCAGCCACCATCCAAGCGCTTTTCCAGCCAGGAAGGGTGGCAGGAGCTCACCSCTCCCTGGAGAAGCTCCTCGCACAGACAGCAGCACACGCAGAGCCTGTGCCCGCCTGGGTGAGGAGGGCAAGCCAGCACAAAACCAGGATTAGCAGGTCCTGAGCCCATTAAGAGGACAGCAGCTAATCCTTGCTGCAAAGGAGCTTTAGGGACCTTGTGTCCTGCAAGGTGCACCAGCATTTATTACCTGTTTTGGACTGGGATTGAGTTAATTTTCTTCTAGGCTGCTGGGCAGGGGTGGTTTTGGCTCTGTGCTGGAAACAGTCTTGATAGCCCAGGTGTTGGAACCCAGGGCACAGGGCACAGGGAGTGTCTCCCTGCCTGTCCTGAGAAGTCCTGACCCCCAGGAGAACATTGCTTTTAACCTTCATCCATGGAGAAAGCTTCTAAGACTTTGGGATGAATTGGAATCTACAAGTGTGTGAAGTAGATTGTAGTATAGTTTATCACAGGGTGAAAAAGCTTAGAGCTTTGGGGTTTTAATATGGAGGTAGATAGAAGACAAGATGGAGGATTTTGGGTGTTGTTTGATCTCCTTCTTGTTCTTCTGTGGGAACCCAGGAAATTCCTCTGGCTGCCCTGGAGGACTCAAAACCCTGCCCGAGGGCTCAGAGACCTTGGCACAGAGCCCAAGACCCCTGTGCCTTTGATTTAGCCCTTGGAAAAAACAATTACCAGCCTTATATGAAGAATTACRAGCCATGACAGTTTAAGTARAATGATAGKGAATTTATCACAGGGTGAAAAATAGATTTTTTGGGGTTTTTAGCATGGGATTTCAGGGAGCAAGATGGAGGAATCTGGGCATGTCCAGCTTTTCTCCTTCTTCTTCTTGGCCTCCATCTTCTGCTGTGACGCTGGCAGTTTTAGATTGATTTAGAGTAGAAGCTCACTGTCTAACATGGGTGATAGGTATTGGAAAGTAATTGTAAACATTGCATACGTAGTGTTTAGTACAAAAAGATAACACCGCCTCTGAGGCGGGCAGAGTGCCTTAGACTGTCTTGCTGGATGGACCTCAGCAGGACAGGAGAGAGAATTTTATGGATAAGATACAATAAACAACCTTAAAACCAAGAAATGAAGAGCTCTGACTCCTTCTTCGACTGCCAGGCTGGGAAAAGAGACTTTCTAACATTTCTTGGGGTCACTCTGAGCAGCAGAGACCCCAAGATTTTTCATCTACTCCATTTTCTGCTGTGTTGGGAGCACGGAGTGATTGGTTAGAAAGAGCTGCAATACAAATGTTGCATGAACAGACAAATTAGTTTTTTGGTAGAAAGGTAGAAACAAAATAAGTTCTAAGAGTTAATTGGACAAAATAATTTTAAAAGACCTTGAACCTGTGTGTCTTGTGACTTTTGGTGCCTTTCTCCTTGTACACCAAGTCTGGTGTGCAGATGGAGTGCTGAACTGTTGATAAGAGAAAAAACAAATAATAACCTGAAAACCAAAAAAAMCCACCAAAAGTCCCATCCGCCTCTCAATCCTGGCACAGATCTTTTTAGGGGTCTCCCCATCAGGGAGATCCTCAGGGAGCGTTTCCACACCCAGAGATCTTTTTTTTTTTTTTTTATTGCTGAAGAGAACTTGCACAGCATCAGATCCTTTCCTGCTTCTCACACCGCCCTGCCAGCGGGGGGATGCACAAGGATTTGGGAGGAGGCACAGCTGGGGGAGCTGATCCCAGCTGACCAGAGGGATATTCCAGACCATATGGTGTCGGGGTCAGCAGGCAGAGCTGGGGGGAGAAGGAGGAAGGGGCTGTGTTTGGAGTGATGGCCTTTGTCTTCCCAAGCCACCTTGATGGAGCCTGGCTTTCCTGGGCATGGCTGAGCACTGCCTGCCCACGGTGAATGAATTCCTTGTTTTGCTTTCCTTGTGTGTATTTTTAAAGATTCAAACCCTCATTTGACACCACATTTATACTGGGCATGAAGGTAGCACTAAGTGAAGAGCAATTAAAATCTYAGCATTTGTGGGKTTTTTTGTCTCATCCCACAAGTTTTCTCACTTTCACACTTTTGATTCTCTCCCCCATCCAGCTGGTGGGGCAGTGAGTGCATGGCTGTGTGATGGYTGGTTGCCAAGTGGGGTTAAAACTACAATATGTGTATAAAACTAGAAAGGAAATGGATTTTAATGGGAATTCCAGGGGAGAAAAAAAATCTGTATTTATCTTAAACTTTTTAACTTTTTTTTTTTTAACTTTTAAGCATTTTTAAACTTAAACTGTATTTATCTTGTCCCATGGGTTTTATCACTTTCACCCTTCTAATTCTCTCCCCAGTCCTCTTGCAGGGACAGTGAGTGAGCAGTTGKTGGCCAGGGTTCAATCAGTGACATCAGTGGTGGCCCTGGCCCTAGCAGCAGTCTGCCATGGAGGCAAAAGCTTCTGCCCACAATTTGCTTTGGGACCTCTGAAAAAGAAATGGGAGGTCCACGTGACAAGCTGGAGAAACAGTATTCCTTAATCTTTAATGGCCAGGGGAGTGCAGCTGAGTGCATAGCCCAGCAAAAAGTGCAGACAGCCTTGAAAACCTCATTAATTGTGCTCCTTGTCTTCCAAACCACAACTGGCCTCTCCACTGGAGTATGCCAGAACATCCCTCCCTGAAGGGGAGAGCTCTTATTTTCTCTTCTCCTCTTACCTTCTGCTACATGAAAAAGTCAGGCAGCTGCACACCCTTTTCCCCAGGTGTGCTTGCTATTTTGCCTGGTGAAAAAAACTCCCTTTCTCTTCTTTTCCCCTCTTTTTTGTTACCTCTGCAGTTTATCTCCTCACTGCCTGCCTTCTTTCTRCTGCTGGCTGGCTGCAGGGCTTCTCAAACCTGGTTTTAAAATGTAAAGTGACTTTCTGACTGTGTGGCTCTGAGCCAAGCCTTCGCAGGCAGTGGCTAGGAAAATGCACTTATTCCTGTCCTCTGAGGRGGGTCAAAGCTCATTCCAAGAGGTGCTTTGGCATGAGAGCAAAAGAAAGCTTCAGAAACTGACAAAGTGATGGGATTTGAAGGACTCAGACTTCAGCTTCATGGGTGGGTGACTCCTGACCACTGTCCATGGAATGGGTATTTTTGTTTCTTTCCAGCAGCTCTCATGAACTCCTCTGGCTCTGCTTAATTTGAGCCATGTATGTGGATGTATCCTAGTTATACAGGAAATAGGTACATCCTATTTATAGAGGAAATATTTATACAAATATTTTCTCTGTCCTAAGAGCTTCTCTTTCTCTGTCTCTCTCTTTCTCTCTCTCTCCCTCTCTCTCTCAGGGGTTGTTGAGGGAATTTTCCAKCCTGACCAWTCAGGCTCTCTGGGATGAACCACACTCCCACTACCCAAATCTTCAACTGCTGAAGCYGTTTCAGAGCTCACAGTGAGAGAGGTCAGAAAAGAAAGAAACTCACAGTAGTTAAATGAAATTGAAGGCCAAACTCGACTGAGCCGGGTCCCTTTGAAACTTACCCAATGGAATCATTAGTAGGAAAATTAAATTCACGCAGGGCAGTGTCCCAGCCATGGCACAAGCCTTGTCAAGGCACTGCTGTGATACCAGAGCAGCACAGGGCAAAGCATGGCATGAGCAGAACTGATTTTGCTGGGCTTGGATATTCCCTTTTATCCCCACAGCTCACGAAATTTAATGCCMGGCCCATTTTCAAGGATGGAGAATGTCTATTTTCTTTCATTCCTGGCTACCATGAGCTCTTGTATCACCTTGTGGCACTGAAGRGTTGTTTCCTGCAGGCTTGGATGTACCCAAAATGTACAGCACCTACTTCCCCTGCAGCCACATGCAGTTTTTGTTACCACTCTACTGATCTGAACAGGACTGTGACCCAGGCACAGCCCTGAGGGGCTYTGTGACACCTCTGGTGCCATGGCAGAAGTTTGTCTCAAAGGGGGGGACCAGGGTCTGACAAAGGAGCTGACTTAAAAAACGGGTGTGAAATGGTGTGTGGTGCTCAAGGGAAAGTCRTGCATGGTGGCAATATCCAGAGTGTGAAACCTAGGGGAGTGRGAGAGAAAAGGAAATGTGGATTTTAACCAATAAAATGTGCTCTGGAGAGCACAAGGTGTCTAACTGATTAGTTTAGCTATGGTTCTCTATCATATTTCTTCTGGAATATTTTTAATTGTAAGAACGATTTGTAAGAACATAAGGAGTACCAGGAGCAYGTACAGGTGTTTTCAACAAAAACCCACAAAATTAATCTGTAAGGGGCAGGATGTTTATGTCCTCTGGAAGAGGCTGTGTTTCAACACCAGGTCAGAAATTCTCTCCTCCAGGAGCTACAGGGCTCCTGTGGGGCAGCCTGTCCTGCATCCACTGTCTGTCCAGCTAATTGTGCTATTGTGCTTACAGGAATCAGATTTCTACCCAGGCAAACAGCAAAACTTCCAAATCCAAGTGCTGTGACTGACAAAGGAAGTGGTCCATGCCACATTTCCTTTTTTTATGTTTTTTTTCTGTTTGTTTGATTTTTTGTTTGTTTGATTTTTTGTTACTTTGGGGGTTTTTTGTTAGTTTTTTTGTTTGTTTGTTTTTGGGGGTTTTTGGGGTTTTTTTGGGTTTTTGTGTGGTTTTTTTTTGTTTGTTTGTTTTCTTTTGCCTTGGGTTTTTGTTTGTTTGTTTTTTGGGGTTTTTGTTTTTTTTAGGTTTTTGTGTGTTTTTGTTTGTTTGTTTGTTTTCTTTTGTTTTGGGTTTTTGTTTGTTTGTTTTTTGGGGTGTTTTTTTTTTTGCTTTTTTTTTTTTGTGTGTGTTTTTTTTTTTGTTTGTTTGTTTGTTGGTTTTTGGGTTTTTTTTTCCCCTCAGAAATATCCAAAGTTTGAACTGCAGGCAGCAGGGAGCAGGGGGGGAGAGAGCTAGGACAGCCACTCTGCTGCCTGGTACAGGATGTGTCCTTAAAGGGTTCAGACTCCCAAGTTTTTCTGTCGCATTGATGATGTGAACCTGGGGTTGAGGACAAAAAGATTTCACCCCACCTATCCTGATTTATGATGTACTAAGTGATGACTGTGGGTTTTATATCAATCTCACCAAACTCTTTTCCTCCCTCCTTGCAGTTCCACTGGTGACAGCTGAACACCAGTATTTTTAAATGATAAAAATACTATTTTTAAAGATTCAMACCCTCATTYGACACCATATTTATACTAGGAATGAAGGTAGCATAAGTGAAGAGCAATTTAAATCTCAGRGTTGGTGTTTTTTTGTCTCATCCCACAAGTTTTCTCACTTTTATGCTTCTGATTCTTTCCCCCATCCAGCTGGTGGGGCAGTGAGTGTGTGGCTGTGTGACGGTTGGTTGCCAGGTGGGGTTAAAACTACAATATGTGTATAAAACTAGAAAGGCAGTGGATTTCARTGGGAATTCCAGGGGAGAAAAATCAGTTGCTCAAGTCTCAGAACACGTTTTACTTTCCTCTGTTTCTAAYTGGAAATCACTACTAAGAAAACCCATGAAAGGTACATAACACKCAGTTCTTATCACAGAGCTGTGCTTGTGTGCAGATTTTAAATTCAAATAGGTGCAGAGCCTACTGTAGAAACAATAAAGCAGATCTGATAGTCACAGCTTTCTCTGCGTGCACACAAATAAAACCTCACTGTGCCTCCTCCAGCGCAAGGCCTGATTCAGAGAGCTGAGGGAGAGCCTGTTCTCCTCTGCCCGGCCCTCTGCTCTTGCTGTGCAGCAGAACCCTGCCAGACAGGCCGCAGAAGCTGTTGGTGGGGAGCAGGGAACTTGACAAACCTTGTTTTCTTGGGTTGTGATGGAAACGCTGCATTAATTGCATCCGAAGACAAACGAGCCATCAGCAGAGCGACTTCTGAGGCCTTGCTGCTCATCGAGGTAATGAAGTGATAAACAAGCATTGTCATGATCTCCCAGCCCGCCCACAGCGGCTCCCTGCCTGCAGCTCGGCCATTTCCAGGTAGTTTGATGGGAGGAAAGCCGGGGAAGTCTTTATTGTTCTCAGATTATTTCATGCCSTGTTCGCAGAGGCTTCTCTGCTGCTCCACCGACCTCCCCCTGGCTGGCTGCTTGTGCTGGTGGCTCCTGGCCTTCTCCAAATAGGGACAAAATAGGGAAAAACCAAGAAAGGAATGATGCATGCAAGAAAAGCCYGCGCAATGAAGAGCCTGCTGAGGCAGCTTGTGACTCACTCCTTTGTCCACTTACAGACCCCCAAAMACACAGGAGGGCTCCAGGTCTGTGATTGCGGATTTAGTTTAACCACCCCAAAAAAGGGCTTTCCAAAGTCACAGCGACCTGGAGCTGCACAGGGAGAGGGGTTAGCTGGTGCCAGAGCCACGCTGAGCTGCACRTTAGGGCTGCTTCTCAAAGCCAGCTCAAAAAATATTTACTGTGTCGTAAAGGCCTTCTTCCTCTCCTGTTATTTGGTTAGCTTGGTTTCTCAGAARGAGTTTTTGTGTAATTTTTAACTACTTCCAAGCCTTCTTCCGTACAGAAATGCAACAAGCTGCTGCCTTCTCACATTACACAGATTCATCTGGCACTGCAAATAAATTAAAGTGCTGTGGTCTGGCTATTGTTGGAAAAAAACCACAAAAACAGCCTTATCTTACGCCTAGAGCAGCAAGAATAGTGTGTTAATATTCTATTTCTTGTGACTTTCAAGATAGTAAGTGCTTTTTGGAGRTGGCCAGGTGAGGCTAACTCTTGGTTTATGCTTCAGGGGTGAAGTGTAAGGAAACAGTGTGTTTGGTGGCAGAAGAAAACTGCTCTGGGGAAAATGCCTCCCTTAAAATTCTAAGCTTTTTATCAAAGAAAAAATTGTTAAAGAGATGCATCTAATTCACCACCCTGCGTGGAGATGGATAAAATGCAACTTCTRCTTGTATTATTTGTGGTTGCCCAAGCTGGTCCATTATTGTTTTAGGGGCCTGAAGTATTTCTTCCTCCTCCAACWTCTTGCCAGTTTTTTCTTTGGGTCTTCTGTCTGTGACATTTCTCTTTGGCCTAAAATACATGAAGATTGCTAACTTTGAAGATATTTTTTATCCCCTCTAGCACCACCAGCTGTGACAGGACCTTACCACCCTCAGAGGGAAGAATTTTATTCCCAATGCTTAATCTAACCCTGCCCTGTGCCAGTGTGAAGCCACTTCCCCTGGCCCTGTCACCCTAGGTCCTTGTAAATTCTCTCTCTCCATTTTTCTTGTTGGCTGCTTCAGGTATGGGGGTTAGGTCTGCCCAGAGCCTCCTCCTCTCCAGGCTGAACAATCTTGTATGGGATGTGTTCCACCCCTCTGGTGCCCTTCTCTGGACTCATTATCACAAGAGTACACGAGGAACCCACAAAACTCTGGAAATATTTCTCCATGATGACATTTCCCCTCCTCTCGCAGTTAAGAAAGGAATTTGTGATTGAATCTTCCTGCACAATCCAATCTGGAATTAAGAAGTGGTCCCACAACTGCAGAAATCAGTTTAACCACCCACCCCAGAACACTGCAGAGGGTTTCAGTGTTAACCCTGGGTGTCTGACCACAGGCACTATTTCTGACCCTGCTGCCTCCCAGGCCAAGAGATGAAAAATCCCTTTGGATTTCAGTTTTTAGTTTCTAAACTGTTTGGGGAAAACCTTGATTTATGAGCTCACGGTCATTGTGCTTGCCTCTGGACAGCCTGAGGCATGGCATGACCAGACATGATTTTCTCTCCTCATCTTCTGACTGGCTGCAAATTGAAGCTACCACTACCAGCCCAGGTTGTGGGTGCTAATTGGAAAAAAAAAAAAAAGATATCAGGTACTTGGAAAAAACACAAATATTCAAACCACAGCCAAGGTCCAGCCTGGTGCCAGTGAATGCAGCCCCAGGAGGTCTCTAGATGGAGCTGGGGAGACTGGAGCAATGCTGCTGCATCCTCCTGGCCTGGATTTGTGTCAARGGTAATTTATGCCCTTTGAACTGCCTGACTCTCACAGCTTTAAATTGCTGTGTTGTGATATAGCAATGCTTAGTGCAAGTAAGAAAATGCTTTAAGTAGGTAATAAGCAGAAATTTTATCATAAGGCTACAAAACACAAGTAATAAATGACACGATTATGAAGGTTTCTTTTTAGGTGAACAGAGAGGGGGAATTGTGGGAATCCACAATATCAGAGGGTTTTGGGAAAGCTGCAAAAGGCAGGCCCCAGAGACAGTAGAACTGTGATTGGAGCTAAGCAGTAGCCATGAGATTGGTCAGCAGAAAAATTATTTAAACTGTAGAAAAGCAAGGACAAATAGAACCATGGTCTGTGTATTAACACTTGTCTAGAATAAGCATTCTAAGCTACAGAAAAGTTTATCTAGCAAGATATTAGGAAGTTCTAAGCTTAATAATGGAGCTCTGTGCATTGTGTTTTAAGGCTTACAAGCAGGTATTGTATTTGAAATAAGCAAGCATTGCTTTAACAAAAGTGACATGTGCTTATAGTGGTTGGGTAGAACTACTGTCAATGTGCTTTTGCTTTGTGTGACTGGTCAAGAAACTTATAAAGTAAGTTGTAACATTAAATTCTGGGTCTGCTGCCTGGGATGTGAGCTGCTGTCATCTTCCCATTGTCATAACCATGGAATGAGACTGATGCTGAAAAAATAAAACAGCTCAAGGCACGTTCCACAGCAGTCTCGTCCTGTTTGTGATTTGTACACAGGCCCCGGCTGGCATCAAAGCTGATGATGGAGAAGGCACAGCCATGGTGTGAGGGGACTCACAGAGGCAGAGATGGCCTTAGAGAGGCATCCTTTGCCACCTTCACTGGCAGGGGGCAAAATCTCCCCACACTGGTGAATTTCCACACTGGAAGCGGGCTCCTATTGCTGTGTCCATGCCAAAAGTGCCGCTTTTTAATTCCAGCACAGTGCTCAGAGCTGCCAGGAAACCACCACGCTGCACTCCAGCCCAGTGGCTGCATCTCTGCCAAATGCCACCATCATCATCATGAAGTTACTATTCCTTTCCAACACCACAGCTTTGGAAAAAAAAAAAAAAGAAAATCTCCCTAAGATTGGATTAGTGAGATGTGAGTTAAAGTAAAGCTGCCTCACAGGACATCCAACCTCATACAAACATCATGGAATGATGTCCAGAGAAGGGAACGGAGCTGAGAAGGGAATGGAGCCCCAGGAGAGGCTGAGGGAGCTGGGAAGGGGCTGGAGCCCCAGGAGAGGCTGAGGGAGCTGGGAAGGGGCTCAGCCTGGAGCAAAGGAGGCTCAGGGGGCCCTTGTGGCTCTGCACAGCTCCTGCCAGGAGGGGACAGCCGGGGGGTCGGGCTGTGCTCCCAAATCCAACTGGACCATCCAGTGCAGGGACACCTGRAGCAGGTGACACAGGAACACATCCAGATGGGGTTTGAATGTCTTCAGAGAGGCAGCCTTCCACAAAAGCGTGGAAAAAGATTGCATTATAGATATGTAATGCGACAGTGTTCACAGGGGTCCAAGGATGAGGGAAGAGACGAGGATCTGACTCCATGTTTCAGAAGGCTTGATTTATTGTTTTATGATATATATTGTATTACAACTATACTAAAAGAATAGAAGAAAGGATTTCATCAGAAGGCTAGCTAAGAATAGCGAAAGAAAGAATGAATAACAAAGGTTTGTGGCTCAGGCTCTCTGTCCGAGCCAGCTGACTGTGATTGGCCATTAATTAGCAACAACCACATGAGACCAATCACAGATCCACCTGTTACATTCCACAGCAGCAGATAACCATTGTTTACATTTTGTTCCTGAGGCCTCTCAGCTTCTCAGTAGAAAAAATCCTAAGGAAAGGATTTTTCAGAAAACATCATGGCTACAATGTAATGTGTCAGAGRGTCTCCTAGGCAACTTCCAAAGCTCTTGGTCACTTAGGGCACKAGCATTTCAAGCACTGAGCACAGGTAAGCTGCATTGCACAGTAATTTCTTGCACAGCTATCACTGCTTCCTGTGTTTAATGGATCTCCATGAATTTTGACAGCCTTTTCTGTGTCAGTTATTATCTTTAGGTCCCTTCCTTCACCTCTAAATAATTTCCTGCACTTAAGCGTCATTATTCCTTCGGTTGCAAATTATGCCACCCCCTTAAAACCCATGCTATATTTGGGCATGAAGAATACACTGTTGGAAGCATCCACTCTTTTATTTCCTTTTAAACCAAAAATAACAGGTAATGAAAGGAATAAACGCCCACAATGTCTCAGTATTGCCCTGTTACACAGCAGCCACCAAGACCCCAGGTCAGAAGCAGCTTCTCCAACAAAGACTTGCTGGAGGAGATTCAAAGTGAGAGGAATAGCAGATTTTCTTTACAAACTAGCTGTGGGTCTGCTGGTGGATAAAACCAGCACTGGGAGATAAAAGAAACAACGGGAAGGATTCTACTGATTGATGACTGGAAAAAGATCTTTGCTTTTACAAATAAACTTTAGGTTTACGGGTAAATGAAATTAGACATCGAAAGATGAAAGAAACAACGGGGAAGAAAAACCCCTAAATCCCATAAGAATTAAAAATGAAAAGGGAGGCTTGTACATTAGAGGAGAATCTCTGGTATCAGGCGTATTTGGAAGTCTGTACCTCCGAAGTACCTCAGACAATGGGGAAAGTGAGAAGGGAAATGTGGCCGGGAAATTGGGATAAAAAGGGAGGCTGCGTCCTCCAAAAATGTGAGAGATCCCRGGGAATGCCCCATGGCCTTTCCCTTTATTCGAATATAGTGAAAAGACTCCTCTGTCTCCTTTTTAGATAAACCTCTGGTGTTTACAGATTAATCTTCCTAACAAAATAAATGTCRGTGGGTGAGCTGACCAGTGCCCTGCCATCCTCAGTGGACAAACTGAGGGGGAAGTTCTGGTGTTGAATTTATGCCAGTGGGCACCACCAAGACGAGTTTGGAGGTATTTGGTATGGATTGGATGGCATTGGTATATGGATTGGAGGTGTTTGGTATATGGATTGGAGGCATTGGTATCGATTGGATGTATTGGTATGGATTGGAGATACTGGTATGGATTGGAGGAATTTATATGGATTAGAAGTATTGATATAGATTGGAGATAYTGGTATGGATTGGAGATATCAGTATGGATTGGAGATATTGATATGGATTAGAGATATTGGTATGGATTGGAGGTATTGGTATGGATCGGGGGAATTTATATGGATTGGAGGGATTGTTATGGATTGGAGATATCGGTATGGATTGACGAGACGCTTTCTCAGGGCAAACGAAGCAGCGCCGCCCCCGCGGCCCATCTCCGCGCCGGGGCCGGGACTCGAACCCGCGGCGCGAGGGCTGCGGGCGGGCGCGCAGGCGCGCGCAGGCCCGGTGCGTGCGGGGCGGGGCGCGCGGGCGCTCATCCCGCGGGAGCGGCGGCGGCGCCGGGAGCGCGTCCCCGCTCCGCGCGTCCCCGCTCCGCCGGCCCGGCCGCACCGAGCCGAAGACATGGACGAGGAGCGGGTGAGTCCCGGCGGGGCAGGGGCTGCGGGCCGCCCGGGAGGCCGGCGGGGCGTTTCCCCGGCCATTCCCGGTGATTCCCGGCGCTTTCCGGCGTTTCCCGGTGATTCCCGGCGCTTTCCGGCGTTTCCCGGTGATTCCCGGCGCTTTCCGGCGTTTCCCGGTGATTCCCGGCGCTTCCCGGCGCTCGGCCTGGGAAGAGGCGCGGCGCGGTGCGGGAGGGCAGCGGCGCGGGGAAGGGATGCTGCCGGCGGAGTTGTGGGGGATCCCGAGTCCGCTTCCCTGCTGGGTGTGTCTCCCTCCTTCTGGAGACGTTCCGGTGTGAGCCTGCTCTGCCACACGGATGGGGTTGGTGCTTTCCAGCCCTGGCTGTTCCGCGRTTTTCTGGAATGAAGTGCTCCAGCGGTTGTGGAGCTCTTTCATTCTGTGTATTCCTGTCATAAGTAATTATGGTGCGTGCGTAATCCCTTCTGTTTGCCGTTGATGTCATCTAGTGTGGAAGGGAACTAATGCATAAAAGGGTTTTGTTGGGGATTTTTATTTTTTTTTCCGCTGTGGTTGCTGCCCTGTAATTCCTTCCTTCCATTTCTTGCCATCAGACGCCCTCGGGGATCTCACTGAAGGGCAGAGATGCTTGCACCCAAGCGTTGGGGCTTTCTACASAGATATTCCTGTGTAGAAAGTTGTGGCTCAGCCTCTTGGCTTCCAGTCCCTCAATGCAGAAGGGCTCCTCGTTCTGTGTCCTGTGGATGCTGTGCTTTCCTCAGCTTGGGAATGGGTCTGTGTGTGTGGGGCCTGAGTAATTTGGTGTTGATAATGAAATTTACAGATCTGAAATTTGGTGCTGATGATGAAATTTAAGATCTGAAATTTACTGTAAATTACAGAAATTTACAGTAGTTTTCTCTTGCTAAAGCCAAGCCCCAGCGCTGTAGGAGTTACTGAGAAGTTACTGAGGACATTAACTGTATCCCAGTCAGATACAGAACTTGCTGTGAGTTCACAGCTGGCAGCCCAAACSTTCAGCAAATCCAGCTCCTCATCCTAAGCAAACAACACCCTAAATCACAAAACACTGTAATTCTGTATAACTTATTTTACATAAAACTTATTCATGCTAATGTCTCTGAAGGTGTGCTTTGGAATGTGAGATGTGAAATGCCATAAAAGGGGTGTTTCTGGTAGGAACTGTCAATTTGGGTCTGTCTGCCTGCTCCATGTGAGATTTGTCCCTCTGGGGGAAGAGTAAATGAGGAGTGCCCCTGTTGTGGATGTTTCTGTGTGGGGTCATTGATCATATTGGAATCCCAGAGGTTCTGGATGCAGCAGTAAAACTGCAGTGGATCTTGTATTTTACAGTACCTTCTCTGCCCAGGGTTAATTTGGTAATGTCACCTGTACTGTACGAAGTTCTTCAGACTCTGGCAGCCTCGCTGTGTTGACAAGTGCAGGAGTTTAAATTAATGGAAGCTAAGCAAGCATGACCTCCTTGAAATTTGATCTGGATATGAAGGTTATAATGTCTCGTGATTTTGTCCTAGACCCAGGACTGTTTCAGAAACTGCTCTGCCTGCAGCCAGCTCATGAGCCTTCAGTGTGATCTTGAGCAACTCTGTAACTTGCTTCTTATGCAGCATTGCCGTGATTGTTTAATTTATCAAAGTTTAGTTTTTCTGAGGTGCCTGTCTGCTTCAAGAKGTGCCATGTCATGTTAGTTACTCACTTTCAAAGGTGGGTGTTCTGTTTTTATCCACCTGGCAAGACTGCAAACTACATGTTGTAGGGCTTCCTTTTATTTTTCCTATCCTTTTTTACTCTTCATCCTTTGCTCATCCTCACTCTTGCTTTACCAGTGGCATGTTCAAATTGTTTTTCTTTCCCTTTTTTTCCCCTAACAAAGTGCATTAGATTCAGAGAGGAAAATTAGGACACAAAAAGGAAAAGCATCATGAAGCTCACTGGCAGCAGCAAAAATTACCTCTGTAATAAACATTTCATAATGCTTTGAAAATCCATTTGAAACTGACCTCGCATAGAGAGGTCAGAGAGAAAGATCAAAGAAAATTGGTTGAAATAGAATTCTGTGAAATACTGCATTCATCAGTGGGCAGTAGAATTAAATGTCCTTTAGTGCAGAAATACCAAGAAACTTTACTGGGCTTAGTGCTGTAGAAATTCTTCTATAAACTAATGTAAAACCTAGGCCTCATCTGCTGCTTACATTGGYAATTTTTCTAGAAGCCTTTTTTCCATTAAATTATATTGCCTTTTCAGAAATTACCCTTAAAGGAAGAAATGGAAATATTGGAGCATGTTTTTAATTTGGCATGTATGGTATGTCRGGAAGGAAATCTATTTATTGCTTATTAGTGAAGAGAAAATTATGTTGGAAAATAGGGTAAGATGGTGGTTCCTAAGAGCAACCTTTGTTGTTTTGGTGGCTTGTGCATTGGTGTTTTAGAAAAATTCTCTATAGTGCTGGTGGATACTTTTAAAGAGCATTCAAACTCATTAAAATTTCACCAAACCTGGTTGAATTTCGTAACAGAGAAATTGTTAGCTTACTTAAAAAGAGCCATACCAACCCACATTTAGTCAGCTAACTGTAACTTTAGGTGAGTCTTCTTTAACAGCTGTTTGCAGTTGCTGCTGTGCATTTGGCTGTGTAAAGGCCTTTTAAATGTTCCTCACGTGTAGATACTCCCCTTTACCCAGGATGTGGCTATGAACCCAAGCAGCATTGYTCAGCACTGCACACAAGAACACTTTTCCCCCATGTGCTGCAGCTGAGTAAGCCCYAAGATCCGCGCTGAAAGAGGATTGTGAGTTTTCCGTGTTCATCCAAATTGACAGTTGTGCTCATAGGATCTAAGGCTTATCTCCAGGCTATCTGGCCTGTGGAAACAATTGCCTCTGGTCAGTGGTGAATGCAGAAGCAGCTGGCTGGACAATGGCTATTCATCTGGCATTCTGATGTGTACAAAACTGCCTTCAAACATGCTCAGTTTTCGCCAGGCGAGGAGAAGGCTCAGTAATGAAGTGGTCAATGTTTTCTGTGCCTCTGTTTTCTGTGAGAASCCAAGGTCTTGTTTCTGTTCCCCCCAGAGTCCAGACCTGAGTCACTGCTGTCTGTTCTGTTGCCTCTGTGTGTAACACCATCCAGCACCTGTGGTAGAAGCACTAAAATTTGTTTTTTCTACTTGTGGTTTAACTTCCTGAGTGTGGCATTATTAAACAGGCAGGGGCTGGAGTACCCATAAATATCTCTTTGCAGATTTGTTGGCAACTGCCTGGGGAGGTGTCAGGGGAAAGAGGAAGGAGCACAGCTTAGGAGTAGTGGAGAAGTTCTTTGAATCTGGTGTAGTGTTGAGGTTCACTGTGGGTGTTGTGAAAGGATAAAACATTTTTCTTGGTTTTAGCAAACAAATTTGGTCTGGRTAGTACATGGTTATTGAGAAACTGCTTCTGGGAGGGACTTCTGCAACATCCCTTTGGTGGTCTGGCTGTTTACAAGGTGTATTTTATTATCTCCCTGTGCCTTGGTTTTCTAAATTTTATCAAGTAACAACATTAAGATGAGCATTTGAAACTCTGGATCAGCTGATTAATAATGTATTAATTGAGACAATGTTTATCTGTCTTTTTAGACTTAGATTTGCTTCTAAAACTTATCAGCCAGCCTGAGTTAAATTACAGAAAATTCTTAGTTAACTCCTCATTTTATCCTTTATTTGTACTTACACGTCCTGATATGCTTTAATAATACAACTTTACTTAAAATTCTTGAACAATATAACTTGACTTAATAAAATTAAGTACCAAGCACTGATGTGTTTTTGTCACATTCTTAGATTATGTGGCTAGCTGCTCAACAAAATTAGACTTGGTGGTCTTATTTAATTTAAAATAAGTTTTGGTGTACTTAAATAGTTTTGCTGGCTTGGTATGTATTTTGTAAGCTGAATCTACTGCTTTTTAACAGCTGGGATGCACATCACTGAAATAACCTCCTCTTTCTCAGCTGTCAGTAGGCTTTCCTCTTTGAGGTCACTTTTAATTGGAATATAGAAATTACTCACCCAAAATATTTTCCCACTTGTGGAATAAGTTTACAAATCACTTTTACAGATTTATTCTGCATGTAGAACAAAACTGTCAGCATGGTTATTTCACAGTCGCTTCTTTTGACATGAGGAGATCTCAGCTTTTCTTCTGGGTTTCTTTTTGCCAGCTTTAAAAATTTTCTGTATTGGTTCTCTGTTTGGCTGCACAAGCACCAGCTTTTTCATCTGGAGAAGCTGTGGTGCCAGTGGGTATTTTGGTGCAGGTGACTTATGTAGAAAAACATGTCAGACAGTGGGATATCTTAAAGCAGGTTCTTGATTTCTCTCAGACTAACTCCTCAAGATCTTGAATGCTTCCTAGAGGTCTAATGTTCTTTCACTGTCCTGAGRAAATGCCTTTTATCATCCTGTCAGAACTGAATTTGCTGCAGCTGGAATGTCTGTGATGAATTTTCATGCATGTTTAAATGGTGGTGATTTGAAAAAAAAATTGCACGACAATTTTTTACAACTTCTCTCACTTGTTTTTGTAATTCTAGGAGACTCTGCAAAGGATTGTCAGTACTCTAGTGAACAAAAACGATGAAATTCACAACTTCATTGACATGCTGAACCATACAATATCAAATGTTCAGGTATTTATTTTAGGGTTCATAGCTTGTGTCTGAGAGGGGGGCACCTTTGGACTTTTGTTAGTCTCAAACTGTCTTAAGGATGGGCTATGAGAATCCTGTTCAAAATACATCTTCATGTTGGAACTAGGTAGAAGAACATTTTATTTTTTAAGTCTGTCTCTAGATGACAGGTGTGGTGGCCTTACATTTTGTGTAAAGAGGTTTTGTAGAACTTCCTTTGTGTGGGAAATATAATCTTTAATCTGATGCAAGATCTGAGTCTCCCATTAGTGGGAAATTGTCTCTATTTTCAGATTTCTGCTCTGTTTGGAAGACTGAAAGATGATACTTGAGAGAAAGTTCTTTCTGTTTTCACCAGTTTTAAATTGATTGGCTCAAATTTAGAGTTAGACATGGTTGTTAGAGCATCTGCATGAGGATGAGGTTTAGGTTCCTTCAKCCCGTCAGTCAGCCAAAAGTTGTTTCATCCTAAAGCTGAGTCAGGTTGGCTGCAGAAATGGAAATTATCCAGCAAATCTTTAAACTGCCTTCTTGAGTGCAGTTTTTAGYATCAAATGAAATATTTTTATTTGGAACTGGGCAGCTTCCTCCTCCCAAACATCTAGCAAACCATATACAATTRTGTGAGGAAAATCAAGGCTTTTGGCATGGAACAAGGTTGCCAAGTGTGCTGGTTTTGTGCAAGTTTGAGTATCATGGAATTTTCACAGATTGCAGCATTCAGGGTCCTGATGTAGAGTCTGCTTAGGAGACTGTTAGATCATTCCTAATATTTTTTCCCTTTTTGATAAGCTGAGAAGCAGTCACAAGGTATCCAGTGGTCATGGCAATACATGTGTAGGGAATTGTATGACCTTCAGTTTCTTGGCATTGTTTCCAGTGTAAACAGCATTTTYAATTCTCCTCTCAGGTAAACTCCTCTAATGCCATCAGCGAGCTGGATGAGGAGTTTGATGGTCTGTATTCTGTCCTACATGAGATGAAGGGGAGCATGGCCAACACTATTCAGCAAGAAGAAGCTCGTAAAATTCAAGCTCTGCAGGTAAATAAATAACTCCTTCTGAAAAAAATTTTGCAGCTGCAAAGAWGCTTTTTAAAACTTCCTCTGTTCCTGTTATGCTATCCCCATTTGCTACACAGCAATATTGATTTTCCGGGTTGTCTTGTGACAGTTCCAGAGCTGGTAAAGTCACCATCTTTTTCAAGGCTATTGCTACACAGTCATTCAGTGATGAAGTGCAGTCCTGTAAATAGAAATTGTAGTGCACATGAATATAAGTGTTTATTTCTCTGCTTTCTGAAACCCTGAAGATGGGGGAAACAGGACATTGAAATTAAATCTGGCTTTTAAGTCAGACTTCAGCTTTCCCCCCCTTGGATTTGTGGGATGTGCCAAGTATCACTGTGCACTTGTCAAGCACAGTGAAGTGAGGGCACTGTCAGAGGCCTTGGTTATATAAGGGAATAAGTTGTCACAAATGCATAACAAATCCGTGAAGTTCCTAGGACTGGTGCCTCACAAACTGCTGTTTTGGTGGGAGTACATCACATTATTCTTTCTGTTTTTGCTCCAGGATCAGCTGAGCCAGTGCAACCGTGCCCTGGAGAGCTCAGAAGAGCTGCTRGAACTTGCTGTGCAGTCGCTGGACATAAAGAACCCCGTGGAGCTCTTAGAGGTAGAAAACATTGACTGGATGTGTGTGAGACAGGTGTTGACATCTGTCTTGATTTGAAATATCCTTTGCATTACTCTCCTGGACACTGCAAAYTTACCAGCTGTACTTAGAGTGAGSATAGACAGGCATGTAAAAATACTGCTCTGCTGAAAAGCCAAGTTAAACATTGTAGTCCTGAATTTTTATGCAATTTCTGTAAAACAAGTTGGCTTTTTTCTTATTTAGGGTGACGGGAAGGGAATACAGTGCCTTCTCCTGGACAACTGTCATTGTTAAGCAAACTTGCACCATGACCCCAGAAAGGGAGGGTGAAATAACATGTATCTAACTGGAAGAATATACTTGCAAATTAAGGAAACAGTTCCACATATCTGCTGAATCAGTACAGTTATGCTTGCTACAGTAATCCTGCTGGTAGCAGTGGGATCAGCCACGCCAAATCCAAGGCCCAATTACTTTTTTTTTCTCTCTACATTTTAATGGGAACAAGGACACAAATCAGTTTGAAAGAGTGAGGGGGAAAGCTGTCTTCCTGTGTCAGTTTTACCTTTGGCTGCATGTTTGTGTGCTGTCGTGTTTTCTGGGTGCCAGCTTTGATTTATTTGCCTCTAAGAGCACCAATTCCTAAACAGTATTTTTCTTCAGCTGGAGCTGTCCTTTCTGCCTTGTAGCAAGACATTAATTTGGCTCTTGAACTCTGTGCAAAATGCAGCTTTGGCTTTCTTGGAAGTTGTTCTATTTCAGATTTCTCTAATGCCTTTTTTTTTCTAATCAAACACACCAAGGAAAGCTGTCTGAGCATTTGCTGGGGGAGAATYTCTTCAGATTTGGAGTCTGAAGATTAAGATACTGAAATCCAATTCAGTGAGCCCTAATATGTAGGATTTGATACTGGTATTACACTTGCACACTCGGGGATGACATTTTAAGGTAATATTGCCTTAGCTATTAGGCAGCTAATTTTATTGCTCTCCTGGTAGGAGTAGCCAATGTTCCTGAAGGGGCAGCTCCAGCCCTGACTCTTGTATATTCACCAATTTGCCTCAGATATTCCAGTAAATCAGTTCAGGAGCAAGTAACATAAGATTATTTTAATTTTTTTTCCCTATCTTATGTTTTTGTGGCTTTATTCTCAGAATTAATTTACCTGGAAGTCAAAAGAACATGAGTGGCTGATTGCAGGAGGATTCAGTGTTTAGGTGGGATGTGATCAGACACTACTGGGCAGCTCCTGTGGGATGGGCTGATCCTGCTCTGTCAGTAGCCTGGAAACAAAATAATGTCAGTGAAGTTAAGCTGRGACTGTCTTGCAGAAGATGTCGAATCCTGGCTCTCATGTTTTACAAGACATGGAGGTGAAACCCAAGGATTTTGTTGGGAAGTATCTCTGTTTTATGCCATGTAGGAAAATCAGTCAGTAATTCCTACAGTAACTTTGTTTTGAGGTAAAGCAAAGCTGCCTCTTAAGCTAAATTATTTCTGAACACTTAGTTTGGTTTTTTCTGCTTCCCATTTTAGGAATATATAAGCAGTTTTGTAGCAGGGACAGCCTGATTTCCTATTTATTTTTCTCAATGAGATTGGTATTTAGTGAAAAATTGGGAATTTCTCCACTTTTTACTTCAAACGGGGAAGCTGCCTGATGATTCTTGGCTCTTTGAAAGGGAAAATAATTCAGCTGAATGAGCAACTGGATCAAGGAGCAGTGTTGAAGTGAGGCTTCAGCAGACACAACCAAGCCCTCACTACTTCAGCAATAATCTTTTGTCTTAGGTTTGGAGCTCCTTTTGGTGAAGGAGGGAGATTTTTGTCTTTCAACATACCAGTTGATATTTGTCTTTTAAATGTCATCACTTCTGCATCTGCTTCAGTGCTATTATTTGAGAAGAGCAACTTGCTGTTATTTTTGAATGCTAATATACAGAGAGAGTATTATTATACTTTTCCAACAACACTTTCTAACTTTTGGAGCAAAAGTTAGAATAAGTCCTGTTTTTTCTTATTGCTCAGGGCATGCATCCAGGTTGTATAGTTCAGCAAGTCAGGCATGGTTAATGCCACAAATAAGCACTTAGTTTCACAGAAAATACCATGGCAGTTAAATGTTAATGGCTTTGTTCTGTAGCTCTTTTAAAAAGCCATGGAGAGTAACTCATAATGATTGAGAGAAATCTGAAAATACAAAATCACACTCAGAAAGTTGAGTAATTCGGAATTGGTTTGGTGTGGTTCTGGAAATCAGGTTTTTTCCCCCCCAGATGTTACAGTGTTGCTGTGCTAACCCATGCTATTAACATGCTTCACAGGGCAGTTTATTTTGAGGAAAATGTTAAACTCATTTTGAACTTCAAATCTGAGCAATGCAGCAGAGATTGTTCTTGGCCTTCTTGCATGTTGCTGTCATTGATACTTGCATGGAAATACTAACTACTTTCTTTCTCTTCTCCCTGACATGCATCAAGGCTTCCAGACAGATCAAAGATAGGTACAGTACAAAATCTATCACTTTTGTGTCTTTGAATTAATCTTATCCTTCAAAATGCATTTACTGTAAAAGGGCCATAGTCAGCTTTAATCAAATTCATTGACTCTTTTCTAAGTGTTAGTTATCACAGCTTCTGAGAGGGAACTAAAAACTTCTGTGCTGCTCATGTAGTATGGTTTTYCCTGGCTTTCTGTAACTTTAAATAAAAAGATTTTTTTGATGCAGGGAAGTGGAGCTCTGCATCAGCTGCTGCTGCAATTATTGTCTTTGAATATATATGTATATCATTAATTATTATTGTTAATAAGCTTATTATTAATACCTCATGGCTGAAATTTAATGATGTTTCAAGCTGACTCTGCCCCTTTTAGTTGTGAGAGAATCTTGTTGGKTTTTTTGTTTTTCAAGTACTTAAAGACTTTTGCTAGCTAATTTTCTTTCAAAATGTAAAAAGTGTTGTAGCTGTTGAAATACTTCTGGTGACACTAGTACCATGGAATTATTTCTGGTAACTTTTCTTTGAACAATTGTTTAAAAAGCAAAACTTTGCTGTTTGAAAATCAATACTAAGGCCATTTTCTTCACTTGGAAGAATGTTAACTCCATTTCAACAGTATGACCTTCTGGTTCAGAAAACTTTCTATGGTGTACAAAATATTTTGAGAAGCAGCTCASAGAATGTTGTTGCTTTTTTGGACCAAATAGGTTGGCTTTCAATGTTCAGGGTTTTCAGTGAAGGCTCTGATTTCCTAAATTCTCTGAACTTCTGTRTAAAATGAGTAATTGTTAGAGTTTAATTTAATCTTTGCTTTTCCAGAGGTAAAGATTTAGTATCCTTAACAGGTCAGAGGGAGAGTGGATAGTGTCAGTGATGGGACTTTTTAGTACTTTTTGTCAGTAATAAGCATCCTCTTCTGGTTTAAATTATCACCAAATCCTTTGTGGTTCTCTGTCCAAGACTGGTGTATTTTCAACCAGAAGTTGAAAAGTTGTCTGAAGCCCACTGTTCCCTGGTGTTCTCTTTCTGCTAATCAGATGATTATTATTCCTTAAGGAGAGATTTTCTCTACCCATCTGGCTGAGCACTGATGTGCTAGGCAGCCCATGCTGAATTTCAGAATGTGAGCTTTGTCTTCAGAAATCAGTTAGAATTGTCTTTCATGATGTTCAGCTCAGTCTCATAATTGTCTCATACCTCAAAATTGCAAAGCTCATCACTCCTGACTTGCATATATCTTTAATATCAAACTTCACATTTCCTCTTCCTTCCACAGTACCAGATTTTTTGTTTTTTAGTGTTCTTTGATGTATCTGTGGTTAGCATACAATCTCTCTTACATACTGGTGGAGTGCAGGAAGGAATATGTATTAGGGGTTCTAAAGGTGCCACACATCAGTGGGTGTAGAATGGATTCAGGTCTTGGCAGTTGACTTTTGTGGCATATACATTACTTTGTAGTTGAGAATCTTTTTTTAAAGGAGGAATTGGGATCTCTGTGCAGTCTGAATCAATGTTACTCAAAATCTGCTTAATGGCGTGGTATCTTCAGAGTTAGAGAATTACATGAGAGCCTTGGGGGGTTTTTGGGGGGTTTTTTGGTGGTGTAGTTGGAGTACAAAAATGTCTTGGGAGTGTTTGTAATAGTACTCAGCTAGGATTTCAGGAGTGGAAATGGGAGCTGTGCTTCGCAGAATCCCAGGATGGGCCAGGTTGGAAGGGACCACGGTGGGTGATCTGGTCCCACCTCCCTGCTCCAGCAGGGTGATCCCAGAGCACGTGGCACAGGGTTGTGTCCAGGTTCTGGAATATCTCCAGTGAAGAGAAACTCCACAGCCTCTCTTGCAGTCTGTTCAGGGCTCGGTCACTGCACAGGGAAGGAGTTCTGCCCCATGTCCAGCTGGAACTTCCTGGGATCCAGTACCCTGCCCATTCCTCTGGTGCCATTTTCCCTGCAGAGCAGAGCCTGGACCCTGCTCTGCCCTCCCTGCAGACAGGGACACCCAGGGCTGAGTCCCCTCTCAGGGCTGGGCTCTCTCCAGGCTGAGCAGCCCCAGCTCCCCAGCCTTTCCTGGTGAGGAGAATGCCCCAGGCCCTCCTCACCCACAGCTTTGCTGGCCCTCTCCAGGAGCTCTGTGTTCCTCCTGCCTGAGGATCCAGAGCTGGACACGGCCTGCAGAGGTGCCTCCAGGGCTGGCAGAGGGGCAGGATCCTCGCTGACTGCTGGCAATGCCCTCCCAAGGCACTCCAGGATCCCTTGGCCTCCTTGCCCCAGGACGCTCTGCTGGCTCAGGGACAGCTCTTTGTCCCCAGGACCTGCAGCTCCTTCTCTGCAGAGCTGTTTGTGCTGGTGCTTGGGGTTATTCCTGCCCAGCTGCAGGACCCTGCATTTCCTTTGTTGAGTTAAGGTTCTTCAGTGTTTAGTGTGTCTTGTAAAATTGGTCTGGTGCTTGCAAGTTCTAATTCACAGCTTGAAAAATCTCTTAATCCCCTGATAAGGTAACAGATAGATATAATATCAGCTTAGTCATCTTGTTAATTTCTGTTTAGAAATGCATAAACATGATCCTGAGTCTGCACTACTTCARACTTTTCATACTTGCTGAATTTATGTCAAGTGATGTGAATTTTGTTTTGTTTCTTATCTAGGATTTTTTGTCACTAGTAAAGAGTTTTAAACTCATCTCTAGTCACCTCCTTAGTATTTATTTGCTCAGTAATATGGAACAGCTGGTAGCTCACACCATTATTCTGAGACAGTCACATTAGCAAAACTTTCTGTTTTGAGTGTGCTAAATGGTAAACAATTATGTGTTAGAAAAATGTTCTAACCTTTGATCGGTGGTTTGACRTCAGTGATACAGATTGTCTGATTGCTGTTTTGGAAAATGGGATATAGGACTTGACAATGGGAAATACATTTTGGTAATGCTGCTTTCTTGGCTTCAGTGTCACAGTGGCTTCAGCATTCCGCCTCTCTCTGAAACCAAAAGTCAGTGACAGTATGACTCATATGATGGTGGACTTTGCCCTGGAGAAGAGGATGCTCCAAGCTGTGAAGTTTTTGCCAGGTAAAAACCATATCCAGTGAGTTTAATTTGTTGCTACATGRACAGCTTGCTATATTTAAACCAACTAAACAAAAGAAAATTGCACCTCTTGTGCCTTAATAAGCAAATTTTTCAGCGTACTTAAACGCATTCTTACTCGTATGTTAAATTGGATACCTTGAGGATGAGAGTTTTCTAGTTTTATTCTGTTAATTTCTACACAAGACACCGTTTTGGACAACAATATTGATCTCAGAAGTGAGAATGAGTCTTCTGGACCATGTTTTTTCATGAGTTGTCAGTTCCGTTGTACTCTGTGAAGTTACCTGAGGTTTCTTAGGACTGTCCTTGCCAGCTTGATCCTGAGTGACACCCCAAAGTCCTGCTCATGTGCAGGTGTGTTATGTGTGAAACTGTAAACTTACACATTGCTTACARGTGGTGACATAGTCTGAAATACAGGCAAGGGACAGTCATACAGTGATTCTACCATATTACAAATTGTGTATTAATCCATCTGTTCCTGTTTGATAGTAAACTTGGGTGCATTAGACCAGTGTGTATCTTTCATGCCTTTTTAATCCTATTGCTTTCCAATTTAAAACACTTTGCCCKTGGCTGTTACTGAGAATATATTGACAAGAGCACTGCTGGCAGGGATGTAAAGTTGTTTCGTCTCTAGGTCACGAATCCAAATCTGTAAGGACTTGGCAGCATCAGTTTTCATTTCTGCCCCATGTGTTGCAGATACAGTATGTGGTAGCAGGTGTAGTAAATGACCACTGTTATTCCTAGTGGTCATCTGGCAGTGTCCAGGCAGAAATTCACCTTCTAGTCTTGGACTCTGGGTGTCAATCACTCTCCTGCATTTCACAGTGCATGTGTTCAACAGAGTGCARAGATCTAACAGCAAGTGTGAGCAAAGTTTTGCATCTAGATAAAGGCATTATTTAGTGTGACTCTTCTTATATATTTTTCCTTGYCAGATATATAGGAATTTGAAATAGGCCTCTGATTTGTTAACAGGAAAATTGACTGACTGGATATCAATCTTGCTTTGTCTACTGTAGTGCTCTGCTTCCAAATTACTCAGACACCAAAAGGTCAAACTGAAAACAATAAAACTTCTTTTTCATTTCCTGCAGCAAAAGTCTTTCTTACATGTCCTTTAGACTCTACAAATAGTATGTAAATGCCTTCTTTTTCAAAACTTTTTTCCCACAGACTTAAGTGATTTCATGTAAGTAGAATTCTGTTGCCTATAAACAAAACTTCAGTCTTTAGTGGACCTGAGGAACTGTTTCCCCCTCCTTTCAAGGCAAATGGGTGAAAAGAAAGGAAAACTGGGTAACTGAAGAGAAACTAGTGCAAAATATTAGTGTCTGTAGTGATGAAAATAATTGTAAGTGATGCTGTGCGAGGGGTGCAGCTGAACTTACCTTCCACAGACATTGGAACAGAAGTTTGTTTCTTGGTGTTCTTCCTGTAGGTTCATACTTTTAAGTCCACTCTTCTCTAGCCTTCTCTTTTTCAAACTGACCTGTGTGCTTGTCTTTCTGCAGTCCCTAAAGCTCCAGAGATAGACGTAGCAGCATGTCTGGTTGCTGACAACTGCATAACAATATCGTGGAGAATGCCTGAGGAGGACAGCAGAATTGATCATTTTGTGCTGGAGTATAGGAAAACCAACTTTGATGGGCTCCCTCGACTAAAAGGGGAACAGCGTTGGGAGCTGGTTGACTACATTAAAGCTACTCAATACACATTATCAGGTAAAGGTTTTTTATACTTCAAACCCAAGAATATYGATATAACTCTTTATGCTTGGAAGTTTTGCAAAATGCCCATTTTTCTGCATGTAATGAAGCTGCCATTATATCACATCAGTCATGGGTGCTTTGTACAATAACAGTTCTGTCTTTTATTTGGACTTTGACGTTTTATCAAAAGTTGTGTGTTAAATGAAGTTCACACTGGTATTCAAGCATGTTTTTTGCAGATTGAGATAAATGAAAGRCAGCTACATGGGGATAGGTTTTAGTCTTGTAGGAGTCATCAGTAATAAACACAACTTCAAATTTGTAAACATTTGTTTTGTAGGTCTGAGATTTGATACAAAATACATGAACCTTAGAGTACAAGCTTGCAACAAAGCTGTGGCAGGTGAATACTCCGACCCTGTGACTCTGGAAACCAAAGGTAAAGTTTGAAAAACTCCTGAACCTTATCTGTGGTGAAAATCCTGCACTTAAACTTCTCTGCCTTCATACATGAACCTGTTATGTTCAGTCTGCTTCTGCATGAGCCCTGCTGAAACACTTCCTAAGTGGAAAGGGAAACAACTGTAAAGGATTAARAAGCTTATTGGCACAGAGCTGCCCTTTTGGCATTCAGACCCTGAAAAAAATGGGGCAGTTAATGTCACTTTCTCCAAAAGCTTGGCATTGGTTGCTTTGAACTGTGGAGTGACAGTCCCATGTGCTGCTGCRTGATGCCAACATACAGCAAGAAGGAGGATGAATGTTGTGGGTGACTCTTTGGGCATCTAAACAGTTGGTGTGATTATCCTGTTATTAGTGGCAGACAGCATTCTGTAACTAGAAGTTGCTGGAAAGGRTTTTCTTGACTTTGTAGCTGCAGTTTCTATTCCCTGTCAATATTTTAAAAGCTGRCAGCTTCAAATTGCCTAAGGTGTGCAGTCATGATGTTAGTTGATCTGAGAATTGTTAGAGTGGCTTCCTAACATTCTGTAAATAAACTGAAAGAGAAATTTCTTGGAAGGGATGTTTTGTGACAGAACACAAATCTTAGCTATTAAGGTGAGAGAGTGATCCTGAGGTTTGATTTACATCCAGGTCTCGTAAAAAGGGCAAAATGACTGGTATGAACTGTATAATTTATATAAGTATAAATTCACTTCCTTTTGAATGTTATTTCATAAGAATAAAGCTGTATAGAATTTGAATGAGCTGATGGGCATCCTGGTAACTTTTCTATAATTATTTTAATACTCTTAAGCAGCAGTCATTGTCAGAGACATAGTATCTGTTTAATAGCCATATAATTCCCTAGTCCAGTACCAGAAAACTAATTCTGGTTTTGATTGTCTGGGCAGTTACCATGCTTCCCATATTATTTTCATTATTCCTGGGTGAGCATTTAGTTTACTTTCTTTAATAATCCACCCAGAGAAAATCAATTTCCTTGTCYATATGCTTAACCTGACTGTTGTTTACACTTGTGCATTTCTGAGCTCTTAATAATCTCAAGTATATGTTCTTTCAGGGTCAGACTGTAATATCTGATGATATCAGGATGTTTATAGAACAATCTCTAAATACATTTAGAAAATKCAGTCTGTTGTATTAGTTTTTTTGATTCCACATGTCAGACTGAAAACCTGGTATTTTCATTATGCTCAATAAAACTCTGCAACAATTTTACTACTGCTTCTATCATTTTCTCTGAATAACCATTATACCATTTCACTGTTTTCTGTTTTGTCTTGACCAGCATTTGTGTTCAGTTTGGACAGTACTTCATCTCATCTGAACTTGAAAGTCGAAGACACTTATGTTGAATGGGATCCTACTGGAGGCAAAGGCCAAGAAAAAATAAAAGGGAAGGAAAATAAAAACAGGTAAGAGCTCTGCTTTGTAAGTGTCTGGTATATCTCATCTTGCAGTTAAAGGAAGAGGGCAGGAGTGAATTAAAGCAGTTGGGGACAGTGGGACATGAAAGGAATTTTCATTCAGAAGTGTTTCTCTGGAAGAAATTTTAATTTTTTTTTATTTCCCTTCCTCTGCCACACTGATGCAGAGGCTAGAATTGTGTCATAATTGTTAAATAATATTTATTTATTTTAAAAATGCATTTGTTTGGGYATCATTCAGTGTACTGAGCTAAGGTGTAGCTGTGATGGACTGACCTTGGCTACTGACCAGCTGCTCACCCACCTCCTCTATGGCTTCTTCTTCTCCTGGTACCAAAACCTTGCCACATAAGGTCAGAACAGTAGATAAGGTAAATGTGAACAGGCAGCTGATGTAATTCTGTCTTTACTAGTGTTGCAGGTCAATTCTGGTCAATAGACAGCATTTCTACTATAAAAAAGTAAGGAAAGAGCTGACTGCCTTGCCTTTTTGAGAAGGAAGAGGTTGAATAAATTGGTACTATATATAGGTGATGTCTGAATTTATCTCAAACCCTCATTGGAGGGGGAAAAAGTACCAATAAAACAAAACAGACAGCAAAAGGTAATGGATAATGAAACAACTATTGTGGATGTGGCAGCTCTAAACATACTGATTGCATCCAGGAAAAGCACTTAACTTCAGCAKACTCTTGGTAGATTGTTAGATGTCTGCTGTTCTGAGTCATTGGATAAACATTGTTGGAAGAATGTTTAACTCTGCCTACTGTGGCTGAGCCTTGAATATTTCCAAGGATGAAGAATGTGTGGATGAGGAATGTGTTAACTTGCTGGCCCTCTGTTCCAGGSCACTTTTATGGGAGGGGAGGAATATCCTGGTACCTGACTGGAATCCCCTGTGGTGCAGTGACTCCCAGGTGCTTCTCARCCATCAGTGTGACCCCTGTGAGGACCAGCCTGGCTTGATCTTCTCTGCTCCCCTTTCTGTTACCTCATTAAAGACAGCATTGGCTCTTGTCTTCCTCAGGCAGAGCAAACCCCATTGGCTTTCTGTGCCCCAGACCTTAACTGTGGTGTTGGCTCTCCACAGACTTGCTCTGCTATGTCAGGGTGTAAATTTGAGGAGCCCAGACCTGGACACAGCTGTCAAAAAAAGAGGAGAAGTCACTTGCCTTGGGCTCCTGGTCACTGTGTTGGGGCTGCAGGCTGGGTGTGGCTGTCCACGAGGGCACAGGGCACTGTTGTTGTCACCTTCTGCTTCCCAAACTCTGAGTGGCTTTCCTGCAGAGCTGTTCTTCCCTTGGGTGTCCCCCAGCCTGTCCTGCTGTGGGGATTTCCATCACCTGGAGGGCTGTGAGCCTGGTGTTCAGCTGGATCTGTGCAGAGCCCATGGCTGCACTCCCAGTCTGTGCCTCACCTCTTGGGCTTTGGGGATACTCTGTGGGAATGGGTCCACACAACTGGCTACTCCCTCAGCCACAGTTSATTGGCTTTCCATAGTCAGAGTTTGAGATAATTTATGAACAAATAYATTCTCCACAGGCATATATTGCCAGAAGCGTGATAGAATAACTTCTACTGGCATTTTAAAACTGGGGATAATTTACTGTAGTGATAGAACAGTTCTTTAATGACTACTTATTTCTGTCGACAGTGGCCAGAATCCTCTGCTGAAGAGCAATAGAAGGTGATAATATACCTCTTATTCCTAGGATCTAGCACCTAGTTTTGTTGGGAATCTGTGCTACTTTCCTTTGCTTATGTCATGAGAAACAAATCTAATAGCCTTTATCAGTAACAGTGCGTGTGTGCATTTAGAAGTTATTTTGCAGTTTAATTTGGATTCATAGMGATTATATATTCTCCAGTGACTGAAAGAGAGTCTTTCTGGAAGGATTCATCCTAATGTTTTTGAAACCTGATTTGCAATGGCTGGAAGGGCATCATGTATTTTAATGTTGATCCAAAGATCCCTGTTACTTACAGACATATTCATGCTTTCTTAACCCTTTGGCAAATTTTTTACAAATATTATAAAGATCTCCTTTCTGAGAACTTTAAAATATTTTTTTGGTGCTTATTTTTGAACCTCARAAACCTCTGTGCTTCTGAACTTGTGCTGTAGCTGTTACTAGACACTAGAGGGTAAGAAGTAAATGTTTTTACATGTTTGAAGAGAATGAACCATATGTTAAAAGCTTCATGGCCATTCCAATTGCAGAACCAAGTGTTTGAATGAGAAGTCCTTTTTTTTTGAGATGCAAAGTTAGGTAAAATATTCTCCTATTCTTTGTGCAGTTGTGGTTTTTTAGTGTAAYATATTTTCATTGTTTTTCTAGTGAAACACCTTTTTGAGAAATTATTTTCCTATTTTTTTTCTRTTTTTCTATTCTYTTTTGTTGCTTTAGAAGTCATAGGACCAAAAGAAGTGCCCAGGATCCTAATTTCTTACAGGTTTTACTCCCCTGTTATTCATCTATCAGGTGGATCTATCTCTGGTTTGAAATCAGAAGTAAAGCAAAGCTTTTGTAAAAAGCAAAATAAGCTCTTGGAGCCATTCAGTTTCAATTGTTCTACTACACAAATTATAGCAATTTGTACTAAACTAAATTTAAAAAAMGTCTTGGAGATGCTCTAACCTGCTCAGCTCAGGGAATTTTACACCTTGATCTTTCTTTATAGCTATCAGTAGAGAACTTCCCTASTTCTTGGCTCTGCTTTGCTAGAAGGACATGGTCGCGTGTTCAATTTCGCATCTCAGACTGAGCTTTTCTAGCAGGGGATTTAGATGAGCTTTGTTCCTGTAGGAGGCTTTTATTCCCACCTGAAAACATCTGTGGGATGTCTGCGTTAGAAGGGAAATTAGGAGCTGCCTCCATGGGAGCTGGCTCCATGGGAGGTGGGGAAAAAACTGTAGTATAGTTACTTTAAACAAAAAATGTGCAKTTTTTAAGAGTTGGAAATACACAATGGCAACAAAATTCTTAATTATCTTTCACTTATTAGACCAGAAAAAAGCCTCTCAATAATTTCTGATCTCCTTCCTTGACCTTTCTTCTCCAGAAGAGAATACATGTTGTRTGGAGTATATTCTGAAATGGATGAGGAAATGGGGACTAATTGCAGTGCTGTAGGCAACAATCCTAAACCATGAGACAAGAATATCTGGCCACTGAATATTGGAAGAAATGTGTCAGTTACTGGCTAATGAGGACTGTGCTCTACTGGAAAAAGGGCACGAAACTGAATTCCTGCTATGAAATTTGCTGCCTTCCATTGGAAGGGAGRTGTAAGCACTGTGGAGGAAAAAAAGCCTGAGCAACTGGTTTTTTGCAGCTTTTATGTCAAATAGTCTGTGTAATTTTCTGAACTGATAAAGGCTATTAAATTTTGAGAGGAAAAAGCACATGCAGTGGCCATTTACAGACTTGAGCAAAGTAGATGACACCAAGAAGCTTTTAATGCTTTCTTAACCTTGTGAAAATTCTAGCAAAGTGCCTCCATTTTTCTTATTGTGATTCTCTAAATGGCCACATTGCTACATTGCTTTCTGCATAGCCCATTTGTACTGGGTCTAATAGAAAATTTTCAGCAGCATTTGTTGGGAATGTGAGTGGATGATGTCTGACACACATGAAGCAGGTTGGAATCTGCAGAGTGCYTCCCTCTGAAATTATGCTTTAATTCTTGGCTTTGCTATTTTTTTTTTCATGCTATCCCTTGCTAACTTTTTCCTTTGGTAAGTAAACTGCAGCATCCCCCATATTTACAAAGTCCAAAAGCACTTGATGTGGTGCACTTGTACAATGTACACTTAACCCCTTTGTGTATCTCTTGTGAGCAGTTTGGAAGCATAATTGTCTTCTGTTACGTGCTAAATAGTGATGCTCGAGTAAACAGCTTTTTCATCACTAATTTTTTTTGTAGGCTTCTGTAAATGGAATAAAAAAAAACTTGGTCATGAACTAGATTTTAGCATACCTACATCTGGCAGCTTAGTATCACTTAGCTTTTGATTCCCATGTGACTTTATTTTCGTGGTGGTAGTAGGAAAAAGGGACATGTCCCAAACCTTTCTGGAATGGTTTTTGAGAATAGTGAATGAATTGGAAAGAAAACAAGCTGAACTTCACTGTATTAATGGACATAAAAGTAGCAAGTAGCTTTAGCAAATAGTAGCTGAAGGAGCAGCTGGAGAGAAAACTCTTCTGTAGGTGGTATTTCTTCCAAGGCCAATGTGTGACAGTCTCCAGAGGATGAGAAATTAAAAATTACTTCTCAAGTGTGTTTCAGAGACTGACTTTGTACTTTTTGGGGGTTTTTGTCAATGAAATTAAACTGTAAAACTGCACAGCTATTTCTGAGAAGTTAGAATTCTTTGCTACTGATTCCCTTTAAAGTAGTAAGCAGATGTGATTCTCTGTCTACTGAGGAATATTGCAAATAGCCCTCACTCAGTTAAATGGTTAAATTATTGGTACTTATGTCTGAGGGTCTAACCGAGGTTAGAAAAGTTGGAAATCCTCATTAGGTTAAAATTTTTCTTTTATACAACTGATTGGTCCATATTGAATATGGATGAATATTCTCCATCCTAAAGTGTTTCATTCAAACCATGTGCCACACATCTGCTTTCCCCCCGCCTTTGTTTCCATTCTCAGCTGCCTCTGAAATGTTTTTTTACAACATTCTGTAYGTTTTCCTCTGTCACCTCTTCCCTCTCCGCTGTTGTGCATGTATGCTGTTAGAGGCATCAACTAATGTGTCCTTTCTAGAGTGTTTGTGTGTGTCTCTTRCACCTGATGGGCTCAGGGACACCTGGGTGTGCACTTCTGTGGCCGTGCCCAGGTTTTGAGTGGCTGATCTCTCCTTCAGAAGCAACACAGCRTCTCCCAAGAGATCCACTAACAGCCCAAGGGCCTCGGCGAGGGGCAGCCGGGATCGCTTTGCTGGTGAATCCTACACAGTGCTGGGTGAGCTGAACTCGTTTGCTGTGTTAGGAAAGGGCAGATCGGGCAAGAATTAGAGGGAAAGTTTGTGATTGTTCAAGGCTGTGTACTCAACATTGTCCTGCCTGGAGCAGTTTGCCCAAGTAACRCCAGAATTTTGTGTCTTCCGCTCTGCTTTGGATTACAAAGCTCTTAGTGACTGGCATGCACTGCTTTTGAACATAAATTGGTGTTAAATGTATCTAGTTGTAATGAGTGTAGGTAAATCCAGTCTCATTAATCTGTTTCATATTTATATTCTATTGTACAATTTTCTTGTTCTTTATAGTTCASATTTCTTTGCCTTAAACCAAAATAGAGAAGACATCACTGGTGCCTGTTAGGAAGGCAGCACTGTAAGGTACACTCAGCTGTAATTARCTACTCTCAGTTGTAATTAAATGTATTTCTGTTGGTAGGAGACACTGCTGTTGAAARTGGGCAGCATTACTGGGAAGTGAGAGCCCAGAAGGACTGCAAATCCTACAGCGTGGGAGTAACGTACAGAAACCCGGGAAAGTTTGACCAGCTGGGAAAGACTAATTCCAGCTGGTGCATCCATATCAACAACTGGCTGCAAACCACCTTCTCAGCAAAGCATAACAATAAAGCAAAGACTCTAGATATACCTGTCCCAGACAGAATAGGAGTATACTGTGACTTCGATGGAGGTAAATTACTCCTTAGGAGATTTAGTAGAAAAGAGGTAGTTACTATTTCTATTGAGCTGGAGCAGTCCAAGGCTGAGGAAGTGCATTACTCCCAGACTGATCCAGTCTTGGGTGACAASACAGACCCTAAGTGCTTGTCATGTCAAATGACAGAGTTATCTGTGTGACACAGCTACTGAAATTCAGAGAAAATAGTGAATTTTCACTCTTGAGGACTGCACTTAGCGTGTCCTGGAAAGGAATMAATTTTTTTGTACAAGTTAGATAGCAACTGCATCTTAGCCTCAACTATGTTTAAACTGAATTTCAACTTGTTCTMTGTCTTTCTCTCTCTTAGGTCAGCTTTCATTTTATAATGCAAGCTCAAAGGCATTGTTACACACCTTCAGAACAAAGTTTACCCAACCATTGCTACCAGGCTTCATGGTCAGTATCTATAAAATCTTGSCATTTCTAGYACTGAATTCAGTCTTAATTGTTTGKTTTTGTTTTTTTTTAAGGAAACTATGCACTTGGTTTGGCTGACTAGTAATTTTTAAAACCGTTTAACTGTTCTCTTTTGGATTTTGTGTGGTGCTTACAGTGGCACCCCAGCAGGACTCTGCACMTGGATGTCTCAGCTGTGTAAACAGAAGTCATTAAATTTGTGTGTATGAAATTAACAGCACATTGCAGTGGCTGATGAACCCACTACAATAACTGATCTGAACTGAGGGAGTCCAGTATGCTCTGAGCCATCAGAGCAGGTGTCATGGGACAGAACAASTCCCGATGCTTTCCAGTGGGAAAAAAAGTGTCCACCTTTCACATCTTTRAAATCTCAGTGGGATTTTCTTGCCAGTCAGTTCAGTGCCCTGCATAACCTTTTCTGTTGCTCTAAGATAATTGGCAACAACTTTCTGCAGTGTTGAAGGCTCAAACCTTGCCCGAAACACACAGGGGAAAAATTAGTTACTATTAGTTTTCCTTTAATTTTATTTAAGTAATTAGTTAAGCTAATTTGGGAGGCCTCAGCTGTGTTGTAAGGTGCCATCAAGTGCATCATGCTTTGGGAGCAGGGTGTGTAGGCCTGGGATTTTAACAGTTCTAGATTTTTTCATGGCTGTTTATTTGCCTCGCTGATCCTTTTCAGCACAGGGGGAAAAGAGCAGCTTCAGAACTACTGGGATACATRTGTTAGCCATTCCCTAGCATAGCAAAGGCTGACTCATGTAAATTCAGTTCCCAAGTCATCTGGGGAAACAGTTGCTTGCCAAAATTCAGGCTGTCCCTCTGCACCTCATACAGCCAGCCCCTCACACAGTGACAACAGCCTTACTGACTGAACAGGACAAGTGGGAATGACAAACTACTTAATTACAGCTCTCAAACTTACTTATATACATGAAAATACAGCATTCTTTCATGTGCAGAATAGAAGTTGCTGACACCTGTGCCCCTGAAGCTTCTCATTTTTTTTGTTTTTCTAGTATGTTTATGCTGATATAATTATAGCATGACATGACAAAAATAAGCACTGTTTTGAGGCACTGGAGCATAGTGAGAGTTGCTTTTCACTGTCACTCTACTTGCTGCTGGCACATTTGCCTTCAAAGAATTTTCCTAGTTAGGAGCAAGTGATTTGAGTGCTAGGTCTTTGTTATAAATTTAGTTATGAATCATAGTATGTGAAGCATCTTAGACTTTATGGACTTAAAAATCAGCATGTCTGTGATTGGAATGTTTTACAGAGGGCTGTGACAGAGGACATGCAGCTGTGTTTGTGCTAGTTGATTGTGGGATGAGAGGAGAGGGATGTGTTTGGTTCATAATGCAGATTTTTTTCTTCTCCCCCCCAGATCTGGTGTGGTGGACTCACAGTGACAACTGGATTGCAGGTGCCGAGTGCTGTGAAAACTCTTCAGAAGAGTGAAAATGGATTGGGTGGTTCTACAAGCAGCCTAAATAATGTTGCCTAGTAATGTCTGTTTAAAACTTTTCCTGCTGAATGTTTTTGTTTTTCTGTGTAGCTACTACTCACAGAAGCTTGTGASCATTGGATTTTACTGGGTTTGCTACCTTCTGCTGTTTAGGGCCCAGGTACTGATAGTGCAAAGGTTTTGGGGCTAAAGTGTTAGGAACCAGTGTTGGGAATCCAGAAAAATATCAGAAAGCTGAACTGTTGCCTATTTAAAAAAAAAAAAAAAAAAAAGAAGCCAAGAGCTGTTACTATGTACTTTTCTAATACTGTATTCAAGCATTTTGTTATGGACTTGAATATTAATTTTGTTGTAAATACTATTCTTCTATGAAGAATATAGCAAATGCAATTTTTTAGCTCTCCTAATGCAAATTTACTTAACTGTGTATTTAATAATTAAATAATTAATAATAATTAATACTAGGCTTACCATTAAAATTTKTGATTTCTGAGATGCATTTTGAAAACAGACTGATTTGCTGGCCTAGCCTGGCAAAACACCACAGCAGCATGGTTTCAGAAGGATATTACAAGAATGTGTAGGCCTGGTATGAAGAAACAGTAAGAGCAGGCTGTGACTAATTCCCCTAGTGGTATAAAATCTTCCTATTTTCCATGGGTAACTCCTTTTTAAAACCATGTGTATTGATATTGGCTCCTGTTTGTCACCATTACATTAATTCCATTCTAATTACATTAGAAAATTACGTATAGATGTTCCATTGCCTTGACCCCCATTTGCAAGCCTAGTAAAACAGTAGTCAAATGATTCATAGTAATGGGAGAGCTAAAAAAAGAAAAAAAAATTATGTTATATTCTTCGTGGAAAATTCCAGCTTATCAGTGGGAATTACTAGGTTATTACAGGCTTTTTTAATCTGCTTTCTTCCCTCTAATCAAGCCGAGGAGCCTATAAATAGTTTTCAGGTACACTCTTGAATCAGGTGTGTTTCCTAACTGAAGATTGTTTTCTGGTATCACCTGAAAACTGCTATAAATTCATGGTCCATAATGATTTGGCTCATTTGCTGCTGGGCCAATGTATTTTCCTTCTGTATATCCTTTAGCCCATAGAACCATAAACATCTAATCGTGTTAAACCTCAATATTACAAGTGGCTCCTTTCTGTCCATCACAATTTCTCAGGAGAAGGAGAAATTCMTTGACATACCTTCTAATAAACTGGCTATGATGTTCAGTGAAAAGTTAAAAATTAACAAGGAAATGTAATTACCTGTTCTGGAAAGTGTTATTTTTCTTGAGGAATCATGAAGTTGACAGGTTGGCTGAGCCCTAAGTGTTTATTTTGTATCGGGAACTTGAGCATCTCTTAATTATTTGCATTGTGAACTTGTAATCTCTTTTTGCAGAGGAAAGTACAAACTAGTTCTCCCAGTTTAACTGTACCTTCTTCTGCGTGTTCTGTTGCTTGGGCTTTGGGACAAAGATACTCAGAAGTGACGTGGTTCTTGGTCAACAGTGTTTGAATCTGCTTCACACATTATCTGCGGGTGTTATTGTTATGCAAGTACTCTGTGTAAAACCTTTTCTCTTTCCATTTTACTGCAATGGACACCTGACTAGGAGTTCTTGGGGATAAATTGCTACAAACTCAGTTTTGCAGCCAGTTCTAGTCCGGGGATATGGTGCCCAGGCACCAGGACAGACTGGCACCTCCTCATCACCATTCATCCACTTGTCTTGATCTTGGGTGTTCAGCTGCAGTTCCTCTTCAAATTTCCCTCTGTGGAAAGAAAGGGGATGTTTACAAACAGCTAATGTGTTGTGAGAACCATGAGTGTTATCCAGCCCTCCACAAGAGCATTCAAATTATGCAGTTGTTTTTTTTGTTTGTTTTTTTTTTCCCTCTTTTTAGCAAGTTGTAGTGTAACCTGCGAGGTGAATTTGATATGCACCAATGTAAAAATGTAATTTTTCTTTTAACAGTTAGTTAGAGGAAAGCTTGGGAGTGTTTCATACTGTGACTTGTGACTTGCAAGTTTTGGTTTAACTCATGTCCTAGGTGAACCTTAACATGTGACATTTTACCCTTAAAAGGATGGATTTGTTATATAATAGTTTGCACAGATGTCAAATTTTTGCTGCTAACATCTAGTCCAGTTGTCTTTAGTAAATGGGGATATGAAGAATTGCCTTAAGCACTTTAGATATTTTTTTTAGACTTTTTTTTTTCTGAACTAGTGTCTCTCCAGCACCCATCATCATAGGAAGATGAGCGACACCACACTGCTCCCAGTGATGCTTTTTGTTGCAGTTGGTGCAGGGTTTGTGCTTGCAGCTGGACAGGGATGCCTGGAGCCTGTGGAGTTACCTTTTCCTTTGGAAATCCACTTTCAGGGTTTTGGAGAGGGGTTCCTCTTTGGCAGTGGATCAGATTTTTTTGAAGGTCTGTAGTTCAATCCACCAGGCTTATTTACTCTGGAGCCAGTAATGCGTGGTGGCAAAACAGGAGTTTTCTGCTCTATGACCAAAAGGAGATGCTTAATTTTTTTTCTTTTTTCTTCCTTTTAAGTACTTAGTGCTGGTATTCTGAAGTTATTTTAACTCTGAAAGCCTGACTTTTGAGGAACTAAAGGTTTTCCTTGAGGTATTAATGCATCAGATGAGCATAGCTGCCGTTGTCCTGTGGAAAACTAAGAACTGTGTTAACTGCAGCTAGGGATGTCAGTGTCAGACAGGATGATTTAAAAAAAAAAAAAAAAAACAAACAAAAAAAACCATCTGGGGATATAATTGCTTCTGCAAATACCAAACAGGCAGGGCAGAGGTGGCACAGGTTCATTTTTCAGAAATGCAGGAAAAGCAGAGTYGAAGCAGAGCATTTGTACACAAAAACGGGATTTTGTGTACAAATCCCGTTTCCTCACCCCTCCCACGTTTCAGATGGAGACCGGGGCAGCCACCTGGGAGCGTGTTGGGCCTGTCCGTGTTTTTATTTTGAGGCGTGCGGGGTGTTGGATGGACGCTGACCGTGACTTGTGTTGATGTCGTGCCCCAGCGTCGCTATTTTTGGGTGTCCTGCGGCAGGGCCGGCCTGCCCGTGGCTTTCCTTCGGGGCGGATCCCGGTGATCCCTGGGGCCGCTCCGCGGGCTCCCTGCCCGGAGCCCCCCGCCATGGAGGGGAGTGGGAAGCTGCGGGGGGTGCCGTCCGCGTGTGACGCGATGTTTTGTACTAATACAGAAATCTGCAACCCTGTGTGTGTCTCTCGCTGTGTCGTTTTACCTCCGCCTCATTTTGGGGGGATTTGGGGCGGTTTTGGGGGTTCGCGGTGGGTGAGGGGCCCCCGTGAGGGGGGTTTACGACAGCGGGCGGCGCTTTGCGGCGGCGCTTTGCGGCCTGAAGCCGCATCGCGGTGAGGGCGGCCGGGCAGCGGCTCCCGGCGCGCCGCGGGGCTGATGCAGAAAATCAACAGGAACGTGGTGCTGGCGCTCCTCTCGCTGACCAGCCTGGTTTTCCTGCTCTTCCAGCTGTGCTACTACAAGTTCTACCTGTCGCAGAAGGTGAGAGAAGGCAGCGCGCTGCCCGGGTTTCCATGCGCGGCGCTGTGTGGGCGTCAGTCGCGCCCCGGCCGGGGTTCCCTGGAGCGGCTCCGGGGGCGGGCGGGSAGCCCAGGCCGGTGTCCGGTGGCGGGGCTACAGTCGGGGTTGGGTTCCCAGCCTGGTATCCGAGTCACTGTGTCAGCCAGGGCCATCCGATTCCTCCCGCAGGGAATGATGCCCCCGCCGGGTTCCAGCCGCCGTGGCTTTCCATCCTTAGCTCTCGTTGCTCAGTGGCTTTTACCGCCTCCCAAGTCGCAGCGAGCTCTGTGTGAGGGCTCTGCCGAAGAGAGGCAGCTTCTGCTGGGTGCAGGTTTTCCAACACTGCTATGGCGGAGAGAAATCCCAACTTTCTATTTTTTTGCAGTCGCCTTAGGGTTTTGTGACCCAGTGCTCCTAAAGTGYTGGATGTCACACTTTAAATCCTGCTTWATACCTGGCATGCTGTTTGTACCTCTTTTTATACCTCACCTGGAACGTCCAGGCAAGTGATTTTCTGTGACAGCAAAGGAAATGAATGTTACTGTTAATTAAATCCTCTGGTGGTTCTTAGTTTACATTTGCAACTCTGATTCGACAAAGGAACTCCCTTTATTTTTACAGAAGAATCATGTAGGTTTCAAAGCACCCTGACTTGTTTTTTGGCTTTTCTTTCCTTATTAAGTGCRGGCAATGTCAGTGACAGCTGCTGCAACCTTCAACTTCTTTCTCACCGTTTCTGATTTTTAAACAACAACTGAGAAATTCTCAGTGCTTTGGAAAAGCCAAAAAGTTGAGCCACGAGCTGCCTTGRCTCTCACGTGAAAATGCTGTCCTTAAAATTGAATTGTCTAGGATTACACCTGGAAAGACTGACGCACAGTGCCACTGTCCCTGCCCCTGTGGTGTTTGTCATCCTCCTATTTTACATTTGCTGGCACATTGACTTGGAAACCCAAGGCCTCACCACTCAATGCTTGCATGTTTGGAGGTCCCTGAGGCTTGGGTTGTCCTTCTAAATATATTTAAGCCACAGCAGTTGGTTATGATTTCATATTCAGCACTGTAGYTGCATGACCAGAGGCATAACTCCATTATCCATGAAGTGGATAAATGCCCCTGGATGTCATGTTAAGAAAACAAGGATTCAACTGAAACTTTGGGGTTTTTCTCTTCTTTCTCTCTTTCYYTTYYYTTTTTTTTTTTTTTTTTTTTGTTTGGTTATTTTTTGTTTTTTTTTTTTKWTWGAATGGAGCAGCTTTTTCCAAAGCCAGAGGAAGCCAGTCAGGCCAAGACAGCACTAGATGGGTATGTACAGTGTCACTGGTTCATGCAGCTCTTCCACAAGTCTCAGAACGTGGAACTGCAAATCCAGGGTCCAGTTCTCACTCTTCTCACTCTCCCTGGGCTCTTTCTGCTTTGAAGGAGGAAGAGATACACTTTGTAACTTTGCTCAGTAAAGAGAGTATCAAAACATCAGTGTAAAGTAAAATTGAGAAACAGTTACAGCTTCACAGCCTTTGCCAATGCAGTGCTTTGATTTGTTGGTAGTATTTCAGGAAGAAACGCTTGTTCTTTCTGAGACAGAAGTGTTGATCCAGGGTTTTGTGTCCTTTCAAGCTGGGTGTTGAACAGATTGGCTGCTTTGCCATGCAGCTTCCTTGTTGCTCTGAGAAGCTCCTGGGCCACACAACCCTCCTTTGTCCGCTGCAGGTGTTTAACCTGCTGGTCACTGTTCTGTTACCTGCTTGTGCTGGGTTGTAAAGCTCTTCCCAAGCAGGAAAAKGTCAATTTCTGCACTCCCCAGCTGCTGCATTCCAGCCCTCATGACCAGTGCTGGGAGTGCCTTTAGGTGCTTGAAATGGGATATTTGTTGTGTCTTGCAAGATTGCATGGAAACAAAAACGCCCACCCTGGGGAATCAGAAGGTCCCCWGTCATATTTGTAGTTGGGATTTGTTTGGAAACAGTTTTACAGAAGACTTTTTGTTAACTGATCTCCCAGTGGAAAAACAGCACAGATGGTTAAGGAGAAGGATGTGCTGGGAGCTGGCTGCCTTTCGGTTTGGATGCAACATGATCATGTTGCTAATTAGCAGAATGGCCATTTAAAGGCCTGGTTTCTGCTGAGCAAGAGGGAAGGTGCTCTGGCTAAGAGCTGTCCCTGGAGAAAATCCAGACCAACTGCTCTGTGCTCTGCTTGCTTGTGCCAGGAATGCCTTGCTATTCTTGGAGGCGACACCCCTTGGAGCTGCCTGCCAGGTGTGAGGTGTCATGGTCACAGGGGGCTTCCAGAGCTCTCCTAAAGGTTTAACTTGCTCTTCTGAGTTCATCAGTGATAAAGGATGTGCCATGATCCTGCCACCTGCTGCACTTCAGGCTTTCCTTAGAGTCCCTGCAGTGATGTGTCCAAAATACTAAATTTGAACACGTTTCTTTTGGTGACTTAACATCAAGGCCATGTTTTTCTACCATTATTTATGGTTTTTTTAACTTATTTAAGTTTCAGCTGAAAGCATCTGTTTTCCTGGAGTTGTGATGGATTGGGAAGGTGGATACTTTTGCACAGATTTTTCTTCCTGTTCATCACTCTGATGTGCCAGTTTTGGTCACAGAAGTAATACGAGCACATCACTCACCTTTCAGCTTTGTGCAGCTGAAATCACTGTGAGGGTGGCCTTGCTTGTGCCTGTACCACACAGGTAATGCTGCTGCCAAAACTCTGTTGTTGACCCACATCCTGTTCTCATGTTTTCACATCTCTTTGAAGCCAGAGCTTTAAAATCTTTAAATGAAAATGTTTCAGTTGAATACATTTAAGTGGCAGGGCGACTGTGCCTGCTCTAAGTGGTTTCTGTGTGCCACGGACATTTAAATGTGCTTGATTAATGTTCTCCACTGAATCAAGTTAATAACCCCTTGCATTAGGCACAGAACAGTCTTGCTGCTGCTTTTTTACTCCTTATGCAACATCRAGTGCCCTGAGTAGACAGAATCCAAATTCTGCTTGGCATTTGCATCCCTCCTTCTCACTCAGCSTCACAACTGTTTGTGGAAGTGAAGTGTACACTCAGAGGATGTATTTGGGGGATAAGATTTCCTTCTTTCAGTGGGTTGGGGTGTCTTTCTATTGAAGAGTTTTAATGCAAAGATGGTCTTTCTGTCCCCTGTCAAACAGCACGTGGTTAGGAAGTTCCTGGGATTAATATCCAGTCACAATATTCCAGTGTATTTGATCGATCCTTTGATTYTGGGATTGGTTGATAAAGACATTGAGCAGATCAGAAGCTCTCCTGATGGCCCCAGCCCAGAATGCAAATACTTCTGTGCTCCAAGAGACTTCACTACCTTTGCACTACTAGACAAAACATGGAAACATGATGTAAGCGCGTGTTTTCTGTTCACATTTGTGTATTTTAATGCATTATTTGATGTTCTTTGATGTTGTCACTTAATGCTTGYATGTTTGTATCTGAATTCATGTGGTGGTAATATTGTAGGCAGAGGAAACTTTGTTTGAAAGTAAAAGTTGCCCATTTACAAGCCTGGATACATTTGGAGTAATTTATAGCTGAAACTTTTTTGAAGCTGTCTGCAATATTAAAAMAAACCACGGGTAGTCAGAGTCTATGCCAGAAGGACAGAAAGAAGGTCTGTTAGAAAGGAAGAAGGAGAACCTGGAGCCTGTAATGTAGGTGCATCAGTAATAGATCTGGAGTTTGGGAACTTATCAAGAAGGAAATGCAGTTATTGATGTGACAATTATCATAGTCTGCTGATTTACACATTTACACATTTATTTTAGCACATCTTTGTAATTAATACCATTTCACTTAATGTATTGCTGATACTTAATGGTATCTCTGGTTCTCTGTGGTGTTAGGACATTTTTAATGGCTGTGTTAAAAATAGAGGTGTAGCATGTAGATGAAGGACAATTTTAAATCCAATATTATTTCATCAATTAAGTGTAATCTGGAAATATTTATTAGATTAATTTCTACAGACTAAAAATACCAGTGAAAACCAGCTTTTTTTTTCTTTTTTTTAATTTAATTTTTTAAATTTTAAATTTTATTTAATTAGAAAAAGCAGAAGACACTGAAATGATCAGTGACTATTTCACTGAAGAACTTGAGTGAAGAAGGGTGTCACTCTGGGCCTGATCAGGCAGCTGTTTTACCCACAGGTGTGAAGGAATTCCAGAAACTAAGAGAAAAGTTGTATGGCAGCACACTGAGATAAATCCATTTTCCCATTGCTTTGTGTCTCACTGGTAATTTCTGTATCATTCAGGGGAGAAGCTGATATGCTTATACAGAACATTTCAAGGGGGGATTTGAAAGGCTCTTCAGGTGCTGATTGGTTTGGTTTTTTTTTTAAATCAGCCAGAATTTAATTCCCTTTGTAGAAATATGAAATCCTGTCACCTGAGGGCAGTGCTCAGTGTTTGGTGAGATTTTTATTTGCCCCACAAAAGAAGGTTTTGGACTAATCATTTTTGTGTTATTATTCAAGGACTTAGGAACACCAAATTTGGCAGAAGAACAACTTTAGAGAATAGTTTCCGAGTGCAGGGTAGGGTGCTATGGCAAGGAACAAACCTAGTCCAAGCAGGGTTTATAACATTTATTTGTTGTTTTATTTTGTAATTTGAAGGACAAAATTTAAGACAAGGAAAGAAGGTGGTTGGAATTGCTTGTGACTGCTGGTCTTCAAGCTYTTAGAGATTTTTGATTCATTTGTGCTTAAGCCTGATTAAAAAATGAAMATGAGGAATGGTGTGAGTTAGTAATAAGCATTTAGCTTCCAATTTTAGGTTTCTCTAATCTTTAGYCTGCTCTGCCTCCTGTCTTCCTCATTTTCAGGTGGGCCTGTTTAGAACTGCTGAGAAGATGGGGTTCCAGTGGCTGAAGATTATAAACAAGGATCCCCGCTTGGATGGGATGGATGACCTGTCTGGGATGGAGATTCCCTTGCACTACATATTCAAACTGGCATCCCATGCCATTCATCTGGTGGTCTTCTATGAGAGGAGTGGCAATTTCCTCTGGCACGGACCSCTGAGGCTCAAGCAACACATGGACAGAAAGTTTGTGCCTTTCCGGAAGCTCCACTTCGGCCGCCACCCTGGGGCCTATGAAAAGTGAGCTCACAACAGGGGAAGGAGAAAGCCACCATGGCACTCCCAAAATTCCTTCCTCTGTGTGTAAAACTACTCTCTTTCCTGTAGTCAGGTCCTAAGATTCAGCTCAGAGTTAGACCCCAAAGTGCAAGCTTTGAGAATATAGTTTCTAAGAAAATGAGAAAAATATTGAGGCATTTCACACATCAAAATAAATCTGTTTAACTTTTTCCATTAATTTGACCCCTTTCCTTCATCCTTTTAAAGCATGGAATCTGTATGAGTTATGTGCCTAAAAGTTTGAAGGRAACTGTGTAAGCTGTTAAATAATCCCTCTTCAATCGTTATGAAGGCTGAATAGTTTTTAAAAGCAAATAGCTTCAAAGTACAGAGTAAAATTTGATTCTGAAGTGCATCCTGTACTTAGACAACCAAACAGCCTGAATTTTAATATGCACTGAACAACATCTCTGAACAAMTTCAAGTCATGAGTCAGTAAAGGAATCAGTGATCTGACAAACCAGCTTGGGGTTTGGAGGTGTAGGAATTGTTTTTAAACAGAGTTTTGAAATGTGTGGGGAATTTGGTGAAGCTCTTGTTGCTTTTTTTATTTATAATTGGTTTGGCCTGTATTTGGACAGAGGGATCACTGCCAATAGTGTGCATTAGGATTATAACCTGAGTTAAAGGATAAAGTGCCATAAGATTTGTGATGGAATTAAATAGGGTAATATATTATCTCTCTTTCCATGCAGGCCAGAACTTCTGCTTGTTTCCATTGATGACTTAAAAGTTCAAATTCCAAAAAATCCGTCCAGTTTTCTGGAGGAGATGTCCCACTCTAGATTTCTTGAATGTAGGTACAGAGAAGCTCGGGCTTTCTTTCAGGTTAGTGGTAACTGGGTGGYGTCTCTGAGATGAAATGTGTGTTTTCACTGATTGACCCAAACCTAAGAACAGTTCACTGGTTTTTTTTTACCTAAATGGGACTGTTCACATGCACAAAGCTAAATACAAAACTTGATTCTCATTCCACAGAGCTTACTAAGTGGTAATGAAATCAAAACTTTACCTGAAGATCATGGCCTTTTTTGTTTTCTGACTTGTGAGCATGTTTTTTTCCAAGAGGGAACAAACATATCCATAGTACTTACATACCTTTACTGTTAAATGGATCTTATGTAAATAAAACTAACTTGTTTTATTAGAGACACAAATAAAACTTGTGTGTCTTCATGGCTGAAAACTTTCCTTATAGCAGTCCTCGAAATTTTGAGAAGTGTTTAATTTCACATTTTTTGAACTATGTCATGCAGTTCCATGTTCCTCATTTGGCTTATCTGAAATGGTCACATTCCAAAGTGACTGATTTAATTGCTTTTCTGACTGTGTAAGCTAATGTTTTCACCACTATTCAGAGCATTGTTCTTAGAATTTTGCTACTTGATTTAGCAGATAAAAATGTCCCTGCTGTAGTGTGGGGGGCATTTTGTCCTAACTTGGAAAGGATATGAGTTATGAAGTGATCAAGAGCTCACAGTTAAGACTGCAGAGTCAGAGTCAGGCCAATGAATTTGAGCCATTTCTGAGTTCATGGAAGRGGGGAAAAGGGCACTGGAGGCTCCAGTCTGCAGTCGTTCAGGTGTTGGGGAAAGGGAGGACCATTCCTGTTCACTCTAGCAGGTTGCAGATCCTTGTTTGGGTAGCAGGAGGGTCACAAGRGCATCCATGTGTTGTCCCTTCACGTGTGGAAGACAGAAAAATATAATCCACTTCAGTCTCCTGGCAGAAATCACCACAGAAAATGTGCCCCTAATGTTTATTGAACTTTGCTGGAGCTTTACACTGAGACAAGCAGCTTGCACCTGTTTTGAAAAGTTCATTTTGGCTGCTTGTTGCCCAAGAGCTCTTAAAGAAATCCATCACAAAGCCGAGTGGTTGTTCCTTTGTTAGAATTGGTAATGTTTGCCCAGCCTCCCGTGTTGGTTTTGGCTTTGCAGGGACGGCAGACCTTGCCACGGTTTTGTCTGGAAGATTTTTGTGTTCACACCGTTTCTCCTTGCCAGCTCTCCTTAAAACTCAACACCCAACTCTGACACTTGGTGGCGCCAAATAAATTAATCATGGAGTTCTGGAGATTGGAAAAGCCTTGATGTGCCGGCAAGGACTGATTCTGTCCCTGTGTTCTCCTTGGACTCCAGGAATTGACTTCAGCATGTGCAGAACAAGGGCTCACCCRTGTTGCTGCCAACTGCTGAGAATCAGAGTCTAATACATATTTTCTTATTGTTGTCTACTGTGAATTTTCATTCTTGTGGTTAGGAAAAAAAGAGGAAGGTTGATGATTCAGAGTTGTAATGTCCACTCTGTCATTCCAGTGCATGTTCTGAACATGGACTGTGTATGTAAAAACAGATATTGGCCCATGTATTACTTAAGTAAATTTTTTAATGCTATTTTTCCCTAGGATGCTGAAGAAATGAAGGGACACTTTTGCTCTCTGACAGTAACTTGCTTACTCTTGCCTTCCAGCTGTATCCTGATGATGCCTCTCTTGATGCAGTGGAATTCAGGAAAAAGGCAAAATCCTTGCTTCATCTGGCTGCCCTGACACTGAATAACTTGGGRGTGAAGTTCTGGCTGAGCAGTGGAACATGTCTTGGTAAACATTTGTGTTGTGTTGCATTTTTAAACTCACCTGAAACTTTAAACACTTCATCCTCCACTGCTTGTGATGTCAGCAGAGGCCAAAAGTACTGGGTTGAAAAGTAATAACTATTGCAATAGGCGTTTTTTCTCCTGAAGAAGAGCTTTTTCTTTAGAAACCTGAGCAGGAGAGATGCTGGGCAAATTTCCAGTGAAGCATTTAGTGTTGTTAGCAATTACCTGTGTTGTGTTCATCCCTGCTAGGAAGTAATCAACAGTTCCCTAATTTGTGTGAGTTGGAATTCACTGAAGTGCCAGTTGGAAAATGCAGTGATGAGCACATTGTTCTGCTGTCCAAGTACACTCTAACCCTGTTTTTCTTCCCATGCAATTAGATGCTTGTCACTGACTTCTAAAGTACAGTTTACATTGATTTATTTTCTTTCAAAACAAACTTTTAATAAAATTGCAGTCCATTAGAGTAGGTAATGCAGATTTTCAGTTCAGTACAAGTGTCTTATCACTGGTGAGGATTCTTTGTGAAGACTCATGTGTTCACATTTGCCTTGTATTTATTTAATACTAGGAAATACAATTTTCTGAATGAACAGTTAGTAAAAGATGCCATAATGAAACAGACAAAAGAATGTCCCACTTTGTGTCTTTCTGCTTTGCAGTGGTGATTGAAAGATGATTAACATCTTGGACGCAGTGTAAAACAATAGTTGCAAATCAGAAGCACAGCTGTGGCCCTGTAGCTGTTAACTGCTGATTAGATTTGGTCCCACATAAAGAACTTTTTTTTTTTTTAATGCATTTAAATTAGGAAACTGAAGATACATTATCTTTGTTTTCTCTCACATTCTTGGCTTTCTGAAGGGAGAGAGATGGCTATAAGTGCAGTAATACTTGTTTCCTTTGATGTGGTTCATCCCATACTAAAAAAAGGCAGAAGTCTTGTTTATGGCCTCAAAAGTCAAAGACTTTTGCCTGGTGATCTTAGRGCAGTTCATTTTTGTGTTGCTTTAGTTCTGTTAAATTCACATTCCTGAATTAACTAGTTTGGGATTTTTCTGCTTTATTTTTTTCCCCCCTCAGGCTGGTTTAGGCAGTGCAATGTCATTCCTCACAGCAAAGATGTGGATTTGGGAATCTTTATAAGGGACTACAAAGCAGATATCATTCCAGCCTTTCAGAAAGCAGGGCTGCCACTGAAGCACAAATTTGGCAAGGTACATAGAAAATGAACCTTTTACTTCACGTGTGTGTTTCTGTAGATTTRTAACTTTGATTTCAGTTGCAGAAGTGTTTAATATTAAAAATAATGCAGAGTTACTGTGTTTTCTTCAGTTAGAATAGAAGTATATCTGTATATCTGATGAAAATTACTTTGTTTTCTGCTGACATAAGTTGCTTTGTATTTTTATGTGTATATACAGTGTGTATCTTTTTCTTACAGGTGGAAGACAGCTTGGAACTCTCTTTTCAGGGAGAAGATGATGTGAAACTTGACATTTTTTTCTTCTATGAAGAGGATGACCACATATGGAATGGAGGAACTCAGGCCAAATCGGGCAAGAAATTTAAGTAAGAACTGGATTTGTACCACTAGTAGGAAAGAAATTGAACAAGCTAGTGTTTACTGATGGCATTTTGTGCGCTGTTGCCTGGCAAAGCCTGTGCTCTTTGTGGAAATGTGGATGTCAGAGGGGAATCAGTGGAGATTCTGCACTCTGAGACCAGTGAAGCAGAGAGAAAACAGTCCTGTGCCTTACTAGAGAGTAAATGTCAGATCTCTTGTGAAATCAAAAGCAGGGCTGGCATATCATATATCAAGCAGATCTTATCTGACTATGACAGGCCTCCCAGTTACATAAGCACCCTAGATGAGAAAAAAAAAATCTCTAAAACAGTGTTTATTGCACAATCTAATTTTGTAGTAGAAYATTAATCCTTAGGCATCTGTCTTGATGAGGAAGTATTATGGCAAAAAGCCTCAACTCTCCTTGCACAGAAAAGCCCACAATTTGGGATTTTGAGGTAGCAGTTTGGAATACTGGGCTGTGACAGCAACACAGACAATTCCTGCAGGCCTTACTGTTCATGTTCTCAAAATGGAATTTTGAATARGATCCCGTGTTTCTTGTTTCACACCTTTCAGTATTAAATCAGCAATGATTTAATAATTTAATTTAATGATTTAATCCCAATCAATTTAGCAAACTGAATATGGGTTTTGATAATTAGATTTATTTCTTTCAATCATATGCCTTCGCTCAGAAGGAGATTGCTGCAGACTAGTTGAAAACCTTGTAGATTTCTATAGGATTTCATTATCTTTCATATTTTGCCTGAAATGTATTTGTTTGTATTTAGCTAATGGGAATTTAGTGAGCACTGTCATCCAGTTGGAGATWATGTCCAAATCCTTGTCTTAGTTATCTTTGTTCTGAAGTGATAAATAAAGACTGGGAAAGATATTTTGATAACCAGCTTCCAAAGGCACGTTTAGAAATAGACAAAAGAAAGAGCTCTTGGAATATCCCCACAGAAAATGTGCTGTATAGCAAAGTATTTTTTTTTTTTAGAATATAGCAGCAGTTCCAGTTTTCATGTGTGGTGCATTCTGAAAAGCAAGCTGACCAATAAATTYCTTTCCTCCTCTTTGTGCTCTTGGTGCATCTAAATTGCAGTAGCTGTTTCCATGCCAATGGACTTGACACTGCTCCTTCAAAATTCCATCAAAMCTTGGATACTTGAGAGATGTTTTTCCCCTGTTTTTTTGATAATGACTGGTCCAAGACATGAGAATAGGGGATCAGTGTGACCCTGTGCTGCACTCCAGGTTTTGTATCCCTGGGTATTACAGCTCTTATGGAACTCCATCTTCCACAAAACTTTCCTTTTCTTGTAGCCTCATAGTTATTTTTGGAGGTAGCTTATTAAAAGTTCCAAACATAGCTTTCTTGTTCAGTAATAACTTTGATGAGGCATAGCATCATAAGGAAGCCAAGCCTCTAATTCTGAGCTGGTGTTTCTTAGTTTAGTACACGCAGAAAAAGACCAGGAAAACTGCTTGTTTACCACCTTAAAGGCCCTGAGCCATGTCAGATCTGTAGCTGTTCAGAGTCCTTAGCCAAGTAATTCCAGACGTGTGTTATTCCAAATACACCCTCAAAAAGAGAAAAGAGACCCAGCTTTTGTTACTGTGAGATGTGAGAGCACTTGGCATGCTTAATCTGACTATGTACWACACCAGAATGACATTCAATTTTGCTTAATCTCCAGCCCTGTCAGAATTTTGGAGGAAGGCAAAAGTGAGGAGGTCAGTCAGAAGAGAAATGGTTGTTTGSTCACACAATCCTAAATCTACTCTCACAGTTTTAAAGGAATTACAGTGTCAGAAGAGATGCTGATTGCTACTGGGTCATCACAGAGAAGGGTAGAAGTTCTTTTTTAAGATTAAAACTGAAAGGTAGAAGGTGTTTTCTTCAGAAAGCTAAATATTTGCACAGGCATACTTTCTATACATCTAGATTAGAGRGTGGAGAGCTACAGCATTTCTCATTGAGTCCCTAAAATATTTCTCATAGTCATTTTTAGCCTCTGTTTCCTTGGAGAGATGGTTTCTAACCCTCACAGTCTGGCTGTGTGCTTTGCTTTTCCATGTGCACAAACATTTCCTCAGCATTCCTGACACAAACGTGCATCCTCCTGATACTGTCTTGGAGTTGCAGCAATTGAGGCTTCTTTGTTTGCAAATTGAATATTGGACAGTTGCAATCTCTAGCAGGGAACAGGTATCTACAAAAACTGAATCTGGGAATCAAATCCACACTGTTTGCTTTAGTCCTTAAAGTGAGCTAATTCTGTAGGTTTTTAACAAAGAGGACTTTGTGTAAGAGTTTAGTTTAATCAGCACTCTCTGAATATATATCCAAAAATGCTTGATCACTTTGTTCTTTCCCTCCACTTAAGGCATGAAGCACAATTGTTTTATTTTCTCATATTGTKTGCTGAGAGCTTAGAAATTAAATTAACTTCATGCTTGCAAGAAGATGGAGGGGGCAGTTCTAGTTCATCACACAAATAYACAAACCTTTTTTAAAAGGACAAAGTGCTTATGGTTTCATTTTAACATGTGAAAAGGAATTTTAGGATCACTTTTTTAAAAAATTYTTTTTGTATGGRAGYCTTCAGAACYTCAGAAGTGGGAGTGATCCTCTGCAGGAATAGTGGGTAGACTTTGGTATTGTTTGACACCTCKACTTGATAGGATGTTCTGGAAATTTACCTGTGAGCTGCCACTGCTGTAAGCATGCAGTGCTTTCTAAAAGGGGTAACTATTAAATCCCATTTGTAACAGGCAAAGCAGAGGCAGGGACGAACCTATAGGTGGCAGAATGATGTGAACACAAGCAACAAAAGAATTAGGAAGGCTCCTTCCTAAGCACATGAAGCAAATGTTCACCAGTTACTGTTGATAACACCCTTGTCCAGTGTGTAAGAGAAAAAACAGCATCAATGTAACACAGCCACTTGCTGCAGTTGCTTGCTTTCTCCTTGAACTTACTTAGAGGTGCATTCTAGCCTTTTGCCAGTGACCACACCCTTTTGTTCTGGCACAGGTATCTCTTTCCCAAGTTTACTCTGTGCTGGACTGAGTTTGTGGAACTCAAGGTCCATGTGCCCTGCGAAACCCTGCAGTACGTGGAGGCCAACTACGGCCCGGAGTGGAAGGTGCCTGTGAAGACATGGGACTGGAAGAGCTCACCCTTCAATGTGCAGGACAATGGAATCTGGCCTATTGATGAGTGGGACAATGTCATCCAAATCTACTGACCCCTGTCTGCTGACAGRGCCTGTCCTCAGAACTGTCAGTTTGTGACTTCCCAGTGCCCAAAGGCATTGACATCCGTTTCCTTTGTAATGCCCCACGTGTTTCCTGAGGAGGCATTTTCCTCCCTTTGCTTAACAGGTGTTTTCTTCACCTTCATTGTGCTTTTTCCACCTGGTTAAARGAGAAGATGAAAAGCAACTGGAGGGAAGGGAAGCTGAAAGAAAAGCTGCACAAAGGGAGTAGAGAGGACTGCAATGGACTTACGAGCAGTTGACTGTTTAAATGTAGCGAGTGGCCAGGTGGCTTTGACATTCCTGGGATCATCAAAACCTTCAGACTGTTCAGTTCTCAAGCTTGAGAGAAGGTTAGGATGGGAAAATCTCAGAGAAGTTCCTCTTTTCTCAAAGGAGATGTGTGACTGTTTAACTTCAAAACACCAGATTTGTGAGTACCTCAAATGTGCTTGATTTGAGACTGGTACATCCCTACCATGAGCAACGGGTTGCTCTTGGGAGTGGAATGTTTCTGTGGCACAGAACCTGTGTGACCACCTGCTTTACATCCAGGAGGTATCTGGTAATGGTGGAACACTAAATGAATGGAAGGAGAAACTATTGACACTGGACATTTTTCAATTTGTCCTTCCTAAAGAATGTGAAGGTGCATGCTGCTGGGATGGCTTCCCCATGAWAAGAAATAAAATTCTGGTTTTAATATCCCAGTCCTTGTGTTCTCCCTGTAAAATGTTTTACTGTTTTTTAGCAAATTACAGCTATCCCTGCTTTCCTGCAAGTAGATAGAAATGGGGGTTATTCACAGTTTTCTGTTCCACAGAACAGAGGCTTCTCTTTAAGGGAAAGGAGAAATGTGTACAAATACCAACTGTTCCATCAAATTTGCAGCAGCAATCCTGCCAGTCCTCTCAGTTTCAGTTTCTCCTGTCACTGAAACATTGGAGTAAATTGTTCAGCTTCTGGCAACAACTTGTCAGGCTGGCTCTTCAGTTGGATGGTAACTTTGTTCTGCCTGGTTAAGAAGAGAGAGATGTAAAATCCTGCTAACACCATTCACTTGCTAAAGTAACCATGACATTATAAGGGATAACTTCTCAGGTAGAATTTTTTCTGTACCTTTTCCTTAAAATGGGAAAAAAAAAAAAAAGTGAATGTCCTTGTGGTTTCCATGTTCATAACTCTGTGGTCCTGAACTTCTTGGTGTAATAACATGCAGTAAGTCTGTGAGTTTCTCAGATGTGATAAATGTTTRAGAGTGAAAGAAAAGATGCTCTCAGAAAATTATAATCTGTCAAATTTTTTTTACTTTGTAGATGAAAAGACTAATGAAAAAAAAATGCATGTCCTTGAAAGGGAGGATGTCTTGAATAGTTGATTATACCTGTAAGGTATTCTTCAGGTTAAAATGTTTTCTCTTCAGAAGATACAAGTGTATATTTAACACTGATTAAAAGGAGAGTCTAATTTGCAACTTGAGTTGCTGTTTCATCCTTTGTTTTGTCATCTTGGGCAGCATTTAACRCACTTCATTGCACTTACCATGACATAATGCATAGAGGAAAATCCTGAAATGTTTCTTATTCTGCTTATTGACTGCCTGTCTTTGAGCGTTTATTTTTTAGTAAAGATACTTGGGTACAGTAAASATGCTCTGAAAAAGGCAGAAGCCCACATGTAGGAGAAAGGATACTTCAGTTGCACAGAGAGATGGCACAYTGCACATCTCCTGTCACTCTCTGTGCAGTGCTCTGGCAGAGATTTCCTGCTTGGATGCAGATTGGGTGCCCAGGAGTGGTGTGAACCTCATGGAACTGCTGCTCTTTGAGGGCACATCATGAGGCTGAAGCCTTGGCATTCCCACAGAAACAGCCAGATTGAAGTGTGCTTCCTCTTGKGTTCTCCTGAATTGCCTCATCTGAAATGGATTCTTAATTCTGTGTTACCTTCTTAACTTAGTTACTGCCTTCATTTTGGAAGTGCTCTGGAGAGGAGGGTAATTCCTAAATTCTCCTAATGGTCTTAAGCAGCCACATGTGAAGTCCCTTGGCTTCCCCGTAGCAAACAAGGTTTTTCATGTTATTTATGTGCAGCTGATAAAGACAGAAAAATTATCAAAGCTGCAGAATAACATCAAGGAAAGATTGAAGAAATAGCATTGCCTGAAGAGAAGGGACCATAAAAGGCCATTTTCAAAAGCCATAAAAGATGGTTACAGAAAAAGGAAGGGATGTGTGTGCTCCTTTCTGTGGGTGGTAGGAAATAGAAGTAAATGGGAGGAATGCAAATTGATCCACCTGCATAGARGCTGGAGTATTTAACATGTGGAAGTGTGTAAAATCTGTGACTTTGGGGGTCTCTGAGAACACATCAGGCAAATGCCAGCCAAAGCTGAYCTGACTGTACTTAATCCTGTCTTCCTGCTGGAGGGAGTTCCTATTTCCCATGATTCTGTAGTATTCCACGACTTCCTGCTTTTAGAAGGTGGAAATTGGAATMATCGTTTGTATATGAGCTTAAGGAAGGATTTATTTCTGGAATCTGACACTGGAGCTCATGCTGGGAGTGATGCTCTCAGGGGAAATGAGAGAAAACTGCAGCATCTCGAACACTTGAAAAAAAATGTGATTGTTTGCACCAAAAGGGTGAATGCAGTTCTTCCAAAAAGGGTGTGTCTGATCCAAGCTGAGGCTGCAGAACAATCATGGGATGGACAATGCTTGGCTGCACAGAGGCTCTGAGGGAGATGCTGATGCTTTTTACCTGTCCAGGAGCCGTATTCTGACAGAAGGGCCTGTGTCTGTTCTTCCATGCTGCTCTTTTAAACTCAGACACAGAAAATGGGCAAAACCCTGCTGATGCAGGAAGCAGAGGATCCTGGAAGTATGATTGTCTTTTTCTGCTGTCCAGATGAAAAAGTAGTAGCTGATCTTGTTATGCCCTTGCTGTTGAAGCAGAGCCTGGGAGATAGTGGTTGCTGGTGTTAAACAATCCTTTGTTGCTTTAGAATTCTCTAGAAGTCTGAAATCTGTCAACTCTAGAAAATTGTGAAAAAAAAGCAGAGAAAACCAGTCTCTGCTTTGCAGTGCCCACTGTAAYTGTGTGTTTTGCACAGATGAACGAGATGTGTAACAACACAGACACCTTCCTTCCAAGGTGACTGCCTGTCACAGTGCAGTGGCTCCCAGGGATGTGCTTCTGTCCTTCATTCCTCCCCAGCAGAATTCCCTGAGCTCACACAGCAGTTCAGGAAGCTCAGGGGCAGCTGCCTCCCTGCTCAGGCTCGTTTCCTTCCTCTTTGTGTGTTTCTRTCACTCTGTGAATTGCAGAACAGAGCAAGGGAACTTGAGAAATTACGTGGAAGCACATCAAAGTCTGCCTGGCACTTGTGTTCACTGATCTACATCAGCTGTTTTGGTAAAGTGGCACCAGCAGACGATTTACACCAGCTGATAATCTTTGCTTAATAGCATTGTGTTTCCTCAGCTCAGCCATTTCTGTTCCTTCCACTTCAAGCCCAGGATAAGCCAAGTGGCTCTCTTTGACATAAAGCAAATAATTACAGCGCCTTTCACCCATCCACTTCCTGTCAGAAAAGTCAAAACTCTTGAGTAAAGCAGCTTCCACAAGGAGCTACTGTTGAACTGTGTGGCCTCCCTCCTTGAGCTGACACCAGCCCTTCTTTATGACTGCCATTGTCCAGAGCAGTGTCTCAGGAGCTGGTTGGGGCAGCAGGAGCATTTTCTTTATTTAAAAAAATCTGTGTGTTTGCTCTCTGGGCTCCTGTAATCATCTCACATTGTCAGCATTCAGGCTTGGTCGCCTGTTGGTAACAACCTTTCTCAGCTGCACTGGAAGAGGGATTTCTGAACAAACATGGAAAGGGAGAGAAGATTAAATAGGGAACAGCCAGTAAAGACAGGAGCCAGGCCAGGCTGTTGGGTTTGGTGTTTGTATTTTTATCCCCCCTTTCTTTTTTTTGTGATTTATTTTAATTAATTACTTTATTTTAGGAAGCCAAGATACATTTGTGTCATGTGGAAAGGGACCCCTCCGTGACTGACCAGACATCTGGTGAAAAAATTTCTTTATTATCATGGTTTCAGCTGGGACAGAGCTAATGTTCTCAGTAGCTGGTGTGTTGCTGTGATTTTGGATTTGGTGTGAGAATAAATGTTGATAACATGCCTGTGGTTTAGCTGTTGCTATGTAATTTATACCCTAAATCAAGGATRTTTCAGTTCCTTATGCTGTACCCGTGGGCAGGTGCATAAAAAGCCATTGGGGCAGGTGAGCTGAACAATCCAAGGGTTTCAGAGAATATCATGCTCTGGGTTCAGAGAATATTTCAGAGAATATCATAAACTGGGGGGAGTTGGCTGGGAGGGCTGACCACTGCTGGGGGGGTGGGATGGGCATCAATCTATGGGTGGTGAGCAAACTGTGCTGTCCACCACTTACTTTTGGTGTTTGCTCTCTCTCATTATTATTGCTACTCTTATTACTGTTATTGTTGTTATCAGCTTTGTTAGTATTTCACTTTGTTTTCAGTCACTGAACTGTTCTTTTCTCACCCCATGAATTTTACAGGTTTTTTTCCCCCTGATCTCCTCTCCATCCCTCTCTGGGGGTGAGAGGTCAGCAGATTATACCCCTGTACCCCCCCAGTTAAGTGATGCAGTGGGTTCTCCTGCATTATTTGGAAGAAAATTAGGTGTTTTTTTCCTTGGACCATGCCCTCTCCAGGGTCTGACATCCTCTGCAGCAGTGCAATGCAGCCTCCACTCCTCCAAAACGAGGTGTCCTGCTCTGTGCTTGGAAAGAAAAGTGTGTTTCTGTGACTCAGTCCCAGCACAGACAGGGAAAAGGATGTCAGGAAGGCTTTTGGCTTGCCTTGGAGGTGCTGTTTTGCTCAGTGATCCTCATCAATACATGTAAGAGAATCAAGTAGGCTGGAGAAGACCTCTGGGATCATCAGGTCCATCCTGTGGCTGATCACTATTCTGTCAGCCAAACAGAGCAGTGAGTGTCACCTTCAGTCTTTCCTTAAATCCCTCCAGGGGCAGTGACTCCACCACCTCCCTGGGCATCCCATTCCAATGTCTTATCACCATTTCTGTGAAAAAAATTCTTCCTTATATCCAGCTAAATCTCCCCCGGCCCAGCCTGAGGCCGTTCCCTCTGCTCCTGTCCCTGTTCCCTGGAGCACAGCCCGACCCCCCCGGCTGTCCCCTCCTGGCAGGAGCTGTGCAGAGCCACAAGGGCCCCCTGAGCCTCCTTTGCTCCAGGCTGAGCCCCTTCCCAGCTCCCTCAGCCTCTCCTGGGGCTCCGTTCCCTTCCCAGCTCCGTTCCCTTGCCTGGTCACGCTGCAGCCCCTCCATTCCCTGTGTGAGGGCCCAGAGGTGCCCCAGCCCTCGAGGTGCGGCCTCAGCAGGGCCGGCACAGGGACGGGCCCTGCCCCGCTGCTGCTGCCGCCCGCACGGCTGGCACAGCCCCGGGGCCATCGGCCTCTCGGGCCCTGGGCACCCCTGGGGCTGTGCCAGCTGCTGGCACAGCACCCCCAGGGCTTTTCCAGCCCTTTCCCCCAGCCTGGAGCTCCATGGGGTTTGTTGTGACCTGAGGGCAGGACCCAGCACTTCCCCTGGCTGTCCCTCATCCCATGGATCCAGCCTGTCCAGAGCCCTCTGCAGAGCCCTCCTGCCCTCCAGCASATCCACATCCCACCCAGCCYGGTGCTGTCTATAAATTCATTAATGGTAAACACAATMCCCTCTCTCCAACATACCTGGACACACAGGAACACCAGTGAAGGAGTGTGGGACCCATCTCCATCAAACACCTTCCATGTGCTGCCTGTAAGCCACCTGTGATGACTTTGCTGCACTGCTGATGCCTTTAGCCCCTGGCTGTTKGCTGCAGCCACTTCTCTGGGTTAATGATGCCTCTGTAGTGCATTTGGTGTTTGATCAGATGAAATTCCTCTTCTTTCTTGCTGAGATAAAGCTGTTGCTGAGGTCAATGTGCTGAGACCRTCGTTAGCCCCTTCTTTTACAGCCACTTTGCTGCAAGCAGCTAATGAAGTCAGCCAATTAATCTGCTGCCCCTCAGCCCTCCAGGGACCTGCCTTCCCCTGCAGCACAGTGGAGGTGTCCTAACCTCTGAGTAAAGGTCCACAATATCTCCTGTGAACAAGACAAGGAAASACCCAGAAATTATTGCTTCCTGTTCTTTCTTTGACCACCAAATCTTCCCATCCCTCCCAATATCAGTTCTGAAACTCTCTTATTGTTATCCAGTCCCCATGAATATCTTATCTGGCAGGCTGGCATGTGAGGCTGGTGGAAGCCTGGAGATGGGTACTTTGGATTTTGGCCAGAGTGGTGACCAGACTGCCACATGCCCCATCTCATTTTTTGAGGCAAGGGAGTTTCATGATAACTTCCACTGAAGTGATACCAGGYTTTGCCACTGTGGCTGTACAGGCCCAGATTTCACCTACAAATGGGCCTGAAAAGGARGAATCTGATTGAAAATGGGGCTAATGCAACTTTTGTGATGGTCAGCAGTACTCGTGCTGAGGGTTGGAGTCCTTAAAAGATGTGAGAGAGAGTTGGCCTTACCTGTGGCACTAATTGTTGTGTTACTCCACAACATTAGCAAGGACTGAGGTAGAAATGCAAAGCCCTACCAGGATGCTTTCTGCCTTGCTAAGGTCTTTCTGCCAAAAAAACCCTAATAAAGTGTGTGCAGCAATGGCAGCTGGAAACAACAGATGATACAGATTAAGTGACTTTGTAATTGTGCTGGCTGTCAAATCATGGAAGGCCCTGTGTTTGTTAATTGTTTTTGGGTGGCTGCCTTTCTCTGGGACTCTCCATCCAAAGGGGGCTGGAAAAGGATTTTTTGACTCTGAATTAGTGTGATAACCTGAATAATGCYCAGGGTCTGTGCAGAAATGGGTATCCACCTCCTGGAAAGGCAGCACTGTCCAAACAGAATGGCCTTGGTGCGTTCCCTGGAGACACTGCAGGTGCTGGGAAAAAAAGAGAAGGAAAAGCTGAGCARCAGAGGGTGTTCTAATAGTTTTCTGTGATTCATCAAGGCTGTTTTATAACAAAATATGGCTTGTTTGAAGAGGGAGGAGTGAAGAGAGAAAGCTGACAGGGGCTTGGGAGTCCATAATTTCACATGTTAGGGGCTGCGAGTTTTTTTAATGCGAGTGGTGCCTTGTGAAGGCTGCCCTAGAACAGAGGCTGGATGGAGCTRAAGAATAAAGTGGGGATTTATTAAAAGGCCTCAGTGGATGCACCTTGGGCAGGACAAGAGCCCAGCCAGGGCTGCACCCAAGATGAACCAAAATGGTCACAAAAATGGACAACCAGTCACGGGGTCTCTCACTTTTATAAGTTCTGCTCCATTTGCACCTTGCAGTTCATTGTCCAATTCCAGCCTTAGCCCATGCAGTCCCATCCTGCTTATTTTTCTCTCTTCAGCCCACGTTGTTTGTGTTCTTGGGGCTGAGATTTGCATCATTTGTCCTTGGTGCCCAGCTAGAGAAGGAATTGTTTTGTCTGCCTGCTCTGTGAAGAGAGCTCACCATCCCCTGATATGAAGCCCAGACTAAAGCAGCACAGAATCTGAAAAATACAAAAGCTGAGGCATCATGAGGAAGTGGGAAAACATGAAATAGAGGGAAATGTGTATAAACTCCTTTTTCCTGTTCTGATCCTTCACTGGTGCAAAGAGGGAAGGCTGCTGATGCCAGCCCAGCTGCTCTAGCTTGCACTGGAGAGGGCAAATCCAACCCAGGTGGATTTTTGACCCAGGTGGACCCAAATCCAGCACCAGGTGGGCACTTCTGCCCTCCCACACCCTGTGGATCAGCACCACAGCTCTAACAGGGGCCAGTCGAAGCTGGGAGGTTTCAGGCTATTCTTCCTTGTCCTCCCCAGCCCTCCCCCACTGCTCCCTGGTCCGTGTTCCATCCCAGAGACCTGGGACACAAGCAGGGACCTTAATTTATAGGGGGAAAAAAAAATGTCAGCGCTGACAGGCAGAGTGGTGCGGGTGGAAATGAGTTGTGCTGATAAGCCCTCCTGACTGTATTTTATTTTACCGAGGTTCTTAACAAACAATCTTTATGAAATGCAAACCTGGCTTATCAGGCTAATGCAGATTGTCTGAAATCCTTATCTCCATGGGCCAGTTAGGCTGGAGTGATTCCCTTTTCATAAGGAGCAGAGAATGAAGAGCGGCACACAAGCCTTCCCCCCCTGCCCCACCTCCTCCCAGTCGCTGCCATTTACTGGCAGTGAACCGAAGGGCTCTGATTTCCAAACTCATAAATAACGCAGGGCCCCCGAGCCGGGCTCTCCTGGGCTCCCGAAGAGTTGTTCAGCTGCACAGGAGCCGGGAGGGGCCCGGGGCAGGGCTGGGCAAGGGGGAAAGGRAAGAGCCCCTGGTTTGTTGCACCGTTCTGAGAACAGCAATGTTTAAGCTGACACCTAAAGCTGGAGCAGCACAACCTCCTCCCAAGATCCATCCCTCCCTCTCACCACTGAGCAAACCTAGATCCTGAATTTTGAACGTGTTTCCTTGGAGTGATTTTTGCTCCATAACTTGGCCTGCTGTCTGCTGGGGAGGAGCGGCTGCTGCTGCTATTTGTATGTTGAAGATTTATTGTGAGAAATGTGCCTGCTGCTCAGGAGAAGGTTTTTTTTTTTCCCTTCATTCTGTTTGTGCTGTCTGTGTATTTTCTGTGCCTCATGTGGGTCAAGTTTGYGTGCCTGGGGAATGGATGGCAGCTAAATAGTTCTGCTGCTTTTTCTGGGGACAGAAGCATGGAAAAAAGGTAATAGCAGCTGTGAGGAAATGTTTTTGTTCTGGTTGCTGAGCCTCTGGGGAATAGATATAAAAGTCCCTCTCTGGGAACACAGGACAGAGTAAACAGATGCTGCTGTTGTCTCTGCTGTCTCTGTGATCTGTGGAAATGTTCTCCTTTACTGGGACACCAAGAGATGCCAGATGATCTGCACCGGGTCCTAGRCCTTCAATTCTTGTACTGAAGTAACAAGACCAGGTGAAGAAGGGGCCTGACTTTTACCCACCAGCACCTACAAGTTCCTCTCATGTCCATTTTGCATCTTGCCAATTTGAATGCTTTTCTGATCAGGAGACAAGGGTCTAGATTAAACAATCATGAGGTGTAAGGAGGCCTCTCAGAGGTACAGCTGTATAGAAAAATATGGCTCTGTAGGGAACAGGTTTCCCACAGCACGTGGCACAGAGAAATTCTAGTGGGGTTGCTGTTGGCTTCTCGTTCCTCTTGACATCTGGGAAGATGCCAGCATGAAGGATTAGTTTAGCAACAGAGATTATCTTTCTCAAGGCAGGAGAGCTTGTGTACCCCAGGATGCAGTGTTATCCCTTTCTGTAGATGCTACTTAACTCCTAAACCCAGGAATATTAGTTACACCAAAGCATGGGAATATCTTGGCGACACCTCTGCCAYGGAGAGGAGCACGGAGATGCCATGGACACCTTGGGCACCTTGTTGGACATCCCACAGGTGCAGTTGCTGTCCAGCCTGGCAGGGCAGCCAGCAGCTGGCAGGGCTTATAGTTTCCAGGCAGCACTGAGGGCTGAACTGTGAAAGGACATTTCTCTGTGTCGCAGCTCCTTGAAAAAAAAACCCAACCCCACTCAGTGCTGATGGCTGTGCACACACAATGTGTCCCCTGGTGTTCTCTTCTTTGTTCTTGTGGCTTTTACCCCCAAGTCAGAAGCATTTGCCCTTCTTGATTTGAGAAGAGGAGGAAAATCTGGATGAGCAAACAGGCAGGGTGGCTTCACCACACTCTGCAACCACCCTGTTTTGCTAGGGCACCGTGTTCCTTTGTTCATTCACACCGTGGGCAGGACTGAGGGGAAGACACACTGGGCTGTAAATCTGTTTAGGTGGTGCCTGTGAGTGGCAGCTGTCAGGCAGGTCTTCAGAGACAAATGCAGCAGTGTGAGTCACCAGTGAATATGTAAAGCATCTCCAGACCTTGCTGTGAGGATGGAGTGTGCTCTTGGAAACAAAGACTCACAATTAGTCTTGGGTGATTATATTGCAGCATTTCTACTGGGGGGGGGGGGGGGGAAGGATTAAATTTGGGTTTTTTGTGTCTCTTTTCTTCTAGGAAGTTCAGTTTTTAGTATCCTTGGAATGTTCTAAAACCCTTTATAGTTGCCTGCCTTGCAGATGTCCCTCTGTATAATGGAGGGGGAAAAAAAAATCCAAATTTTTCTTCTTTCCSTGGTTTTGATGAGAATGTGTGCAGGAGGGCCCAGCTCACACTGTCTGGTTTTTCTCCTGAGCTGAAGATCTCTGTGTCCCCAGTTCTTGCCATTCTAGAGTTCATGTTTCTCAGTTTGGGATTTCAACCCTTCATCACGGGTGGATGCTTGGGGTGCAGACCTGCTTCTGTTGAAACCAGCAGATGCTGAGTGCATCTTGCCTTGCCAGGACATGAATTTCACCCACCTTCCATTCCTTCTGGGAATTCCTTCTGGACTCAGCTCCAGTCGATGCCCTGATGTGGTGCTGAGTTTTGCACTGTGTTAAAGGAGCTGTGGCATTTAGCTGTCCTTCCAGGGTGGTTTTATTTCATCCTGCCTGCTGAATTGTTACAGGAGGGTTTGCAGCTCTCCACTATGAGAACTGGAATCATTTAACCTGGAGAAAAGGAGGTTTGGGGTGGGAGCACCTTATTTTTCTTTCAGTTACCTGGAAGGCAGTCGTAGCAAGGTGGGATTGATCTCCTCTCCCAGGTGACATGACAAGAGGAAACAGCCTTAAGTTGTGCCAGGGGAGATTTAGATTGGATACTAGGAAAAATTTCTCCTCTGAGAGCTTTGTCAATTTGTTATATCCCCTGGAGGGATATAAAACACATGTAGATTAGTCACTTAGGGATGTGTTTTATGGTGGGCTTGGCAATTAATGCCTGGGCTTGATGATCCTAGAGGTCCCAGAGTAAGGGCTGGGCCTGGTTTGAGCAAGGCACAGGGGAAACTGTGCTTCAGGTCCTTGCATGTGCAGGACCCTTCCACCYAGCTCCTTTCATGGCAGGTCAGGATGGGCCCCACGGAACTGGCCACAGGGAACCTGGGAGGAGCCACACAAGCTGTCCCTTTTCAAAGGTGATGGCTGTTCCTGATAATGGCAACTGGCTCAGCTTTCATTTCATCTTCCTGGTGACTAATGCAGACAGATCAATTAGGGGCTGCACACAAGGAGCTGCAGCTCCTCAACCCTCCCCCGGATAATAATAAAAATATGCCCCTGCTTTTCTCCTTCCTTGAAGTCCCCAGGAGAGTATTAGCTGGTGCTGCAGGTGCAGCCGCCCTGCAGGGTGGTGAGAGCAATGAATAGTAAGGTTTTTAGCTCAAGCACACTAAGGCTGTTCAGCAGCCATTGGATAATCCTCTGTTAATCAGATTATGTAAATTACTACTTCAGCATCCCTATTCCATCTCTCGTCCCGCTGCTCTCCAAGCTGGAAATAAAAGGCACTCTAAAAAGGAACATTTAAACTGCAAAAAGGCAGCCCTGCTGAAAAGGGGTGGGCCAGGGGGTGCTGGGATGAGGAGCAGGGGAGCAGGGCTTTGTTTCCATGCAGGCAGGCAGGCATTCTGCCCTGGCCAGGCAGTGGGAGACACCAGGAAACCAAAGGCCAGGAGTGGGTGCTCCCTGTGAGCACTGCCTGGGAGCTGGGCTGGGCAGGGCAGTGCTGGTGCCTTCCTGGAGCACTTTGCCCCAGGATGGGCCTCTGGAGTGCTGGAAGAGCATCTCCAACCTCCTTGGAGCACAGAGACCAGGAGTGTTTGGACAATGCCCTCAGGCACATGGTGGGACTCCTGGGGACAGAGCTGGGCAGGCCCAGGGGTTGGGCTGATGATCCTTGAGGGTCCCTTCCAACTCAGTTTATTCTGTGATTCCTGCCTGCCACTTTGCACTTGTGATACGAGTTTTTTCATTCACAGTGGAAAGCCCAGCTCCTCAAACAAGGTTTGGCTGAGAGATGCTGTCCCCAGCCTGGACTCAGCCCCTGAGCACMGCGACCAAACTGAAGGAAGGGACAGCTTACCAAAAATGATCTGKGCCTGCAAAGCCTGGACTTGTATTGGCCCAAACTTTGTCCGGTGCTTTAGTGCAGGCAAGGTAATCCCCAGCTCTGGCTCTGGGTTTAGAACAGACTTGTGTCTTCCTGAAACACAGGCCAGGAGCCCYAGCAGTCACACCAGCACCTTCCCCAGGTCTGACCATTGCTCAGAAYGTGGTTTATGGCTCTCACTCAGTCCCTGAGGCTGTCACGTTTTCCATCCACTGAGAACTGAGGGTAATTTTTTTACCAACTGGACTAGAAGGCTGGAGAAGGCAAGGGAGGTCAGTTGTAACTAAAACAGAGGAGCTGAGAGCTTGTTAATTCTTTGTGTGCCCACTGAAAATGACCCTGAAAACCAAGCACAGCTGCTTGTGGGTTTTTTTGGGGTTTTTTTGGGTTAGGTGCTCCTGGATAAAGGCAATTTGTGACAAGGATACGGGTGCCTCTGTTGTGGCAGGTACAACCAGGGCTTTGCACTGGGCTTTTGGTACTCACAGATGGCCAAGAGAATTTGTTCCCCAGCCCTTCTCCATTGATGAACACATTTTCTGATATTTACACCTTTTTCACTCAGGGTGAGCAAAGATGTCTTTAGGGCTGTTTAAAATTTGTCCACACAGGTCTCATACCCTGCAGGTTGGATGGGTCCAGCAGGTCACAGGGCACATCAGGGCTCCATGGGCTCAGGGGACAGACACGGGTGGGGAGGGGACACACTGGTGTGGACACAAGGGACTTCTCTGGTGCCAGTGGAGCTGCTTCCCTGGGCTGTGGGGTGAGAGGCTGGGACAGGAGCTCTGCTGGAACAATATCCATGGCCAGGTGGGGAAAATGAACACCCTGGTGCAAACTATTAGGAGCTTCTGCCTTGTGGGAATCCACAAAATCAGAGGGTTTTGGGAAAGSTGCAAAAGGCAGGCCTCAGAGACATTAGAACTGTGATTAGAACAAAGCAGCAGCCATGAGATTGGTCAGCAGAAAAATTATTTAAACTGTWGAAAGGCAAGGACAGATAGAACAATGGTCTGTGTATTAATGCTTGTCTAGAATAACTCTCTAAGCTACAGAAAAGTYTATCTAGCAAGATATTAGGAAGGTTGAAGCTTAATGGAGCACTGTGCCTTGTGTTTTAAGGCTTACAAGCAGGTATTTTATTTGAAATAAGCAAGCATTGTTTTAACCAAAGGTACGTGTGCTTATAGTGGTTGGATAGAACTACTGTCAATGTGCTTTTGCTTTGTATGATTGGGCAAAAAACTTATAAAGTAAGTTGTAATATTAATTTCTTTGTCTGCTGCCTGGGATGTGAGCTGCTGTCATCTTCCCATTGTCATAACCATGGAATGAGATGATGCTGGAAAACAAACAGGCACGTTCCACAGCAGCCCCGTCCTGTTTGTGATTTGTACAGAGACCCCGGCCGGCAATACTGGCTGACCTTGAGCAATTATTTTGAAAATGCAGGCAATCAGATATGCATCTGGCACAGTTCTCACCTGTGCAAAAGGAATTTTGTCTAAAGTTTGTCTTCCTTTCTCTGTCTGCCCTTGGCTTCTGCAGAGGCAGTGGAAAGTAAAGGGGTGTTTAGCATGGTCATGGGATGGAATACAGGTGAATTGAAATAGTAATGGGTTGATTCCTGTATGCTGCAAATCAGCGCTGTTCTGTAGTAACTGATGAAAGTTTATCCCTTTGCACCAGCTGACCATCTGAAGTACAGAAATACTTTAAAAAGTATCGATCAAAATTGATAAAAAATAATCAGAAAGTAYTTAAAACAACAAAACCATTGAAAATGAAATTTGATGCTATACCATCTCTCCACCATCAGGGCAGCAATACTGGCATACATTCATAATTCAGCAAAATAATAGGATAGAGTAACTTTAAAAGTGAAGGAAGAAAGCTACCTTTAAGAGTCGGGATAGCGAATACATCTGTTTTTTCTATATGAAATGAACTGTAAAATCATAATGAACTCCTGAAAGGCTGGCTTCATTGGGGTGTTCCTCTGCACACACATGCACAGMTGGTCCTGTAAGAGGAGCAGCCCCAGGCACCAAACCTGGGACCTCTCCTTTGAGGATTTCAACCTCAGCCATTCCCATGCAGCAACCTGCAGTAAGGGATGTTGGAGAGATTCAGAGCAAATTCCCTCCTTTCTTACAAGAGTTCACCTCAGAGAGCAAGCTACATGGTTCCAAACACTTGWACATGAAGGAAGRGAACTTGCCAGGCTGTGGAAAATCCTGGAATCCCCAGCACATAAAATCCAAATGGCTTGGGKTTTATGTCCAATGGGGGTTGAGGGTTTTGCCTAAAGTCAGACTGGAAATTAAAGCTCTTGGTCTCTTGACAACTTTTTGCCATTAATTTTAAGTTTGTTGTAGAAGGTGCACCTATGGCAAAGACCTTTGGGGCTTTTAGTCTTTTGATCAGAAAGATTTTCTTAAATTCAGTTTCACATTTCTTTWAATCCCTGTTTTGAGTGATGCTGATGTGGGTGCCTTAGTGCTGCATGCAACCTGGCTGAGCTCCACATTGTGTGCCCCTGAAAGTGGCAGCTGCTTTTCCTTTCAGATGCCTGACTTGTTTTCCTCTATTTTAGGTGATTTCCAATAACTTTTAATGTCGAGGTGCATCTGTGTCAAGTGGAAAATGAGCTGTTTGTCTCTCTCCTTGCTCCTAGTGAAAAGGTTTGGAGGCACATTAGGTTTTCAGTCTCTTTATTCTGTGGCTAAACATTTTCTTCAATGCTATCAGCAAGTTTCAGCATTAAAAAGGAGGAGATTTTTGGCTTCTGGAATTAAGCCAGAAAGTGTGGCCAGAATTTAAAGCACCCCCTGATGCGTTTTGTTAACACTAATAAGAGATTCAAAATGCCACRGAAAATCTCTAGATGATGAAAGTTTAATATTTCAGCAGTCTGCATGCAGCTGCTATTCTGAACCTCGAGCAGCCTCCTCCAGCTCAATATACTCAAAATCTATTAATCTACATTATGATTTTAAAGGGCAGGAGCCCAGATGTGAGTAATTGTTTCTTATTGTTCCCATATGCAGAGCAGGGCTCTGAAGTCACAGTGGTAACTCAGCTGTGGGCTTGCAGCCTCTCTCTGTCCTTCTCCTGCCCATCACTCTGTGTCTGCTGCTTTCATCAGGCTCACCTGGGTCACCTCACAAAGCAGAAAAAATTACTCAAATCCAGGCCCATCCTTCGAAATCTCTGCTTGTATTTAGGCAGGGTTCTCTGCTATATCCTGGCCACTTGCAAGTAAGAGTTTTGCTGGAGAGAGACAGAATTTGAGGTCTGGCCCAGTGGGAACCATAAACATTTGTTTGCCCATCTGACCATCACTCTCTCTTGGAGAGGCTTCTCTTGGCTCTGGAAGTTGTGCAGCAGGATGRAGCCTTTTGCTCCTGCTGGCATACCACACAGTCAGAAACAGCTTTTCTTCCTTTTAGGAAGAGGAACAACCAGGGTTTTGCCCCTGRTTTGTTTCAGGAATTTTAATCCTGGCATGCTGGAGTTCAAAAAGAGGCCTGGTTTTGAGATGTTCACACTCTGCAGCCACCCACATRTTCTTGGCCTCTTCAAAATGGACAGCTCTCAGGTGTCCCACTTCACAGAGACACACATGGAAATGTGTGACTTCATAAATTCATAAGACAGAGCATTCAGTCTGCTGCTCCACCCAGGGCAGACAGTTCYCATGGTGCAGAGGGGAGGTGGCTGAAGCGACCTGCTAACATCACACTCACAAAATCCATTTGGTGTCCCCTTCAATTTCCATGAACTGGTGACAAGTGGCTGCTGAAAACCAAACCTGTTGCAGGTAAAGAATTGCCCCAGACTCCAGGGAAACTGCTAGGATGTATCCCAGCAGAGATTTTTGTGAGGAGGAGCAAGCCCCAGGGTGCAATGTTGCTTCCACAGCGCTCGTTCCTGGCTGAGCTGCACTATCCTGCTCCGTGGAAAAGTAATGCCAGGACTGCAGGGATGGATTGTAATGTGTTCCCCCTGCTGCCAGCTCACTGACAAATATGGGGAGGAAGATGAATAAGACTGGTGTGGTTCATGGGTGCCAAGTAATCACAGCTCAATAGGAACCTTAATAAAGACACAGTGAAGCAGACCCTGATGTATGACCCCTTCAGAGCATTTTGACAGCATGAAAAAGACCCTTAAAGCTGGTGTAAATGTCAGCAACCCTGTGCCATCTCACTAGTGCTGGCTCTGCACCTGGGACCTCCTGCCCAGTGCCTGGCAGTGGGTCCTGSTGTGCCCCAGCAGTGCAGGAAAATGTTCTGTCATATCTGCACCCTCTCCTGCATGGATGCACGAGTGGGGATGAAAAGCAATCCATCCTACCCCACTCCCTGCAAGGAAAGTATATGTGGGACCATTGTTGGTTTTTATTTCTTGGGGTACACTCAGTCAAGTAAAAGCTTGCAAAAAATGGTGACAGGCATGATTATTTGTTTTACTTGTGTGAGGAGAAGCAAAAACTGCACCAGAGAACTATTGAAATTGTAGTTGTCTATTGAAATGTAGCCATGATATTTTCTGAAAAATCCTTTCCTTAGGATTTTTCCTCCTGAGAAGCTGAGAGGCCTCAGGAACAAAATGTAAACAATGGTTATCTGCTGCTGTGGGATGCAACAGGTGCAGCTGTGATTGGTCTCATGGGGTTGTTGCTAATTAATGGCCAATCACAGTCAGCTGGCTCGGACTCTCTGTCCGAGACACAAACCTTTGTTATCATTCCTTCCTATTCTATTCTTAGCTAGCCTTCTGATGAAATCCTTTCTTCTATTCTTTTAGTATAGTTTTAATATAATATATATCATAAAATAATAAATCAGCCTTCTGAAACATGGAGTCAGATCCTTGTCTCTTCCCTCATCCTAAGACCCCTGTGAACACTGTCACATTGAAACATGAATATTTTTTAATTTATTAAAGGAAGGGTATTTGGTGATATTTGTTTGCTATAATTGCAGCCTTTGTAAGCTTTGTGGGTTGACTGCTCCTGTAGAAACAGGAGGCTGCACAAGCTGACAGTCAGGGCAAGYACTGATGATAGCTTTAGCTTGACTTTTGGAAATTTGAAACATTCCCACAAGTGCTTGCWTGTTTTGGTGAAAAAAGGCATGATTAATTTTKCTTGTTTAAAAATGTTTRGCAAARTGTTTGAAATAACCATTGTTAGTTTKTCTGCTTTCCTGGTTGTAGTGCTTTTTCTGGACAGGTTTTGAAAGCTCTAGGCAGTGAAGCATCCARGCAATTAGGGATCAGGAGCTTCAGTTCCCTTCCCTTTCTGGACCTGCAAGCCTCGCTCCCTACTGCTGCCCGGAGCATCTCAGGGYAGGTTTTGGGAACATAATAGGTTGGAGGAAGTAACAGAGAGGAGGGGCACTCTCCAGCTCTCCAATGCAAATTACATGAAAATTAGGCTTCTGTGAGGCCAAAGGCCCCTCCGGAATAGGGCCTTTAGTTAACATAACACTTGTGCTAAATGAAGCGGTTGACACAGCTTTCAGGCTGTAGTGCCACTGTTAATTTACCGTGTGAAAGGGCTGAACCTCCGCTCGMGTTCTGCAGGGAGCAGCCCTGCCCTGGCAGGGACCCGAGGCTCATTCTCTGCGGGGAGAGCCGCCGCACCGTTCCACTGCTGGCTCGTTAATGCTCGTGGGGCAATCCCGTCTGCTGGAACATCCTCAGCGCTGTTAAAAACCCCAATAGGTGAGCACTGCTGAGCCGTCTTACTCTTTGGAAATAGCTGAGCTTTTCCTGGGAGCTGGCAGAGRGAAGGAGTGGTGCAGTGTGCCCGGAGCTGCTCATCCTGGGTGCAAGAGATTTCCTGCCCCATGAAAGTGGGRTGGTGAGCTGGGGCTTCTCTTTCCCCACCCCTTGTTCTCCTCGGCATCCCCAGGATATTTCCTGCTGCTCCAGGGCATAAGCAGGGATCTTGCTCTTTTTCTCCCTATTTGCTCTTGAGTTCATCCAAAGCAAACTCCCAGCACTCAATGGAGAAGGGGATGGAGGAGTAGAAAGGATTGGATGGGTCCCAAAGGATACTGGTTGCAGTAAGGGTAGTTGGCCTGTGCCTAGGGCAATTTTATTCCTATTTTCATAGAAACAAAGATTGGTTWGGGCTGGAAGGAACATTTAAAGGCCACCTAGTSCAACCACCCTGCACTGAGCAATACCTTCAATTAGATCAGGTTGYTCAGTGTCCCATCCAAAGGGACCTTTGAGTATTTCCAGGGGTGGGCACCCCCCACCTCTCTGGGCAGCCTGTGCCAGTGTTTGACCTATAAATGAGTGGTTACCCAGGGCAGGGGTGAGGCTGGAGAGACCAGTCCCTGTCACGGACACAGACACAAGACTGGGATGGGGTTATCCTGCAGGTTTTGGGTTTTGCACTCAGATGTCGCCTTGCTGGCCTGTTGTCCTTGCTCAGAGAGGAAGCTCTGGGGACACCCCGGCAATGAAACACAAGTCTGTGTTTCACTGACCCTACATCTTAGCCACAGGCGTGTGGAGCTGGCTCATCTTTGCAGTGAAAGTGCCCTGGAGTGAAGGGCAGGCTGGAAGAGGTGTGGATTCACCTCCTGCTGTGACACAGAGTGAGGCAGAGGGGCACCAGGGCTTGGGGCAGCACTGGGACAGCAGCAGCAGCAGCTGTCACTGTCCTCTGCCTGCAGAAGGTGCCAGCTGTGACTCCAAGTGAGAGGGAGCTCCCACCAAAGAAGGGAGGGCAGGATCCACTTGTCTGCACATTTCCATCCCCMCAGAATGTGACCTCACATTCTGCCAGAGCAGAGCAGGAGCTTCCCCCCGCTTGGGAGTGCAATAAATACCCCCAGCCTGTTTCTCAGTTCTGAGCCAAGACAAGAAGGGCATTTGAAAGAGCCATCTCAGCCTCTGGAAACACTGACAATGTCAGAAGCTGGATAAATAAGTAAATTTTTTAAAATAATGTCCTCAAACAGAAGAGGAAAAAGAGGGGAAAATTAGACTATTGCTAATGCTGGTTCCATCCTTTCCTGCMGAGTTCTAGCCAGAGTCCCTGAGATAAGTGACTAAAGCTGGCAAGGATGCCCCAGAGAAGGGCAGGGGGKGCATGTGGCGAGCAGAGGAAAGGCAAGACAGAGAGAGCATCTCCTGGGAGATGCAAAACAAGCTCGCTGGATTGCCAGGACTAGTGGTGACACGCGCCAGACAAAGGAACTGCCACTCTATAAATGAGGCAGCCGGGACCAGCGCTAGGCTGACTCCAGCAAGAGCCAGCTCCGTGGGCAGGCACCGGAAAAGCAGTCGGGAAAGAATCACGGGGAGCTCCTGGTTTTGCTGCCCGTTCGCCCCCTGAGCAGGTTTCCAGAGGCACAAGTAGCAGAAAAGTAAGTGAATGGCCTCTTCTCTTTACAGCTATCCTCCCCTCTTTTGGGCTTATCTTGCAACTTTCTTAGGGAAGCCAAAATTTCCCCTCGGAGCGGGGAATRTCCTAAAAGGAAGGGATTTCTGCAGTGGCCTTTTAGCAGTTCTCTGGATTTTCATTTCTTATTGTGGCACCTCTGTTATTGTCATCAAAAATTTAAGAGTAAGGCATCTCATCTGACAAACAGCCACTTACAGGTGGCTGCACTTCATCAAGTGAAGAGACAGTTTGTACCTGAACTTTCCAAGTTCCTACTCCCCTCAGTGAGTCAGACCTTACCAGAAGAAAATATGGATTGGTTTTACTGCTTTTGAGAGAAATGTTGGTGGTGAGATGTGGAGGAAACGAAAGTGATTTTATAATCACTGCTCTTAACTATTCCTAGATTTTCTTACAGCTGTATAATTGCACATTAGGCAAACTCATTTATAGCACTGCAAGCTGCTGTAAATCAGTTATTGCACTGCTGCAAAAGGATTAGACAGAGTATCATAGATTCCCCAAGTTTAGAAATAAAACTTAAGTTATTTCTCCAATGCTCTTTGATATTTAAGACAAATTCCTTGCAAAAGCACAAATAATCATGTACTAATTACTCACTAATGTGTGGAAATTCACTGACAGTGTCAACAAGTAAAAATGTAAGGAATAAGTTTTAAATTCCAATCCTCGCATATTTAAAAATATCTCCATACTTTACTGATCATCTGTGTAACAGCTGATGCAGATGTTATAGGCATTTGAATTTTCTGCAGTTCAACAATGCACTAAGGAGGAAAAGCTTAGCATATTTAAAAAAATTACACTTTTCCTGTTAAATATTAGTAACTCTCAGATTTCTGACAAAACTTTTGAAACTGCCAATGTAAAACATGTTTCTATTTCCAAGGGTAGCCTTCTGCATAACATTTTTTTTGAGAAAATTAATAAACAGCAAAACATGCACGTTTTTTGAAGTAGCTGTCCCTATCCTTCCTAATTTCCTTGTAACACTACAGGACAATATTTTGTTTTCAGAATCTTTTTCCACCATGCATTTCTATATTATTTCACACAGATACAAAAAAAAAAAAAAAGAAAAAAAATAAAAGCCAAACAAACAATGAACCACAAAGCTAACCAACCAGAAAAAAAACCCAGAAAACCAGAAAAAAACCCCAGAAGATAAAGACAGCTTGGTTTTACTGCCTGTTTACATAAACCTTTAAAGTAGTTGTGATATGAGCAGGTGATCCAAGGAATGATGTGCTCACGGAGCCAGCATGCCAGGCAGGAAACCTGAGGACTAAACACAGGTGGCTGAGGCAGGGATGATCTTTGAGCTGCTGTTTCCCTCAGGAGCAGCCCCACAGAGGCTGGTGGCAACACATTCAGGGGAAGATGGGGCTGTGCTCCGTGTCTTGCAGTGGTTTGCATCTCACTTTTGGCATTTTTGTGTTTAGCCGTGATGGCCACGTCCCTGTGTGCTCATGGTGACCCAAGGGACTGGTGTGACCCAAGGTGGGCAGCAGCCTGGGGGGAGCTTGGGCAGGAGGGAAGGGCACTGGGTGCTGTCAGACCTCCAGCCTTGCTGTGGCTGAGTCACAGACAGATTTGCCGCCAGCCTCAGAGCAGAGCTGGATAGAAAGCAAAAGCAAATATTGTTTGGGGGCCACATCCAAACATAATAAATATCCACRTTCCCCCTGATGCAGACGTCCTTTGCATTGGCTGGATTTTCCCCTTTTGGCTCCCAAAAACTTCTCTAAGAGCGTGAGGTGCTGCAGACTGCTCTCTGCTGAGCTGTAAGACGTGCAGCATCTGGTCCCACTCCTCACTTGGAGGAGGATGTGGACTTCCCTACATASACAGGCAGGGAAAATGTTTTCAGCTATTCACAGCTGCCCTCCTGCCTCCTTGGGCCAGAGAGAGGGAGGCAGGAATGGGTGATGCAATGAGGTGGGAGAAATATCAGTGTGGAACAGGGTTTTGCACACTGGGTCTGTGTGAAAAAAAAAAAAAAAAAAAAAAAAAAGACCTGAAGAACTCCTGGAACAGAACCCAACTGTTTAACTGTTTTCCTTCTCTGTGTTTACCTTAAAGCACCATGAGGGTGTCTCTCTGTGGTACTTGGGCTGTTAATTTGGCAGAGACTGTTGTTAAAGGAAACCCACAGGAACTGTCATTCAGGCCAGAGAAGCACTTTTCCAAGAGAGACTCTCAGATTCTCTGGAACAGAAAACAGCACAAGTGCAACTTCAGCAAATAAAAGCTAAACCTGGCAGAATGTTCCTTTCTCAGCTTAGCAAGCTGTCATGCCCCTGCCAATGCACTGGAACTCCATTTAGCAAAAGCTGTTGCAGCCCATGAGTGGGTTCTTTATTTTTTTGGTATAATTCATCTTTCTGCAAAGAGCCATAAAAAAAATGTTGAGAAGAAGAGAGCTACATGAAAAAAAATCCAACAACAACAACAAAAAAAACCCCCAAACCCCCAAAAAAGCCCACTCCCATGTGCAGAGTGCATTTGCACTCCATGTGTAAACCTTTCCTTGAGCTACGTCTTTATCACTACTGTCAAGGTCTTGGCCACATACTCYGTGCTCTCCCAAACCCCATCTGGGTGGCAGCACATTCATTTCACTGCAGATTTTCCTTTCCCAAGGCAGGTCTAGAGGGCATGATGGCACAGTGTGCATGCTGTGGAGTCTGACTTTCTCAGAAAGCAGAGAGCTCCTCGATGCTGAAGACCTGAACCCCCCAGGAGGGCGACAGGATTACAAAGCTCAGCAACCCAGGGGCAGCACTGGGTCAGGTGAAAGAGCTGCCCCTTGGAACTGGGATCATGWGCAGTGCAGTAACCCCAAACACGAAGGGTGACTTAGTCCTGAAACCTTAACACAGCTGCTTTTGAAGATTCCAGTGATTTCCTTTTTCTAAAGGTTCAGGGAGAGCACAAGTGCGACTGTGAGAGCTTCTGTAAATGCTGCCCTTAGACAGGAGGGCTCCCAGGAGCAGAGATTCTACTGTGTGCATTTTGTCCTAGATTTAAAGGCTCTAAAAAAGGTAAATCACTGTGTCAGCATGGACTGGTTTTTATAGTGCTTTTGCTGCTCTGCTCTCCTGTGTGCCGTGGTGTGATTGTCACATAACACCCCCAACAGAGGCATGAGGCAGAGAAAGGAGCCCTTGTTTACTCCTGAAGTAGTTCCTCTTCCCACATCTTATTTGAAATAAAATGAAGTTCACTGATAGTGTAAGGAATCACCCTGGGGATGCAGGGAAAGGCTCTTCTCATTCATTTTACCAGCACTGCAAGGCTGGGCCRCCCCGTGCTTGTGTCTGCTGTAACACACAAATTCTTACATACACTTGACAATTTTTTTCCACAAACCTTGCAGAGGTTAATAAGCAGGAGGGTCAAGGAGGTGCAGGAAAAAAAAAAAAGAAAAAAAGGAAAAGAAAGGAATTTGCCTGAGGCAAGGGAACCGCAGAAACACAGACAGAAGTTCAACTCCCTGGTTGCCAGCCCAGCATTCACTCTCAGCTCTGAGAKCTCTCTGTGTCCTTGTCYACTGGTACACCTGTGGGATTTTGGGTGGGAGGCGCTTTGGGAAGGGTCAGCACGGAGGTGCAGGAGGCAGCAATGGGGGGAATGAGCTGAGGAAAGCTGGGGGAAGAGCCTGTATGTGGTGGTGAGCTGCTCCTCTTGGGATCCATCAAGCTGGGGTGGGTTGTCCCCTCTGCCCTTCCTCCCCCTCCCAGCCCAAAGAAAGTGCCTGAAATCCAAACAGCAAACTGTGCASAGTTAAGCTGCAAGGAGTGAGTTTATTCCTCCTAGGGAATGGGAAAAAAAAAAAAAAATAAAGTCCCATGTCAGCAATAGGTAGTGTTTTGTCTCGTAATACCCATGCTCAATCTCGCCCTCTGTGTGAATCTCAGTGCCACGCTCTGAGGCTTGTGTGAAACTGAAGAGGGGAACTGTGAATTGCCCCTTTCTCCTCCTGCCCAAATCACAGGGATGCAAAGCGAGCAAAGCACAGCAGCAAGGAGTGATAGCTGGAGAATCTCTGCTCCCCGTGGCAGACCGGGCTCACAAGCACCTGCCTGGGAGAGGAAACCATCTGCTCTTCTGTTGCCATTTACTTAAGGGCTGGGGGGACTTAAAATCCAGCGCAGTGTGTTAAATAACCAATTTTAGCAGGCACCGGGTTTCCCCTGTGGAGCGATGGTGTGGCACCGCAGGTTTACTAGAAGCACTCCAATACTTGGTGGCAGCAGGCATCTGCTGCCTGATTAAGATTTGCAGGAGCAGGTCTCCAGCGGCCAGTTTTCAACATGGATTTAACTTCGCCGAGGTCAGAGGTATAACTTGAGGGAGGAACTTTCTCGCCCAGGATCTTTAGTTAATAGCATCCCGCTAATTRTGACTGAGCGCGGGGCTGCCGGCGAGTCCCCTGCCGGCGCTCAGACTTTAMCCGCCGGCTCGGGGGCCGTTTGCTGGGGAATGTCTGGCAGAGATGTGCTTTGTGCCCGAGCTGCTCTGCTGCTGCCTGAATCGCCTGAAAGGCTTCAGCACGGAGAGCCTGTGAGAACCGCTGCTGGGAGAGATCTTCATCGCCGCCGCCGCTCAGTCTTCTGTCTGGCCGCGTTAGAAACAGCCAGGATTCCGCCCACCACACATTTTTATATTTTTCAAATGGGTAGGCAGGGGGTGCAAAGAGCTTCAGTTGTCTCTTTGGTGGGTGGTGGTGGCTTGTTTTTCCTTTGTTTCTTTGCATAATTCTCTTTACACGTTGCAGACATGCACCTCAGCCCATGAAACTCCATTTACATCCTGCTACTGGACATGCCTTCCTGACCTGAGTTAAATCCATTCCTCAGTGCAAAATGTTGTCCTTCAAAGTAATTCCTGCAGTGAAATGGTGTAAACTTCCAGATTTACGTTGCTGAGAGCAGAATTAATCCTCTTGAATTTAAGTTGCTGTTTTAYCAGATTTTTAATTCTCAGGTAAATGTGGGGCTGTTAATCTGTGGTTGGGAAAGGTGAGCAGAAGCTACAGAGTCCAAATCTGCAGGTTAATGCAATAAATCTACATGTTATTTGTACAAACAGGTGATTCCTGCACGGATTTAAAACAGACCAAGTAGATGACTTGTATTTTATACAGTGCATCAGRGAAAGCTAAAGAATGCATTGCTTGGTTGTGCAAAATTAGCAAAGACCTGAAGTTGCAAATAATACATTGAAAGACAAGTTTGGTGAGAAGATTGTAGAGAAGGAAGGAAAAGAAGGAAGGGAATGAGACAAAAGAAATGGAAATCAGATTCTCTTGCCAGCAAACTGGCTGCATTTTAACTAGAAGGTGCTGTGGTTACAGAGAACTCAAGGGATGTGTAGGTGACTAGAGCAAAAAGCTGTGCTGAAACATTACAATCACTGCAGGATTGGACCAGGATAATTTCTCTGCTACATTTCTAATGGAAACTCCAAGCACAACAACACGAAACCCACACCAGTAAAGAAAGAAAGGAGAGGCATTTAAGGTGGAGAGACATATAAGGTGGCTTACACCTGAAACAAAGGTCCCCAAAGTGCTACCCCTGCAAGAGGAGGCACTGGGAAAGGAAAGGGGCTGTTGTTTGCTGATCTCGAATAAATGTCAGAAATACAAACGCACGTTTWTGAAGTGTGAAGCAGGAGCTGCTCTCACAAAGGCTTCTGTTTGCTGACAAGGCTTGTGACCACAAACGTAGCATTGTCCTTTCCAAAGGCATGAGTGGAGAGACAAASAAAGCCCGGCGTGAAGGAGTAGGCTGGGTTTATTTTTCCACCAATAACACCACTAACAGGAGCAGAGGGCACGTTCACAGCACCAGGGCTGGGTGTTAACCTGCTTTCCTGGAGCGCTGTGCTGGGGGCTGCCTGCAGCAGGAGCAASACAAGAGGCAGACTCTCTCTTGGTATTTGTGGCTGTAAAGAGATGTAAACAGCTACCCAGCATAAACTGACCCACATGGCAGAATTACAGTGCAGAGCCCCAGAGGCCTGGCAAAATACAGTCCAGTCAACCCATCAGAAGAGACAAGGAAACCCAATTATCCCTTTGTACAGATAAGTCTGTCTTCAGAAGGAAAAAAAAAAAAAAAAAAGGAAAAAATCAAACAAGAACATAAACACCAAAACAGAGGACAGAGAAASAAGCAGGTGGCATTCTGCACTTCACATGGATCTGTGCAGCTGCTTGGAAGAATAAATCTGTAAAGGCAAAAGTTTTGCCTTGGGCACTGAAAACATTGCAGTACAGAGAAGCACTGAAAGACAGTGTTTAAATCTGTACCACTGAAGTGGCAGTGCTCTTGCCAGAAAGGTACATGCAACATATCTGAGGTAGGTGCAAAGCACCAAGCAGATTTGTTCCCACAGCACAAACCAAAAATGATGCACGGAGTAGGAGAACAATTTTAAAAAATGAATAARAAGAGAGATATAATCCCCATTTGGATCAAGCAATGAGTCTTAATGTAAGCCTACAAAAGATGAGAAAAACTTTCAGCAACCTGAAATATAAGGGTTTGATTTTTAAAGGAGCCTTTCATGAAACAAGGTCRTTTTGATGAGACAGTTTTCTCATCCCCTAAAGGTATGACAGTAATTTCAGACCTCTACCAAAACAGAAATGTGTTACCAGTGTAAAGGCCAGGGCCAAGAGGAGCGTGTGAGGTGTTGTCAGTGCAAGCAGGCATTTTCAGTGCTCAGGGATGTGCCTGTACTGGCTGCATCCCTGAGCAGAGGTCTCTGAACACAGCTGTGACAGGATTCACAGTGCTGCAGCTGTGTTCCTCTGGCAGCTGGTGATCTGTGAAACTTGAAGGAGCTGGGCAGGAGCTTCTCTGTTCCCAATTAAACTGTGAGTCACATTTGTGTTTCTTTATTCCTTTGGACTTTTAGTGTGTGTTTTGGTGAACCCTGAGTGCCTTACATGGTGTAAGGCTGCTTCAGATGGAAAGAGGATCACAGCTGGGCTGTCATCCCAAAGTTTCCTCTTCCTGGGCATGAAGGATGCTATTCCCTCTGCTCCCCACTCCCCTTCAGAGGACTACAGTAGAGAAGGGTTTGCCAATGGGTATAAAAAGCTGAGGTTTTCACATGCATAAGAGGGCAAGGAAACATTTGTCCTTTAGTCTCTTGGCTGTGGAAAGCTCTTCCCTGCTCCAACTGTCTGTGTGCCATTGGCATGAAGAGCTGCTTCAGAAATGGAGGAGTCTGTCTCCTCCAGGGCTGTGGGAGAGAAGGGAAGGCACTTTCCCATAGTGGTGGGATAAAGGTTAGGGCAGCACAAAGAACTTTTGGCACCCTTTCTGGTAAATGGCATTTAAAATCGCTGTGCACCCCTTGCATCAGTACTCTGCCAGGTCTGTTCTGGGCAGGGGGCTCCCTTTGCTTGGCTCTGTGAGGGTGGACAGGGAACAAATGGGGATAGGTTTTGTCTRGGATGCCAGCATGCTTTGTAGGGATCACACTTTCCCCCATGCACTTATCACACTTGTGGCATTTCTCAGAGGCTAAAGGAGAAGCCAGACTGAAAAGTGTCTGACACCAGACACTTTTCTTTATTCCCTTGCAGCCACTGTGGGCTGGGCAGGGAACCAGACTGCTCAGCCCTGGAGAAATAACCACAGTCACACATGTCTGTGSTGTGGGCTGGCTGCTCACTGAAGGCCCATGGTGAAGTCCACCTGGCTTAGTTCCTGCCAGGAATCACCAAGCTTGGGCCAGCTGGGTGCAAACTCCAGGGAGGTGTGAAATGAGGCTGGGAAAGCGGGGACATGTTCTGCACTGCATCTGCCTGCTTTCCCCCATACAAAGTGCCCGTGTGGCTCTCACACAGCCTGGTGGGATGATAAATGCATTGTCCGTTGGGAATTCTGTTGCAGGGGAACTCYGAGGAGAAGCTGGGCTTGTAGCAGCCCCAAATGCTTGTATAAGGRAATTAAACTCCTTTACCTCCTCTGTGAAGTTCTTACTGAACTCTGGCATCTGGTTGCATCTCTAATACTTCTGATTATGACTTTAGGGTGAATCTGTGAAGGACACAGAGGACAAGAGTACCAGCCAGAGAGAGTAAAAATTAGAAGCCTAGCACCACCACTCTGTGCTTGCCAGTGGCCCAGAGGTTACAGTGGCCCTAAAAAAGCAGCCTGTGTGAAAACCAGGGSTATCTAGCATTCACTCACCATCTCCTTTGCTTTGCAGCACCTTAAGAATGACAAGGAAGATCTTCACCAACACCAGGGAGAGGTGGAGGCAGCAAAACGTCAACAGTGCCTTTGCCAAGCTGAGGAAGCTCATTCCCACCCACCCACCAGACAAAAAGCTGAGCAAGAACGAGACGCTCCGCTTGGCCATGAGATACATCAACTTCCTCGTCAAGGTCCTGGGAGAGCCAGGCCTGCAGCAGACAGCAGTGGCAGCCCGGGGCAGCATCCTGGGGCTCTTCCAGCAAGCCCCRCACTTGCAGAGCATGGAAGAGCTGACACTGATTGAAAACTGTGGCGTCTCCTGTGCCGGCATGAGCAGCAATATTGTAGAGTGTTGGTCAGAGGCATCATCCCCCTAGCAGACACTGAGAAGCGCAAGTCTCGGTGTTAGTGTGATAGTCCCTCTCTCCTGGCAGAATCTGTGGGTTGCTCTTCGGTGTATTGTGATTATTTATTTGTATTTATTGCTATTTAATTTGTATTTTTATTTAATAGGGTAGGAAATCCTTGRTCGTGCAAAAAACCTGGAAGTCCAGATGGAGAGCTTGTGATCTCTGGGAGCTTGGAAGGACTCGCTGCTGTCATGGCAGAGTCCAGGCCAGGAGASTCTTCTGTCCAGATCTCCTCCATAAATCAGGGCATAGAAATTCCTTCTCTTTCCTGACAGGGAAAGAGATTATTCTCCTATTCTATTTCAAGGAAATGCTATTGAGATGAAAAATTATGACAGCACCACAAAATTTGTCCACAACAGATATCTGGCCTCAGTAGTGAAAGATTTTGAGAGATGTGATATTTGACACAGTCCTCCATGAGTTGTTTAGGGGCTAATTGCACTCTCTCTTGAACTTGAACTTGTGGATCTTATTTCTAGCTTGATTCTTTTTTTTTTTTTTAATTTAAGTCCTAGCCCTTGAACCTGGCTACATATTTCTTCATCAGACTGGAGGGACYCCTTATGTCAGGGCAAAGCACATTAAGCAAAATTAAATGTTAGGTTAAAGCAAAAAGTGCCAATTCAAAACGACAAAATCCATAGTCATAGATGAGTTTCAGTGGGTTCAATAGGCAAAGTAAATCTCCTCTGTAGCAGTGACAGGTGCACAGGAAGGAAGATGGTCAGCTATACCCCAGCTGCCTTAAAAGAGGTTGGTGACTCAATGCCTTTGTTCTTCTGCAGGAGCTGTAGCAATGGGGGAAGTCCTTTTTGGGAGAGAGGTGCCAGGACAAAGCCCTCAGTGAAAACCTTTGTGGATAAAGCTGTGTCTATGGTTATGCATGCATACCTCACATGCCCTTAAACTCCCCAATWTCACCTGCCCTAGCTGAGGTTCTCCCACCTGGATACCATCCCAAAGGGGCCAATGTAGCAAGGACAAAGAAATTGGTGTAAATATCTTCCATTTGTGAGTCACTGCCCTGTAGGAACCATCACACTGTGRGTGTTTACATGATAAGCTGCATGAAAGTGGCCACTGTGGGTTATTGCTGCCCACAAAAAAATCCAATCTAATTTCGTGACTTGAGTTATAACCTGTGCCAGACAAGGCCTGGTCTGCTCATGTGATTTATAAGSAGCCCGAAATAGCAGAGAAAATGACACCAGGTTTAAGCAGAATGGCTTTCTGGTGAGATCCTGCTCCCACTGACACAACTGCCTCTTGATTTCCAWGTGGACCAAGGTACATGTCAAGGYTTAGAAAAGACAATTTTTTATGACTGGTGAAGAAATGTGGCTCCTGTAGGCCAAGGCATGTGCCTGGGCTGTTTCTGTTTGTTCATGAGACAAAGAGGTGCTTTCAGAAAGCAGAACTAGGGTTTGTGCATGCAGCATGCACGGCCTTTCTGCACGAGGGGATTTGGCACCTGAAGCTGAGCTGCCTTTCAAAGCCTCACCAAGCACCAGGTGCASCAAACAAGCCAGGGCTGGCTCCTGCTGTGGGAATGTTGAGCTGTCCTCAGCCTTGACAAAAGCCAAGGTCTGACAAGAACACAGCTCACCCCATCCAGCGCTGGTGCTGGGAGGTACAGGCATGCCAGTGGACAGATTTTGACCAAAAGAAAGAAAGAAAAAAGAAAGCTGGAAGGATTCACGTTGGTTTGGTTTCCTTTTTGAACACTGCTAACACTTTGCTTGTCCCTGGGTTTGTGAGCTGCCAGGATGGCTCTGGGGAGCAGCTGAGTGAAAGGCACCGAGAGTSCTTTGTTTGTTTCTCCCCACCTCTGCCCACCTTAATGTGACTAAATGGAGCCACAGCCTCTTCTGCATGGCACCTCCAAGGTAATGAGCCACATCCTCCTCCCAGCTTTCCGCTGGCTTGCTGGAGTTGCAGCAGGACAAATTAGTCCAAGTAAATCAGAGCACTCCCTGCTGAGGCGTGGTGGTGCTGTTGGGTCTATCAGTCTCTTGCTATCCTAGGAAACACAAATCACCAAGGCGAGGAAAAACACCTTGTGAGCAGCTGTCATACTGGGAACGGGAAAGGAAGCCTGGCAATTTTGCAACATAACATGCTTGTTGTATTTTCTATGTTAAAAACCTTCCCTTCTTGTTATTGCTTYGGCTCATATCACCATTTCCTTTGATCTCCTTTCAGTTTAGGAGCTCCCTCCTGTCAAATTCAGCAAGTATTTCCCTCGATCTCTCTACCAAAGATTTCTTTTTTTTGGTCAAGTTTCTTCTTTGTGTTTTGGGGATTTCTTGTCTGTGTCATCATGAACAAATGCAGTGCAACTGATAACACTTTGTGCTATATGATATTATATAACACCTAATATATTCCAAATAAATTATTTAAGAAACTAATCTTTGTTGCTCTGAACTTCTCTAAAATTTCATTTCATATTTGCATACCACTCTGTAGAGGATCTSAAAGACCTTAGGTTGTGACTTCCAGCAGAGGATTTTTCTGCTGTCTCTTAAGCAAGAGTCTTGGCGGTAGAAACAATATTACCAGGTGATGAATAATGACAAGAAYTCTTTGTTTATTTTGTAATTTCTTACGCTTTTAGTTAATATTGTATTTCCATCTATGTGCTAAGAAGATTTTGACAAGCCCTTGAAAGAGACAAATAACTAAAATTTCATTGCACAATGTTGTTATTTATCTCTTCCAAAGATTCACAATTCAAAAGATTTTAATCGGCTTCATTTCAAAAAGCACATGGCGCTCTAAAGAATTAATTTGAAGTCCATTGTTATCTGGAGATGTTCAGATAGGCACAACCTAAAGATTCAAACAGGAGTCCAGGTTTGGATATAAAAATTAATTCAAAGTTGAGGGGAGCATAGGATGTAAAGCTGTTCTTTCTGGCTAACATCTGGTGGGAACAATCCAATCCCCAACCAAATCTGAGGCTGGGAGAGGGAGAGGAAGCACTGGGGTGACAGATGCAAAAGTTGTGATGAAGAGATGGGAAATCATTGGATCACAGGGACAGTTCCAGTTCCATGCTTGGRTATCTCACACCCCTGAGAGGGTTCTATGAACACCAAGAGAGGAATTTCTGTGCAAAATGCATGTCAGCAAAGTGTAATCTCAAGGAATTACTTTAAAAAGTCAAGAAATCAGCAAATTTGAGGTTCAAAATGTATTTATGTGTGATGTCCCACATGTACTTATGCCAAACAAGGTCACCTCAGAGAGAGCCATCTGCTTCCAGGAGGTGATGCCAAATTAGTTTAAATGCTGAGGGTCATGTGGCAATCCCTCCTCTGGAAGTGGGCATGGTACAGCCATGCCAACACAGTGCTGTGAGATAACAGGACCTGTGCCATGGAGATGTACCAAGTTATTTGGAGTTGGCTGAAAATGTCTCAGACATGTTGTTGCAGTGGCAAAACCTTAGTACAAATGACAAAAATGTCCCTAGTGCTAAGGACCCTGCTGTCCCCAGGTGTAACTAGCAGGGCTGAATAGAGTTTTATGAGCAACGTTTTTTTTTAGTTTTATAATTCTTTTTTTCTGTGAAGCTATGGCTGTCAATACTGCAAGGAAGACCAGATAAGGTGGCATTTTCTAGAAGCATCCTTGGTTATCTCCAAGGATAAAAAAAAAGGAGTGCTGGAAAGTTAAAAGAATCATGGTCTGCTCCAACCCATGGTACTCCAAACCTGCACAGAGGGCGTGAAGGGTGCTCCTGTGAATTTGTGATGCAGAAATCTCAGTGAGACACTCCTTCACTTGGAATATCTAACGGGATCAGTGGAACAATACAGCTCCACGTTTCAGCTCAAATGAGGATTACTCTCTCCAGAGGCAGGAAACAAGTTCTGCCACTGTTCACCTGTCACAGAGCCTAAGGGAGCTGACACCCATCACATCCACTTTCTCAACATCCCCATTGTGGCTGTGGAATGTAATTGAAATTGGATATTTGGGCCGTGTAAGGAAAGGAATGAGTTGCAAATGTATCTTGAAAGGATGCTGTAGTCTTGTGCATGAATCCCAGTGAGGGCCAGCCTGTGGTTAGAGGAAGGCTGGGTCTGCAATCTGGGTTTTGGCTTGAGATTCTGTGGATTGAAATCCTGGTGGATGTGAACGTGCTGTGCCTGGCACTGGACAGTGCACAGCGAGATCCCACATGTGTTTCTGGAGTATTGCCCACGCTGAGGAAGACACTGTGGTGAGGCTCGTACTCAGCAGCCTTGTTTGAATGGGGGAATGAAGGTACAGTGAGCATCACAGAGGGGGACTCACAGGATTCCTGGGACAGCTACATTAAATGGCAGAGCAGAGTTGTTTCAGGACACTAAGATCCATCCCAGCACCTGGTTCTAAACAAAAAGTAAAGGTGCAGCACCAGTGTGTTTCACAGGCATATGATTCATGAACAATTTAGGAACTTGTCTTCCAGTGTCTAACCAGTTCCCASAAATTTCTTTGCTGCTGGGGAATGATATGCAGTGAGCATGGCTAAAGTAGTGTGAGCAAGGCAGATCTGACTTTTGTTCTTTGAAGGCTGGGTGATGAAAGGAGGTGGAGAGAATGGACGACTTAACTACTGACCTGTGGGGCAGGGGTCACTTGGGAGCCAGTCCTAAATCTAAAGGTCATTGACACAGTGACAGAGCCCAAATCCACCACTTTTCAGGGGTGTAATTGTATTTTTAATACAGCAGGTGCTGAGAGAATCAGAGGGGAGAAGGTGGGTGGAAGAAGCAGCTCAAAAAAGCTCTTGGGTTACAGAAGGTAGAGAGATTGCCCTGTGCCCAGTCAATACCTMTATCTGGTTGAATTTATTCACTTTTGTTCTCTCTGTAAGTCACAGGCAGCATTTTCTTTGCACTTTGAGTTGATCCAATTCTTCTCTGTATGGAACAGAGCCTCATCCCAATGTATCCTCACTCCACTCCCTTTCTATATGTGCACACAAATGCACATCCCATCTGTCTACAATTTGTTTCACTGCCTAGGATTGCAAACCCAGCAGAGCAAAAGAGAGGACCCTGTGATAAACTTATTTTGGAGAAGAGACACCTCAGAACTGAAAACCAGAGAGGCCAAGAGCAGCCAGTCTTTCCTGGGTACATCTGTCCTGCTGGGTTTCAGTGTCACAGAACAGCACAGGAGAGGTTCAGGATGARGGGCAGGAAGAAGTTAGTGAGACTCCTGTGGATCTCAGCATGGACTGCACTGGGGTTCAGATGAATTCTCTGACTTTTATGCTGACCAGCAATGCAGAGAGGTACCCACAAGCACGGGACAGCAGAGGTTTCCCATGCACACACCTTTCTACACCTACTGGGGGCACAGTACCTTAGAGATGGGGAAGGTCCCTCACTTTCTCTGCAATTCCCTACTCTACACCTTGAAAAACAGACAATTAGGTAGCCTGAAACCTTAATGAAAAGCTAAAGGATGACAGCCTGCAGACAGCAAGTCTCCAGGGAGGTGTTCTGCCTCCAACCCTGTCTGCAGACATTGATTAGCATTGATTTTCTCCTGGTGACTGTATTTGGCAAACCCTGGCAGACAGCAGGGCTCAGCCCTGGAGCTGAGAAAGGCCAAGAGCAGACAAYATTAACTCTGCCTTCAGATCACAGCAGGACTGCCATGCTCTGATACATTGATTTACAACCAACCAGAACGTAACCTATGGATTCCCTCAGCTCAAAACTTCACAGCACTAAATTCCAGCTTTAGAAAGCTTTACACTTACTGGAAAGACCTGAACTCTCAAGAGGAAACTGCGATGCCTAAAAGCACCTTGAGTGGAGGCTATCAGACCTAGTTAACCACAGGATCTCTGACCAGCTGACTGTGACCTGAAATATTTTACTGTCTGTAGGTTAAGAGATATTTCAGAAGGAAGAATCAGGTCCTGCTGAGAGGCTTTGCAGTGGTCTCTGTGGGACTGAATGGCAAAAAGCCAGCTGCCAGCTGAGTGTTCCCTACAGAGAGAGTGAGCTCAACAGATTGGATTTGCCAAGAGCACTTGGTGCTGGCACAGCCTGCTTGGGTGGGAAATATTCCCACCACTTGAAAGGGAACTGAAATAACTCAACACTGAAGGGAGCTGCCTGCTCTGGCTCTTCCTCCTGAGCTATGCTTTAAACATGTTTCCCAAATTTCCAGGCACAGAAGAGCAGCCAGCTGCTGTCTGGTGAACATGCTCAGCCACTGTGCTTGGCACAGCCCAATCTCAAAGGCCACATTTCTGCATAGACATGTGGAATGCAAACAGGTGCTCCCCAGCTCTCAGGTTTAGAAGTGAGAAAGTCATGGCAGGTAACTTCAGCAGCATAAGTTTACCTGTCATTTGTTGAATAGAATAGCTGAGCAGATACAGAAAACACAAACCAGACATGTCTGTCTTTATACCTTTCTGTCTATCCATTATCTATTGATCTATGTTACCTTTATCATCTCCTTGAAATCAAATTAAGTTCACTTAAGGTCACATGCAAACAAAAACGCACGAATTTTGCCTTTATAATMAAAATAATTTTTCTTTCAGACTAAWGAATAAGTGAAAAAAATGAAAACAAGACAGATTGCCAGTGCATGACATAACCTGGATGGACACTACACTTGTTGTAGGGACATAAATTTCTGTCTCTGACAAGGACACAGACTCCTGTATATGTCAGCTGCAGAAATCAGAGTAACATAACCTTGTTTCTCTTACATCTAACAAGTGATTCAAACCGCCAGTAATTTGGTAATTCTGAAGTAGTGGCTTCAATTAATCTCAAGTATTTCCTGAAAGTRCAGGCTCCTGAACCAAAACAGACATACACTGACTATGTGTTTCTGGTTATCAAMTGTGTTTTCTATGTCCCTCAACAGTACAGCTATAGGTTGCAAAAGTAAAATTTTTAAATTTAAAGAAGTGAAAATACTGCTAAAATAAYAGTAAAAAAAAAAGTTTCTCTGCTATTTATCAGAACTTCATCAGTTAAATATTTCCAGCAGCTCTCTGTGTGGTGCTGTTAAAATAAATCAAACCAAAGACAGTCTTCTTGAAAACTGGAGGTTCAAGTTAGGCAGGAGTTTGTCATAAATACTGCCTCAAAGCTTGACTTACCCTGACATTTATGTTTCCTTTTATCCTGTCTCTCTGAAGTAAGGAAAAACTCTAGGGCTGGGGCTGTCAGTAAGACTCTTGATCTCGAGGGCTCAACTTGAAACATTTTAGGGTTGCCATGACTGCTTTTTGGGGTGTTTTTCTTGTAATCTCTGTCCATGAATGCTTTTAAGATACATCAGAAAGACGAGGTTGACTGGTCAGACAATTCAGCTGGAAGAGCTGGTAGTGTGGAAGCAGCCTGAATATATTTTTAAAACAGGCACCTTCAAGTCATTCAATCTCATGTTCCTGAGTACRCCAGCATAGAGAGCCCCTAGCTGCTTTTAAAACCTGTGGCTACGGATTTGAGTCTTGAGTCCTCTGGGAGCATTCATCTCCCAGCATGGGCAGAAAGAGGAGAATCAGGGCAGGCACCAAGGCAATCAAACAGATTGTTTATTTACTACTCTTATCAAGGAAAGTCCACCACAGAATATGTCCAAGAAACCCCCTACAGACACATCCTCTCCTCTCCTCTCCTCTCCTCTCCTCTCCTCTCCTCTCCTCTCCTTCCTCTACCTCTCCTTCCTCTCCTTTCCTCTCCTCTCCTCTCCTCCCCTCTCTCTCCTCTTCCTCTCCTCTCCTCTCCTCTCTCTCCTCTCCTCTCCTCTCCTCTCCTCTCCTCTCCTCTCCTCTCTCTCCTCTCCTCTCCTCTCCTCTCCTCTCCTCCTCTCTCTCCTTTTTCTTCCCTCTCCTTCCTCTCCTCTCCTCTCCTCTCCTCTCCTCTCCTCTCCTTCCTCAATCTCTCCTCTCCTCTCCTCTCCTCTCCTCTCCTCTCCTCTCCATCCCAGCTCTCCTGTCATCCTTTCAGTGTCCTTACCCTCCCCCCAATTAATTCCTATGCTTTAATACCATCTAAGAGTCCTCAGTGAGAAGAGGATCTGCTTGCTATGCAGGTGCARGTTTTCAGCACCACAGCACAACAGCAATGCCACCCGCTCTGCCCTCCTCAGGGCTCCTCTTTGTGAGCCACTTTTTCTTTTCTTCCTTTTCAGCTCCGTGCTGAACAACCCCATGCAGATAATCTGATTATGCTAATTTGTACTTCATGAACCCAGAGTAAGGGGATCTGCAGAGGGTGAGCTGGGCTGGGGATAAGGGTGGTGAGGGCAGGAGAGAGGTTTGGGAGGGGGGGGCACGGACAATGGGTTCAAGTCAGTTAACAAAAAAAGCCGTCTGTATTGCCAAACAAAGCACACTCCGGGTAACCCCTTGCTGCTCTTGACAATTTAGAGTGTCCCAAACTGGCCTGCGCCTCTGAGCAGAAAAGGGAACACGGAGAATATACAATGAAGGGGCACAATGAGAAGTCTGTTTCCTGTTGAATGTTGCCTTTTTTTCCCCCCCCCCTCCTTAACTAATCGTTCCCAGAATCTAGTAGTTGAAGTATGGTCCACAAATGGTTTGTCAGGTGGTAGCTATGGCAGTAGACAGCTTCTGAGCACACACACCCTCATCTGCCCAGTTAGACTGATGATGCACTCAAAATTTATTGAATAATGAGCAGTGACTTTGCAGACACAAGTTCACAAGTCTCAGCTTGGACTTGTCCCTCTGCAGGAGCTGATGGAGTCCCAGCTTTATTTTACATCGTCTTTGCTGCAGCAGGAATCGGTCAGGAAACAACCCTGAGAAAAAAAATATATATAAAGGGTATGGAAAAAAAAACATTTTCAAGGTTAAAGCAATCCCAAAACTGTTTGCATTGGCAGGCAACTCCTGAGATAATCTGATCTAGCCTCCTGCTCAAGCCATGTCACCTAGAGTTGTTTGCCCAGGACTGTGCCCAGTCAAGTGTCTCCACAGATCCTTTGCTATTCCAAGGGAAAATGGGAGAGGGAAGGAAGACATTTGCTCTGCACTGTGCCTCAAATAGGACAGCTCCTCTTTCTCATGCAGAAGAGACTATTTATTCCGAAGCTCTAAGTAGAATACCTTTGGACACCATTTTATAAAAGTGAACGGAGGAGGGAAAATGACTATCCAGAAGCTGTCATCTCAGGGACAGTCTTGGGTTCAGGTGCATTTCCCTTAGGGTATTACATGAAGTTTACCTGATACAGTAGAAAACATGCAATATCTTGCCAGCATCGTTGTTCTTTATTTGAGATATCATTTGCTGAATGTGTAGYGCATTACAAGGCCTATATCAGTATTTAACAAAATTACCTCTCAAATAACACTGTGAATGGAGCAACTCAGCAAAGGAGCAGAAAAAAAAGGCATCAGAAATGTAACATTACCAGGTTAAATTAAAGTAGAAAGAGTATTTTGAATTTGTCAGTTGTTGATGGAAGTGTCTATGTTCACTGTACACATGGAAATGTGCCTTGTTTTCTCTCTTTTTCCTGGGAAGTAGGGAAGCTTATCAGATGTGATCTCACCCAAACAGTATTTTTATGAGCTGTGTAACATTTCACAGAAATAGATCTGATTAAAAAAACAATTTTAAATCTGAGACAATCAGCAGTCCCARATCCTTTGCTCCCTGAGTGCTAGATGCCTGGAGCTCTTGGAACACTTAAAATCCACTGATATCTAATGAACTTTTAAAGACCTGGGCTTTTGCCCTGCTGATAAATGTAACGCAGAAAAGCCAGTGAATGCAGCAGGACYTAGTGCACAGCAGTAGTTTGAGGCCTGTCATTTGTACTGTTTGAGGTCTTCCTGTATCCTTTTCTTCCCTTCCACAGCAGCTCTTGGGGGAGACCACAGTGGCAAGGATTTGACAAAGCAGATAGAGTAAGCAGCATGACCTTGAGGAGAAGGTCTTGTTCTGTCCCCTTGTTCTTTTCCTGACCTGAGGGATGACCTGCCCCAAACCACTGCTTTTCCTAGTTTTTTTGAATAGAGATAGTGAATTACAGCAAGCAAGGATGTTTATTTTGCTATATATACGCAGGGAGTTAAATGCAATGGGCTTTGGTCTCATTTGAAACTATTAAGTTATATACATATGATGTTAATATGTAACAAGAATATGTGAAGAATGTGTTGCGAGCTGTGATTGATTACAACCTTGAAACTAGCTAGCAGTGACTATTATTGACATGTGTTTTCCCAGAAAAAGAGAACTCTGAGCTGTTGGATGAAGCAGGCCCACAAATGTTGCATGGCAGTGATGAAAGGCACGGTAGGTGCATTGAGCACCCAGCRCTGAGAATCAGGTACCTGCTGAGAGGATGGGGAGGTGCTCAGTGYTTGCTGGAGCTGAACCACAAGTCAATACAATCACCAAAAGCTCACCCAGGGGACATTACAGGACAGTGACAGCACAGCACTCCTGCATGCCATTGCTGAGGGAAAGTCACAACTGCAGGGAAAGGCATCCTTTGAATCTTGGTTGGATCAACAGAGGGTTGGAGYTTGTCTCAGTCCCATCAACCAATCAGCAAGGGATATATCTAATGATGCAGTAGAGAGATAAGGTAATAAGAGKTAAAGTCTACTCTATAAATCAGCTCCTTTCAGAAAGAATACTGTTAAGGAACAAAATAKGCTCAGGAGAGGCCTAGCAGCCAAGATTCCTAATTTTTGTTAACCTGAATCAAACTCTGTGTGAAGTCATCACTGAGTTTACTACTGCAATAAAGGTACAAAATATTGGAGTATTTCTTTTATAGATATATAAACTCTTTTTGTATACATCCATAGCCTGAAGCACACACTTTTGCCTACCTGTGTGTCCATGACCTGAGGGTAGACACCAGGGACCTCTTGGGTAGAGCCAGCAGAACTGGCTACAGCTGCTACAGTCCTAGGCTTCACCTAGGAAAGAACACAGTGCTTCTGCTTCAAAGGCTGCAGGAGAAGAGAAATTTTAAATGGATCCTTAAACACYTGTGAGAATCCAATCTGGCGTGAGGGAGGATGGATCTGAGGTGGATGTAAGTCAAAGAACACTACTGTTCAGTTAAAAAAAAACAAAAACAAAATATTATTTCTGCACTTTGCAATTTAGATTGGCACTAAACAGCATGCAAGGAAAATAAACCAGTGTAATGTTAAGTTCGGAGAAACTTGGACATCTGAACTTCCTATGATTTCTCATTTTTTCTCAGAAAACCTGAAAGGAGACAGGACCTGACCTTCTGAAGGAAAACTGGAAAAGAAGGAGGGTAACCAGAGTGATGAAGCTGGGAGGTGCAGAAAGGTAAAGGTGGGGCCTGAGTTTATGAGTTTTGATTGAAGGCATGCACAAGTAAGGTGACAAAAGTAGAATGAACAGCCAGATTCTCAGAGACAGACTGGAGACTGACAAGTGTACTAAGCCATGAGTAAATGCTGAGGATGCCATGGAGAAAGCAAGAAAACCAGGCAAGCAGTGGGGAGTGACACTGAAAGAAATATGCAGGGTTGATGAATATATGGTGCTGGTGAGAGAGGAAACAGGAAAATGCTCTGCAACATCAAAGTAAGCAGCTTGATGGGGATAAAAAACTGTTGGAAAACAGGGAAACAAGGCAGAAAACTGTGGAGCAGAGCGAGAATTTGTTTGGAAGGAGACAGACAGCACTATGGCACATGGCTACAAATCACAAATATGGTAGTGGAAATGTCCATTTCCATATTGTGACACAGATTACTGTTTTCATCTGACTTGATTTTGATGCACAGACTTGAGTTTGAGAGATCTCAGAAGATAAAAAAACTTAACCTAATAATTCATAAGAAGAGATTATTCCTAATTTCCTGAATTGGGGAAGAAGAGTAAGAGTTTGTTTTGAGGCATACTGATGAAATATACTAAAGAAATTCTCCTCCTTTTCCCCCCCACCAAGGCACTATTTTTGAACTTCAGGCCTACTACTGCCTGTAGGACCCCAACAGGCATTACAAAATAAAACACTAAATAAACATATCTCACATTAAGCAGCAACTTCACCAGCTATACTTCCATGCTAAGTACASAGACTTTTTTGTTTTTCAAACACAAAAATTAGCATAATCCCACTGAAAAGTACTCTGGAGAATGTGCAAGTTGGGTAACTATTCAGCAGGTGTTTACAGTGGGGTTTTTTAAGGTCAGGATAACAGTCCTTGGGCAGGAGATTGAGTTCAGGCTTGTGCTTTGATTTCACAATGAACTTTCCACTTATACAACACAACAGTCCATCTTTAAAACTCTTATGTGTACACTGTGCTGCTCAGGTCTCACTATTAGCCTGCTCCCAATTTATGAAGAAAGGGGCATTGGTTCTTCCAGTTTAAAATCAGCAAARCACCAAAAATTGTTTCTCACACACACAGAGACAAGTGTACCTAGCTCACACACTAACGCCATCAGCTCACACTGACACAGTTCTCTCWGCATCTGTATACTTGGCTCAAGAATGAGAAGGATCATTTCAGGTGTTTTATCCCCTGCTGTCTTTAAATTATTGCTGAGATAYCCAGGACAGCTGGAAATTGATCAAATTTTAAGTTTTGTTATTTGTTACTCTACTTTTATTACACAGACTGTGTTCTGTGGTCTGATTTCTCTCTGGTGCCTTCCTCTATTCTCTGTATTGTGAAGATGCCACCCTGAACACACAGGAATTTCTCCCTGGTCACCATTAGTCTTAGAGAAACTGCTGCTCTTATTTCCTGGTAGAAAACTCATCAAAAAGTCTTTCTTGTTTGAATTGTGGTGGTTAACATTCCCACCTCACTGCCATGAGATCCACCTCCACACCAGCTACCTCTGTGTTGTTTAACCCCAGTCACCAGCCAAGCCCACACAGCCACCCTCTCACTCTCCCACCAGTGGGACTGGGGAGAGAACTGGAAGGGTGAAARTTTACAGGGTGGGATAATGACTGTTTAATAAGGGAAGCAAAAGCTGCTCACACAAGCAAAGMAAAAYGAGGAATGAATTCCCTGCTTCCCGTGGYTGGGCATGTGTTCAGCCATTCCCAGAAGAGCAGGGTCCCATCACACAGAACAGTGACTTGGGAGGTCAAATGCCAGCACTCTAAATGTCCCTCCTTCCTTTCCCCCCCACTTCATACACTGAACCTGATGTCACATGGTCTGGAACATCTCTGGGGTCACTTGGGGTCTCCTCAGCATGAGGAGGAGCAAAGCCCTTGGCTCTGTTCAATCAGCAATAACAAAAACATCTCTGCATCATCACCCCCGAGCTCAGCACAAATGCAAAACACAGCCCCACACCAGCCTCGGGGAAGGAAATTAACTTTACCCCAGCCCAGACCAGCACAACTCTGCTTTGGACAACAACACTTCAGGTGCAGTGACAGTGCAGTGTTACGTGTTTGAGGACCTCACTAAAATTTGAAAGTTCAGGCAGGTATTGCTGATCTACTGCAAAACAGCACCACAGAGGTATTACTGCTGGCATGTTCAAGAATTTGGGTATTTCTACACAAGTTGCAGGCACAGAGATGGCTGCAGTGCAGATGTTGCTGGCCCAAATTGCGACTTTTTTTTTTTTTTTTTTTTCGTCACCGTAGGTTCCTTGCGGTCACTGCCATTTTAATTTCCCTCCCTCTCCTACGATCACACACGAGATAGCCTGAGTAGTTTTCACTGCCTGGCAATGAAACGGATGCCACTCGGTGGGGATAAACCAGTACTGCAAGGAGTGAAAAAGATTACATCGTTTTAAATCCCGTCAGTAGCTCCGTGGCTGCAGCTGCACGGACACAGAGCCCTGCTCACGGGGAAAATAAAATAAGCTGAACTCATTTCTGCTACAGAAATGTATTATGCCTAATTACCTCTAAACTGGGCAAGTCGACATTCTGCTCTAGAAAACAAACTCTGGTTTCTGAGTCTGCATGACAGAAAATAAGAATTAGATTTGTTAATGACAAGGGTAGTAAGAGATCACTTTGACTAAATTAGGATCTCTTCATGCAAATGAAATAAAGATGGAAATGACCAGGAAATAGAAATGGGCTGCATGCACATGGGTCAGTTCTCAGGGAGCAAATGAGTCACTGGATGCACAGAAAGGAAGAGACATCGAGAATAGGAACTTATTCTGTGAATATGGTACTGAGAAAAGGCAAATCAATGAAAATAACAGCTCGTTATTCATAGCAAGYTGAAATTATTCTGGGAAAAGTTCAAGTGTTTGCTATGTTGAGTGGCATAAACCTTTTCCCCAGAATGATTCTACAATTTCAGTTATTTCCTGAAATTAGTTCTTGGTAGGCAAAGAACAAGTTCAAGAGCACCTCTGAAAGCTGCAGATCTTCAGCTTTCTTAACTTCACCATACAGTGAAACTTGGAGCATKGGAAACTTGGAAACTTGCAAAACTTGGAGCCTTTAAAGAGTTCCTTTCACCAGCATGTGGAAGGTGAATGGAAAAGACAGAAACAGTTCAGGGAAAATTTAGTAGGGAAAACCAGCCAAAAATTCACAAACTAGTAAACTGAAGGGAGCCTGTCAGAAAGATAGAGAGACCGTTTACAAGGGCACGTAGTGAGAGGACAAGGGGGGAATGGCTTTGTGAAAAATGCCTATTTTATGATTGGCTTTTCRCAAATACTAAAATGAATATTATATGTGTTGTGTTAGAAAGTAATCCTGTATTAATTCTCTTAAGTAGTGTGTTAAATATAGTTTTAGGTTATAACATAATGTTAAAATAGAAACTATGCTRTGTAAGATACTTTTTTTCTAAAGAAAGGATTCACAGCAAGATAGCAGCCACAGGACACCTAAATCTTTCAGAGAAAGAGAATTTATTGCTCCATTATCAGAAGAAACAAACTTCTTCCTGCCTTGCTCAGGCAGGACAACGCCATCAGGATTCAGAGRAAGAAGCTGACACTGAMMWGACAGAATCCTGTGTTTGAATGGAATTTATGCATCATGTACGAGATGTATGAATATACAACAGGTTRTTGTTTTTAAGGGTTAATCCTCTGTTAACGTGKGTCCTTTTTCGGGCTTRTGCTGCCCACAAAAAGGTACCTGGACATCTACAACTCTTTGTTTCTATTGTCTCATATTGTCCTAAYTCAAATTGTCCAAATTATTATTACTCTAATTATACTGCTATTTTAATAACCATTTTATTATCATTAAACKTTTAAATTTCTAGAAAAAAGTGATTGGCRTTTTTCACAGCTTCATACTGAAAGATAATAGATTTAGATAAGATATGAGGAAGAAATTCTTCCTTTTGAGGGTGGTGAGATCTGGCACAGGGTGTCCAGAGAAGCTGTGGTTGCCCCATCCCTGGAAGAGTCCAAGGCCAGGCTTGGACAAGGACCTTGGAGAAACCTGGGATTGTGGAAGGTATTCCTGCCCATGAATGAGTTTTAAGGTCCTCTCTGAGAAGAACAGTGGATTTGTCTTCACAAACAAGCTGTGGGTCTGCTGGTAGATAAAACCAGCGCTGAGAAATAAAAGAAACCATGGGAAGGATTCCACTGATTGATGAATGGAAAAAGATMTTTGCTTTTACAAATAAACTTTAGGTTTGCTGATAAATGAAATTAGACATTGAAAGACCTAAGAAACAATGAAGAAGAAAAACCCCTAAATTCYRTAAGAATTAAAAATTAAAAGGCAGGGTTATACATTAGAGGGAAATYTTTGTATCAGGTGTTCGGGGAGTCTGTACCTCTCAAGGACCTCCTCTGAGGGGGAAAGAGAGAAGGGAAATGTGGCCGGGAAATTGGGATAAAAAGGGAGGCTGCRTCCTCCAAATATCTGAGAGATCCCAGGGGAAGCCCCATGGCCTCTCCCTTTATTTGAATAAAGTAAAAGGACTCCTCCATCTCCTTTTTGGACATAAACCTCTGGTGTTTGTGGATTAMTTTTCCTAACACCTCCAACCCCAACCATCCTCATTACATGAATTTCCTTCAGATTGTCCGAGTCTGGTGAACAAAGAAAAAGCAAATGTCATGTATATTGGAGTTAGCAGATCTTCGAAARTATTTCACTTGGGTAGCTCACAAGCTTTGCTGAAAATACTGTGGGATTGGTGCAACACTGGATGTAGAACTTTAAGAAAGCAAAGTTAGCYCTCACTATCAAAATGGATGTAAAGGTGCATYAAAGCATTTCTGCTGARCTCTGGCAGCATCTGGTGTACATTAACACCCTCAGTAACTGATTAATAGACAGCATCAACCTAGGAAAGACCACATGTGGAAGCGACTGTACAMGCGGCTAATGCTAAGTATTGTTGATGAGCTTCAGAAACATTCAACAGTGAAGAAGAGAAAAAATAATGTATCAGGGTAAGTGTAGCGACCTGTGCGCGAAGTGCGCGGGAAAGCAACACAAACGCAGCAGCGSCTCTGAGGGAGGCCACAACCGACCTCAAACCGCGCATGGAGCAGGACTATCAGCATTCTGACCAAAAAAAGGCAAACAAAAGGCAGGGCAGGCGCCTCGGAGAACGAAGCCGCGGGGCTGAGGGAGGGACAGCCCCGTGAGGCGCCCCGCTCCGCCCCGCGCCCGCCCCGCTCCGCCCCGCGCTGACGGCGGCCGGCGGCGGCCAAGCCGCGTCCTCAGGGCTCTCCCATCCCGGGCAGCCGCTCCGGGAGCTCCGTGCCCGGCTATGGAGCTGTGGCAGGTGCCGCTGAGCTTCTCCCGCCTCCGCATGTTCCCTTTCTTCGACCTGGCTCATTATGTCGCCTCCGTCCTGGCGCTGAAGGAGCAGCGGGGTGAGCGGGGCGAGACGGGACGGGGCGGACACCCCACACCCCCCGTGCCGATCCCGGTGTTTCCCCCGTGTGTCCCGGGGGGTGCCCAGCCCCGGCAGGGTGAGGATGGGGCTCCGAGGGGAGCCGCCGTCCCGGTTACSCCGTGGCCGTGCAAATGGGATTGTYTGCCGCCTGCATTAGCCCGTCTGTCCATAAGCGTTGTCTCGCTGCCCGCAAAAGACACCCAGCYAAAGCTTTTCTCGCTTTCCAGAAGTTAAGAGGCGCTGGCGAAATCAGCCAAGAGTTTTGTTGGAAAGCTTTTGGTTTTTTTGTACAGTTATTTGTTTGTTTGTTTCAGTTTTGAAGCCTCAGGAGTGAAAGGTCTGAGGCCCCTCSAAGTTAGGTTTATGCAGAGAATGTGTGTGTAACACAGGCCAATATCTCTGTGCCCAGAATTGCATCTGAGAGGAGAGATTAGCTAGACTTTACATCCTTCACACACCCTGTTTGTGCAGGGGGGTGTTAAGGCCTTTTCTGCCTTGTAGGAAACAGCTCAGGACTCTCCTGGGTCGGTGCTGTGCCAGTGGCTTGTCACAGCGTTGTACCCCGTGGATTGTAAAGTGAATTTAGCAAAGCTTTCCACTTCCACTAACACGGTTTTGTAATGAGAGCACATCACGGCACTTCAGTCTGCATGCTCTCTTCCAGAAAATCATTTATGCTGTGGCTGTTAACCCAAATTTTTTTTTCTTTTCTTTTTGTTTTGGTTTTTTTTTGGTTTTGTTTTTTTTTTTTTTTTTTTTTGCTGTCACCAGGTAGACACTGGCCTTGTTTCAGTGTTTCGAATTAAGCTACTTGTGGTGTGGGTTTAGACACGTTTACAGTAACTGTGCATCCCAGGTGATAACTGTGTAGGAAACTGAGCTGGCTTTTGGGATTATAGGGCAAATTTGGGAGCTGCTGCTTGCCTCAGATTTCTAGGGCTCTGCATTGTTTTTAGTGAGAGCTTGTTCTTTGGTCCCTTCCTAACTGGTCCAAGGTGAATTTTGACCATCTGCTGAGGAAATGCACTTAACAGACTGTGAATAAAGTGCTTATGCATTCTAGAATCTTCACCAAACTTTGTTAATGCTGCTAAAATTTTTGACRAGTCCTGGGCTGTGGCATTGTGTAATTTGTGTGTTCCACTTAGAAAGGGACTTTCTGACGTTATCATGCAATGCTTTTAAGCTTTCCTCTGGAATGGGCACACCTAAAGATGAGGGTGAGAGGCTTCTGTGCCTAGTTTTAGTGAGACAGCACTTATGGAAAGGAAATTGCTGTCAGAAGTCTGGTCAGATCCATGCTCCTATTTATTTTTTTTTCTTCTTGGTTTAATAGCTGGTAGTTCAGAACTCCTGAGTATTTTCTAATAGTTGGAACTAATAACTGTAATCCAGGTGACTGCCTGCTGGCCTGTTTCTCACTTCCYGAGTGGTTTGAACAGAGTATTAAATCATAACTGAAATAGCAGTTATTGTGAATRCTCAGTATGGATATATTATCGTCGATTAATGCTGTCTGGGCGTTATGTTCCTTTTGGAAACTTACAACWGTAGCTATATTTGACAGGGAAATTACAGGATAGCCTTGAGTGCCTGGTGGTGTGAGAAGTACATGGTCAAGTTACAGCCACATTTATTTTATCCCAGATTACTGTCTCATTAAAATACCAACCCACCCCCACTGCTTAAAATCAGATTCAGTGTAGGCATTTGGATCATGGATGGGTGCACACTAACTGGGACTTTYCCAATCCTCCTAGCCAGGCTTTCCTGCTCGCTTGTGACTGGCAAACTACAGCAGTGACAACCAACTTGTTGCTTTCTGYGTGTTTTAAAAGAAGAGTTCTTGATTAGTGCTTTGAGGATGGCTTAGGAGCTGCTTTCTTGTAACTCCAACCAGTTGTAGAACAGGCAATTTTCTTTTTTTGGGGTGGAGGGACAGCAAAAGGTGTTGGTGGTTGAGGATGTGTCATATTTGGTTTGTTCCTGACATTTTTCTATGATGYGTTTGAGGTGATTTGAAGAGAAATAATTTCATCAGCATAGCTTTGCTCTGTTAAGTCTGACTCTATAAATCCTTTATCTTAACTAAGGATATTCTATGTGGTTGAACGGGGTACTAGACAAAATATGTACAAATCCTCCTGGTGTGCTCACTAGGTGTGTGTGTASTGTGCATTATTGCCTATTTGGAACATGCAGAAAAGCTTAAAGCAGATATAATCCTATTGACAGAAATAGTTAGTTGGTAAGGTTTTGTTTTGTTTGTTTGTTAGTGTATTTTTGGGTGTTTGTTTTGGTTTTTTTGTTTTGTTTGGGTTTTTTGGGGGTTTTTCCCTTCTTTTTGTTTGTTTTTTAATATTACTGTTGTTCAGGAGCAATTCTTAAAACCATATTCAAAATTAGTCCTTGTGTTTTGAAACCTTTCCTTAACTTTCTGAAGTGTAAATCTGCAGGGCTGGTGGCCTTCTGGCAGATCCACCATTGCATGGTTGTGTGATGCCTCATTAATTTTAGAGGGTGCATCAGAGGACAAATATAAATGACCCCTTTGTATAAAAACTTGTGACCTAATTAAAACTGAATTTGTCTTCTGAAAGGCTACACCCTTGTAATAATTCAAGTAGCAATGCCYAAGATGATCTTTAAATTAGTATCAACTTTTTTGCCTCATGGTCTTCTGTATTGTGTATATTCCTTGTTAGGAAGCAAGGATATATATATCCTTGTTAAAAACTGGCATTTGAGCCATTTCTAGTGCTGACCAACAGAAAAATCTTGAATTGCAATAGAGGTTCCAGTTTCCTGACCTTTCACTTGTAAAATGAAGAAATTTACMTGCATTGTTGAGGAGCTTAGTGGTAGAGGGCCATCTGTATGTGCCCTCAAAACTGAAAACCACTTGCTGCTAGTTGTGGGGCAAAGGGAGTGTGGAGAAGCTGGTGATTGTTGGGAGGCAGGAGAATGGATCTGAAGAGAGAGCAGATACTTAATTTTAAACCTACTCCAAAAGTAACAAACACAAGCCATTAATAATTTGCAAGTGGCTTAACTTGGAGCACCAGGTACTGCAGTTTGAAAAATAAATTGCAAAAGAGTTAAAAATAAAAGAGATGTCATTTTGTATTCAAGTATTCTGTAATGCAGAGGAGTGCTGATTCTTATAAATTGGCTGTTCTATGGCATTTAGATAGTGCTGCAGTACTTGATATCTATGCCAGCACTAAAACTGGAACACTAAAACTTGTTAATGCATTGAATGAATTGAGAGTGCTGTATGCTTTTTTARATGTTTGAACCTCTCATCTTCCATAGAAGCTTCTTTTCCCACAGAAATGCCTGATAAACTRAAGCTTCTGCTCTGAATTGGGAACAGATGTCAAATTTCATTTTGGGTCCGGCAGTAGTGCTTTTGTGAACTTCAGCCTTTGGACTACGGAAAATTAAACTTGTTCAGGCAAACAGCTCAGAACCAAGTGTAAAGGGGAAGCTTTGGCAACACTGAACGTTTAAAGTGGAAGGAAATAGTCAAAACAACCACTTGAGCATATTTCTAGTTTTGGTAAAATGTTGTTTTCCTCTGAAAATGGTTAATACTTCCCATTACCTCCAGTATGATCTTTGAATATTATGTGCTCTTTTTGGCATAGTTAACTTGCACTTTAAAATGATAGTTCACTTTAAAGATGATGAAATAAACCAAACTGTCAACCTTTTAATAATGAGGGAAATTTACATTTATTATTGTAGTTCAAGGTAACCTTCCCCCCCCTTCAAGAGTGCAGGTGAAAACGATTTGATAATTATCTGGGATGCAGTTTTCATTTTGGCCAGCAATCACAGCAGGATATTATGAGAAAAGSGAAAACAGTTACCTTGAATTCTTGGAACACTCAAAAGCAGAAATGGAATTCCTAGAATAACCCTCCAAATGTCAGCAATCCTGTTTAGATTAGCCACTTAGGTGTTTTTAATACAAATTTGAAAGCAAGTGTGTCCCTGTGTCAGGCTGTTAACAACAAGACCTCACTGCTATGCTCTGAAAGCTTTTTCCTCTTGGTACCTAGATGTAACAAACTAATGCACAAAAGATATTCAGAGAACACTTTGTGTCAGCCTTTCACTTCTGTTTAGGAGTTTAAGTTAAAGTCACCCTACCCTGAGGTTTGTATTTCTGRAAAATTTTCCTGTGAGAGCCTGCTGATTGCTGGAGGATTATTCATTACCCGAAGGAACTAAATTGAAAAATACTGACCTTTAAAACATGATGTTATTCTCCAGTTTTCATTTCTGTTTATGCAGAATGTTTTATGGTTGGTTGTTTTTTTTTTCCCCAGGAGTTGTGGAAGTGTCAGTCCGAAGTCCCTTGGCCTGCTGGTTTAGTGCAATGCTTTATTGCTTTGGGGGCTCAGTTTTGTCCTCCTTGATGCTTGGTGAACCTCCAGTAGCATTTCTGGCAAAGACCATAAATATTCTACTGGCATCCTCAGTCTGGTAAGCAGCCACAGTTGGGTAAGATGAGTGACACTGGCTCTAAGGAAGCTGTATGCTGTAAACTGATACTGTACCATTAAGGTTCCATGTAAATCAGAATTTTTACTTAAAAGTGTTGTGGATTTGGATGCTGTCTCTTCATCCAGGATCATTCTCTATGATCTTGTTCTCTGGGAACAGAGAGCAACTCTTACAGCCTGTTGYGTAACCAAATGCTCTGTTGCTAGATTAGACTTGCCTTWGGTTTTTTTAGTATTCCTGGTCAAACAGCTGCAAACATTACTTTTTAATAAAGTTATTCAGTTGCTGATATACTGAATATAGGTATGTCATAAATGCAGTCAAGTTTTTAAAAAGTAGTTATTGAAGATCAGAACCTGGCTGATGTAAAAATTTTGGTTTTTCCTGTAACTGAGGTTCCAAGACACATCTTTCCTCCAGTTCCTACTACCAGACACATATTTTTTTCTGTATTTCATTTCATCCCAGATCAGCAGGTGTTGTGGTGGAAGATAGTAGCTAGCTGAATTATATGATTGAATCAAATATTAGGCATTTTGGCCTGCTTTGGAGTTAAAAAAACATTCTGGAGTTATTTTCATATAAATGTGGTCTTCCAGTGGAGTTCATTTGTTCCAGAAAGTGATCTTTGAAGGAAACWTCAAACTTAACAAAAACTGTGAGCAGCAGTGGGGTTTTGAATTTAGAAATCTCAATCACTATATTTGGATAGTCTGGCCTGCTTAAAATCTTTTACTTCCACTTGCCCCATAAGTTTTACAATTGCAAATTCATTAAAATGAAAGCAAGTGTTTCTATCTGTCTGGGTATATGYATTAGTTTTATGGTCTTTGTGTTGCAGTAGAAGATGACATATTTAATTTGGTGAAGTTAATAATATGTATTATTAGTGAATTATTAACAGAACCTGCCTGTGGTTGTGTCATTCTGATGTGGGCAGAGTGATTGCTTGTTTCATCAAGTGACATGAGCTAGGAGCACACTTGAAGAGAACAGGATTTCTGTGTAACTCACCGTGGTCGAATGTCATTTGCTGTGCACAAATTAAAGGGGGTTTTGGTGAGGAGCTGTGAACGTTACAAAACGTTTTAAGCTACCAGCTTTACAAAGTCCCCTCTTCCTGAGTGTAATGACCTTAATTCCTGGTCCCAGACCGTGCACAATGGAATTCCTCGAGCCACGAATGGGACTGGAAAGTGAGTGGAGTCGTGCTGGGTTTGAAGAATGCTCCTGAATAGTCTGTAGGACAGCGGCATCTACTGTTAGCAGAGATTACAGGCAGGAATGCCGTGGTGGGCCTTCAGGGCCAGCCTCAGTCCTGTCACCAGTGCTTCAGGGTCCTAAAMCCACATTCTGCAGATCTAAATTAATTCTGGTGTGAGTTGTCTGGTGAGCAGGTGGCTTAAATGGCTTTTTGCAGTAGCCTGTAAAATACATCCTCTCTCTGCATCTCTGGCTTCATGTCAGCTGAAGCCTGGTTGCAATGCAGAGGCATCTTTACAATATCTTTATCTTTACAATAAGAGATAAAGGGAAGGGCCTCAGAAATTCTCTGTAGGCAGGGTTGAGATCAAAACCTTAAAGCAAGGGGCAGGGTCTTATTTTTTTTAAAGAAAACAAAATTTATCCYTCTTTATAAACGCTTTCTCTGCTCTTATGCAATTATTACTCTTACTCCTGTACTGAAATAATCTACTTAAGACAACTTAATCAAGGTACTTAATCTTGATTGAGTTTTTGTGAATGTCTCAGTAAGAACTGAATTTTATTTATTATTGAAGACATATAATAAAACACTACATAATCTAATCTTTTAGAATTTACTGTCACTTAGGATTTAACTGTTAGCCGTCTTTACTTGGTTTTAAAAGCAAGTTGATCAAAGATATTTTGTGTAGTGTTCTTTCAATGCTTTGAATAAAGAAATGTGCTTGTAACTGGCAAGCTGGAAAAGCTAGAATTGGTGAGTACTAAGATGCTAAATGTGTTTAAAAGGAGCCATGCATTTCATGTAGTATGACATTAAYTAGTGGAAGCATTCTTGCTGAAGTTACATAATTCCAGGTACCTACAGTCTGGAAGCACAGAGTCAGCATTTAATTTACCACCCTGTTGTAATCCTATGAAAAAAATGTCCCAAACAAAAAACCAAAACAAAACAACCCCCCTACACCAATCTAAACAAAAAATAACTCACAAGATAAACTCAAACCACACAAAGTCAATCAGATACCACTTTAATGACTTGAATTATAAAAATGTGATATATAAGGTGTAGAACAATTGGAAAAATGTAAAGCTGTTTCACATGGACTTCAACAGATTCTTCTCTAGGACAGTGAGGCAGTACTGTTTGGTTTTGGTGCARAAGCTCAGGTGTGCTCAGAAGCTTTTCAAATTTGTTCCAAGATGTGTGCCATGAGACTGAGTTGTCAGTAGTATATCAGGCATTGCTAGTCATATTCCAAAAATATCTTTAAAGATTATKAAAAGATAATTCCTTAGCAAAAGTGTGGCTAATGTTTTTTTTCCTGATGGTTTTCAGGTATTTAGTGTTTTACTGCCCAGAAGATATATTCTGCCGCTGCTTTTCCTTTCTGCCTCTTCGTCTTCTGGTGGCAGGGATGAAAGAAGTGACAAGGACTTGGAAGATCACAGATGGCATTGCACATGCAGACACTGTCTACAAAGATGCCTGTCTCATCATGGTGGCTGTGGGCTGGGCCAGAGGTAACATGCACAGCATCTTGTTCTGAGGGTTTGGGGTTTTTTAGGGTGGTGTTTAAATGTCTAGCCCCTACAGCAGAACTGTAGCACCATCCTTGCTGTGCTGGGCATGGTAGTCCTGATGCAGTCTGATGTCCCCTGAAGGAAAAAGCCTGTGCTGCTGATTTTCTGCCTGAATTAAGGGTGACATTGAAGGACTTGGAGGGGAGTTCCCTTCAGAAGGTCTTACAAGAGCTTGCAGGATGGGCAGTTGATGACAATAAAGTAAATCTTCTGTGTAGCTGTTGCTGAACTTTCCAACARCATTATTGCCTTGCATGAGGCTGAAGAAGAGAACTGGGTATGTTAAGTTTTTGGGTTATAACTTGATTTTAAACATGGGAATGACTCTTGTTGCCTGCCTGCCATTTGGAATTCTGGAAGCCACCTTCCTGACAGCTGTATTTGCAGYCACACCATCAGGGACACTTCAGAAAGTAGTTGTGCAGCTCTTGTTTCTGCTTGGTTCTGTGCTGCTGTGGAAAGCAGCACGTGTGAATGTGATGGCTGCATCAGTTCAGATGCTGTCACTTAGAGGGAGACCTGAGCTTCTTGCTGAATATCTCAGCCTCTGAGGTTTTGTGGCTGTTGTTTGATTCTTGTTTGCATGAGAGGTTGGATTAAGTCTTTTTAAGTCTGGGCTTTGGTGCCACATTTAGCACCTGGTGTCATGAGTTTTTCTGGGAGCAATGGCATAATAGTGGTAGCAGTCAGTTGAAACTTGCCATAAATCTCTGCAATTTCAGGTGCTGGTGGTGGCTTAATTTCCAACTTTGAGCAACTGGTGAGAGGTGTGTGGAAACCTGAAACCAATGAGCTCCTGCAGATGTCCTAGTAAGTTGTTTTTAAAATACTGCAACAAGTTAGTTATTGTTATGCTGGCTCCTTGTGTGAATGCTTGCTTTCMGTGTCAGTGGTTGAAGCCAAAAAAACAAAACAAAAACCTAACCATTAGGACATATTTGTACTCTGTTTTGGTGTATATCCTTTGAAAGATGGGACAATGAACTTYGTGACTTTTAGAAGATGTTTTAATCATTTTATGTTCCCAGCCCAAAAGCTGCAAATGGGAAGAGAAGTCAACAAAACTTGTCAGAAAGTAGTAAAGACCTACTGGGGAGTTGCTAGAAAGCAGTTTTGGCTCAGTTTGTCTTACAGGGAYGTGGTCTTCTATCCAAAATGAAAGCACAGTGGTACTAGAAGTACACAAGTGAATTTTGGTGTATGTTCTGAGCATCACTAAGATGGCTTCCTTTGAACATTGTCACTCTTACTTTTGCTGCCAGTGCTACTTTCCTCCAAAGACATCAATTATTTGAGAAAGTACAAATTGGTTATTCAGTATAGCAGAAATGACCTGCAAGATGGRAAAAGTTACTTCTCTTGCAGGAGCAAAGAATGAGGAATATTACATGCCTCCTGGTTTTCTCTGTAAAATGAGAATTGAAACAGGCTGGAAAGCCACAAGCTATTATTGTAAGTCAAGATAAGGTCACTGTGATAATTTCCTAAAATTCTTTTGATCTTTCCCAGGTTACAGTCAGGTCTTTAAAAATAATAATTTTATTTTTTTAAAAAGCTATCTTGCTTTTCAGCAGCCACTCCTAGACACAGAATAACAGGAGAGACATTTGTAGCCTTCTCTTTGGCAATATTTCAACTTTTTGTGCATTGCGTTAGTTGTTGGCTTCTGAAATTCTAAGTATTTAGAATTTCTCTTTCTCTTGTCAGTGCCTAAATGGCAGTCTTGAAACTAAACTTCCAGGAGAAAAGGTGACTGTCATAAATAGCACTGTAGACACAAATAAAACTGTCCTTACAGGTGCAACACCAGAACAGTGCTTACTGATTGGCTTCACTTGCATATATTCKCCTTCTCCACTGTGGGTATGGCTCAAAATAACTCAAAAAACATTTTAAAAGTTTTGTTTATGTATAAGTCTTAAGACCATTAAATTGAGCTAAGTTACAGAGTTAAAAACATCAAACATCTTGCAAATGGATAAGATGCCTGTGTACACAGGGGGTTTTTTTTGACTTTTTGAGCAGGAATTTGATGTAGTTTTTTGGTTACTGAAAAGCCAGTGAAGAACAGATCCACAACAGATGCTCTGTGATAACAGGAATGTCACCTGTACATGTCACATACAGACTAAGAAATGCACAAAATTCTGGATAACTGACCAAAGATCTCTTGCTTTCTGGCTGCATACCTAGGAAGGGATTTAGTGCCACAACAAAGATGGCTTCAAACTGGAAATAGAGTGGAAATCTTTGCATGTCTCAGGTCAGCACAGCTGTGTTGGCAAAACCTGGTAATACAGACCTGGCTTCAGTCAGGTTTAAGCTGATACAGCCCCAGAGCTGCTGGAGTGTACACTGGACCAAGACTTGGACTATGTTACTCTTCAACACCTTAAGCAACTCCTTGGAGYAACTAACTCCTGGAGTATGGTATAGGAACCTGGTTTTATGTCTAGTCCAAGTAGTGTGAGCTCTGTAATTTAACTTTTCAATAAGATATATTGGGAGAGGAAGAAGAGGATCAAGCTGACATATGAAGTCTGAATAGGAGCATTGATTTGAGGAGTATTTGTCAAGTAGGAGTTTTCTGGGTGTCTGAAGTAGTGCTGRACTTGATGCTTTATGGACAGAAAGTGTAGTAATATTATATAAAGTGAAAATCTTAATTTAGTTATAGCTGGATTTTGGATCTTACCACTGTTACCACAAGTTTTCATTAGTTCTATTCAGAAATAATTATTTTGCACACTTAAGAACATGTATTGCTTTCCAGGCAGCTTCCACTGTAGAGCAGAGAAGAGAAATTAACATTCTTTGTTTGATTTCTAGCCCTGTGAAGGTAACTTTGATAGGAGCAGTTCTTTTCACCCTGCAACGCAGACAGTACTTGCCAATAGCAAAACACAACCTTGTGTTTTTATACACCATCCTTCTTGTTGTCTTCAAGGTAAGAATTTGAAAGTTGCTGGTGACCAAAAAACAGAAGATATTTTATTTAATTGTTAAAATGCATGCTGCTTGATGGGAAGGCCAGCTCCTGCTGAAGATATGTGTTTAGAGTTCTGTACATGAGCAGAATGGAAGACCTGTTCTGTTACTGATTCTGTTCAATTTATGATGGGGACAGGGAGGAAAAGAAAAACATCAGGAATTTTGGCACTCAGTATTTGATGTTCCAGGCTTGTATGTCTGTAATCTCAATCTTTTGTGTGTACCTATGCAGTYGCAGTGGGTCTGTAAAACAAACCAGCTGGATTCTCATTTGATTTAAAATGTTCACAAAATAAGTGTTTGGGTGGGAAGGGAAGGCATACGAAAACTACTTTGAAGTAGCTGTAACTATTTTGTAATGAAATAGAACTACTTCTCTATTGAAGTCTTCAGTCTCTCCAGTCTTGTTCATTTCCCRGATGATGCCTTTCTTCTGGATTACTAGTTTATAAGAAAACATAATCTCTGTTGGCAGATATCTGGCAATTTTAACAGCTTCAGAGCTGGTGTTGAACAGACCAGAGAATGTGTGGAAGTGTGGTTGCCAGTCTCCTTTCTGGGAAGGAGCTTACAAGTTTATTTCTGCAGAAGTTAACTGTAGGGAGCCAAGACTTGAGGCTTATGTCCTTGATTTTCCATCTGAAATGATAAAGGCATTGTTGAACTGTGGATGCTGGGAATGAAGAAGGAAKGGAATGTTATTCTGGAAGTGAGAAATTGCAGGTGTCCGCAGGAGCTGGCTGTCCGGCTGCACTGGAGTAACTAAACATCCTTACACTGATGGTTGTACATACAGTAAGGAACTCACCCCCTCTTAGCAAATAAACTGATAAAGCAACAGTGTATCTGGTATAGTCCTTTAATAAGGCGGCCCAGAAACTTGTCACCTCTCTGAAAGCTGTAGAAACTGTTGCAATATAAACTTGTCCAGTACCCGGATCTGAAAACCAGGTTTTTCAATCCTGATTCCGAGTTACCTGTCCTAAGGGGTGCCCACCTAAATCTCTGAACTTTATGGAATGAATATGGCTGTCTGGAATTCTAATTAAAGTCTGGTTATGRACCTATACATTCAAAATTTAATTACACATTCCATTCTTCCAATTTAAGTGGGAGGAAGCCACTCTGTTTAGTTTTTCAGTTTGAACAAGGCACAAAGCTTACACATAAAAGTTGGTCTTCACCTTAAATGTATGGCATTAAATGTGATTTACTCTCAGGATGATTAATCTTACAGAGGTTTTTTTTTTGTGCATGTTGTTTGTGTATAGCTCATAGAAACATAGAGTCATACAATGTTAAGGGCTGGAGGGGACCTCAAAGATCATCCAATTTCATCCCCCTMCCATGGGCAGAGACATCTTCTACAAGGCCAGGCTTGTCAAGGCTTTATCCAWCCTGGTCTTGAACATTACCAGGATTGGGGYATCAGCAACATCTCAGGGCAACTTGTATCTCACCCCCCTCACKGTAAAAAATTTCTTCCTAGAATCCAGCTTAAGTTTCCCCTCTTTCAATCTGTACCCATTCCCCCTTGTCCTATTGCTACAGTTCCTGAGGAAACATCCCTCTCTGACYTCCCTGTAGATCTCCTTCATAGCTGTGTGAGGAGTGTTGGTCAGAAAGAAAAGCTTTCTTTGCCCAGTTTCAGCTAAAATGAGCAGAATTCCATTGGTGATTGCACAGCCTCATCCTTGTGTAGAAAGTTAAAAACGCCATACACCCCTTCAGCTTTGAGCTTGTTTACCTGTGAAGCCATCACAACTTTTATTGTAACTTGATCCTTGTTCTCCTGTAGGTAAAAATGATGTTGACAAGATGTGCAACTTCTCCATTTGCTCCCATTGAGGCTGCAGTGTGCCAAATGTTTTTTGGCTCAGGAAAGACACCTTCCAAAGTGAAGGGTGAAAGTGCCACATCTTCCAACGGCTCTTCAGTCTGTGACCAGCCTTCTGAGCAGCACCATGAGGGTGCTAAGAAAAAACAAGCAAAGAAAACAGAATAAGTGACTTGAAATCCTTGAGATGGTTGTGAAGATGTGTGTCTTCCAGATTAGGCTGGCTGAGAAGTTTCTCTAAGGAAAGGAGAACAGGGCTATGTTGTGGTTTGCCTTTTTGGGATGTTTTATGTAAGCTATGTGTAAATGCACATGTTGGATTTGTGAGTTAAAACTATGACCTTTTATAGTGTTTAAAAGTTTACTAATTTTTGTACTTACGACAACTTGAAATGCTTATATGTTAAAAAGATAGTTTCAAAAATGTGACAATCATATTTTTTTCCTACTTATCACTTGTTTCACATCTTCCTATCCCCCAGTTCTTATGTGTCACTTTGATAACACTGATTTGTACTGTCAGGTGTTCACTGTAGCACGTCCCAAATAAGAAAGTCATTAAGTAAGGCTTAATCACATTGCACTGTGTAAAATCRTAAAAATGTACTGATTTAATGCCTTTAACTCAAAAAGTAACTGAACTACTGTTGTAATTCACATTGCATTGGTCTAGGTTTTCTTCATTTCTTAAAGTAAATATTTTAAAATATTTTTAAATGTTTTAAAATGAGAGTATATTATCTCATAAATATTATCAGGCACTTTAAAAAATCTTAGTTAGCAAATAGAWACACATCAACATTTTTGTTGTTGGCTTACTTGGACTCTTATTTGCAAGCATTTGAGATGTAGGTGTTTTTTGCCACATTAGTGTTTTACAAGTGGTTTGTAGTTACCTTCTGGTTMATTTGGGTCTATTCTTTGCCTGATTTCTTTTCCAAGCATATGCACTTATTTCTTCTCAAAGACAAACTTCATTAGGAAGAATACTGGGCAATACATTTACCTTGTTTGGTCAGCACCCTGAGCTGCAGCACAGGCATGGGAGCAGAATGTTACCCCYATAATCCATGAGGAATGGTCAGTGAGCTGCTAGAGCACCTGGACACTCCCAGKCGGTGGGATGGGATCCACCCAAGGGTGCTGAGAGCTCGCTGGGCCACTTCCAATCATTTACCAGCACTCCAGGCAAACCGGGGATGTCCCTGTTCACTGGAGGTTGGCAAATGTGACACCCGTCTACAGGAACGGTCAGAAAGAGGATCCAGGGAATTACAGGCCTGTCAYGTGCCCTCAKTGCCAGGGAGGCCATGGAGCAGGTCACCTTGAGTGCCACCAGCAACAGGGACAGGACAAGCAGGGCATCAGGYCYGGCCAGCCTGGGTTTAGGAGAGGCAGGTCCTGCCTGACCAAGCTGATCTCCTCCCCTGCCAAGGTGAGCTGCTCAGGGCTGAGGGAAAGGCTGTGGATGTGTCTGCCTGGGCTTTACAGAGCCTTTGACACCTTCTCCCACAGCATCTCCTGGAGGAMCTGGCTGCTCATGGACAGGGCCCTGGGCCTTGGGGGTAAACGGGCTGAGGGCAGGGCCAGGAGCCCTGGGACATGGAGGGACASCCGGCTGGGCTGGCACCAGGGSGGCTCCCATGGGATCAGGGCTGGCCCAGGCCTGTTTGACATCCTCACCAAAGCTCTGCATGCAGGGATCGAGGGCTCCCTCAGGCCCAGGCTGGGTGGGATGTGGATCTGCTGGAGCGCCTCTGCAGAGGGGTCTGGACAGGCTGGATCCATGGGATGAGGGACAGCCAGGGGAAGTGCTGGGTCCTGCCCTCAGGTCACAACAACCCCATGGAGCTCCAGGCTGGGGGAAAGGGGCTGGAAAAGGCCCTGGGGGTGCTGTGCCAGCAGCTGGGCCCAGCCCAGGGGTGCCCAGGGCCCGAGAGGCCGATGGCCCCGGGGCTGTGCCAGCCGTGGGGCGGCAGCAGCAGCGGGGCAGGGCCCGTCCCTGTGCCGGCCCTGCTGAGGCCGCACCTCGAGGGCTGGGGCACCTCTGGGCCCTCACACAGGGAATGGAGGGGCTGCAGTGTGGCCAGGCAAGGGAACGGAGCTGGGAAGGGAACGGAGCCCCAGGAGAGGCTGAGGGAGCTGGGAAGGGGCTCAGCCTGGAGCAAAGGAGGCTCAGGGGGCCCTTGTGGCTCTGCACACTCCTGCCAGGAGGGGACAGCCGGGGGGTCGGGCTGTGCTCCAGGGAACGGGACAGGAGCAGAGGGAACGGCCTCAGGCTGGGCCGGAGGGGGTTAATTTGGATATTAGGAAGAATTTTTTCACAGGAACGGTGAAAAGCCATTGGCAACAGGCTGTCCAGGGGAGGTGATGGAGTCAGCATCCTTGGAGGGACTTAAAAGGGTGTGTAGACATTTCACATGGGGATATGGTTTAGTGTTGGCTTTAGCCATGCTGGGTTAATGCTTGACTTGATGATCTTAWAGGTCTATTCCAACCTAAACCACTCTTTAATGTCAGAAGCACTGGAAGTTTTTATTAGCATTTGCTGAAATCTTGCTGCTTTCTTGCTTGTTACGTCTTTTTTTTTACTCAAGATGTGAAGCAGTTCTAAGTGGCATACWCTTCATAACTGAGAACTTTGGCATTTTAAGGATGTTACAATACATAAGAATAGAATCTTTTCAGGGGAATCTTTTCATTGATGTGCCAATTTTTAGAATAAACCATTTTTACAAAATTAGACTATTTTCTTCAGAGAGTACTGCTTTGAAGAGCATTGTTCAGCAAAGAGGGGTTAGGTTAATCTTTGTGCAGAATGCCAAAGAGAATGTGGAGGGAGATCTGATTTGAAAAGACAAAGTTCTAGTTCCAGGTACGTCTCTAAATTTAGAAAAGCTGTCACCAAAGCTGTGCTTAAAGAAAAGAAAAATAAAAGTACCAAAGAAATTTCTTGTGCCTGAGTAGTCACATTTCCATGGTGATGACCAAAAGCATTGAACTCAGTTTGAAATCCAACTTTATTGCAAATGTGCTGTACCTTGAAAGCTAAAACAATTATTTTCTTTAACACTTAAGAAGAATTAAACAAAATACCCCAAACTCTTTGGACAAATTAGCAATATTCCTTACATATTACACTGAAACTTAGTGCTCAGTTACAAATGCTTGGAGTATTCACTTGGTGTCTCATGTTTTGTAGCTTGATATCATGGATTAACTTGAAGCTGCCAATTGACTAGTTAATAATCAGCTAGTTATAAAGCAACACCAGCACATGCTGCCTGTCCATGTTTTTTTAAAGTTTTGGATGTTTTTCTGAATAATTGTGTATTCTAGATCACTTGAACCATACAGAATGGGATTGTGGCATGGAATCGTGTTACAGCTGTGTGAAATATTGCCTGAAAACTGGCTATTCCTAGCCCAAGTCAATGTGAACATATGCTTAGACTAAGTCTCTAACAAGTTTACAATTAGAGGGGAAAGTGTATTGTTCTGTATTCATTTTCAGAATTAAAGACAACAATATTAAATTTTTTWAAAATGTTTTCTTGTCTGAACACCTTAAAAATAATTCACAACACACAAAAAATATATATTGTTGTGAGACAGAACACAAGTTATGCTGACAGAAATCCTGTTTTAARCACCATGAAAACAATTCAGATTTGTGTTTAAAGGTATTGGGTATTGCTGAAGGATGTGTGCTCAAAAAAGCTACATGCAGATGTTCTGAGAACTGCATTTTATGACACAGAAAAAGATAACCAGTTGCTCAGAGTTTAACCTGAATTCTGTAGGAGACATTAATACAGTGTGTCCAGGATGTCTTAAATAAACAATTCCCAGCTTTCCTGCTGATAGTTTTCTATCTCTGGCAAACTTCTCTGTGTGAGAATTTTGTTTACAATTTCTTAAAACTGTTCTGGTAGAGCTTGTCAGATTCAGCACACCTGCACACATGAACTACTTGGCTGCATCTAATTTTGTCATTAACCTGGTAAAATTAGAAGAAGCTGCCTTGTGCCTATATTAACAAAGTCAATCAGAAATTGCTTTATCAGCTCAATTCTTGGGCTAGAAGGGCATGTTCCTGGTTAAACCAATTGCTGTTCTGAGTAATTTCTACTACATACACCCAATTTCTTTAAAAAGGAATACCTTAAAATTTGCTTCAGGAAYAGAACTGAAGTTTCTTAAGACAAAAAATGCTATTTGCTTTCCTCTTCTGTTTTTTCTCCRTTTCATTTTATGGCAAAAAAGTGAAGATGGGAGGATGTGACACAGGCAGTACCATCATCTGAAATGTGATTCTTCAGTGTATTGTTAGGCAAGACAGTTGTTCAAGAATTCCAAACATCTGTCTTCTGTAGGAATCTGAATCTGCTCAGCATAAGGGGAATGCTGAAATCTAACATCTTCCAACAGTCTAGACAGTGAATGCAAGATTTACTCAGAGTGAATACTCCTAATTTATAAGGTGAATCCTCATTTCTAAGGTCTAAGTGAAGTCTTAAATGAGTAGCAACAGAGAAACATCATTTGATGCCAAGATGAGAATCAAAAATGTGTTGTAAATAGTAATTTGCATTTGTCTTGATAAAACTGCTCTGTTAAGCAATCAAAAGCCTTTTGTGAAATGTGTGAAATAGTAACATGAAGGCTGACAGAGAAATACATTAATATTCTCAGGCAAGATCACTGATCTGCCAGTGGGCTTTATCTGCAGTCGGGAAGTGGAATGTGGTGATCAAAATAGCATCCCAAATAAAAACTACTGCAATCCAGTGTGATAAAGAGTTTATGCACAGCAMCCTGCAGCTGGGTTGCACAACCCCTGGTGTTGATAGTTGCTGGTGGGGGAGAGGCTGGACATGACCCAGCCGTGTTCTCTGGCAGCCCAGAAAGCCAAACCTGTCCTGAGCTGATCCCACAATGTGGTCAGCAAGGCAGGAGGGATTCTGCCCCTCTGCCCTGCTTATTTGGAGTTATTTAGTCATACCAATAGAATATTMGTTCCCTACATGAAGGTGCAATTAAAAAAACAGTTAACAAAATTTACTACTTTTCCATCTTTATCACTTATGTTTTTAGCTCTTGCTGGTAAATACACAAAGCAAATGTTCTATCTAAAGGTTCAGGCTAAATTTTGACAYTGGCTAGAGATTGTCTTCAGATTCCAGTCTTAAATTTTGACCCACATATGACTCAGAAAGTTATTTCAAACTGTARCTAAGCAGTTGAATAATTTTTTAAATTAAATGGATTCAGTTATTGTCGAGATTATTTTTTTAAGTACCTTTAAAGACTGTTTTATTCTTTCTCTCCRAACTTCCTTAGTCATCTTCTGGCCACRATGAGGGGCAAAAAAGTAAACTTGACAGACTTGCTCAGGTGAGAACCCACCTGCACCTGTGGGGTCCCCAGTGCAGGAATGACATGGACCTGTTGGACTGAGTCACAAAAGTGAGTAAAGGGCTGGAACACCTCTCCTGTGGAGACAGGCTGAGAGAACTGGGGGCAGAGGCTCCTGGGAGACCTCATAGCAGCCTTCCAGTACCTAAAGGGGGCTTAGAAGAAAGGTGGGAACAAATATTTTAGCAGGGCTGTAGTGATAGAGCAAGGGGTAATGGTTTTAAACTGAAGAAAGGTCAAATCAGAAAATATTAGGGAAAAAATTATGATGAGGGTGGTGAAACATTGAAGTGGGTTGTCCAGAGAGGTGGCAGATGCTCCATCCCTGGAATCTTCAAGATCAGGTTGGATGAGGTGCTGATCTAGTCAAAAATGTCCTTGATTATTGCATGGGATTTGGACTAGATGGCCCTTTAAAGGTCCCTTCCAACCCAAACTATTCTGTGATTCTTTGATTCTTTGAAAAAAAGATTTCTTCAATGTTGAAACATGTTGCCAGAGAGGTTGCRGCAGCTCTTACTGACCCTGTAAGCTGATACTGCCAGTGTCATGTAGTTCTTAAGAAAGGAACTATAGGGCAAAAAAGGAAGAAACATGCATCTAAAAGAAAGAAACGTGTGTTTACTTTGTTGTCTTTGGCTGAAATTTTAACAAGCACTCTGGCACATTTTCACAAAATAAATCAGATACAATTTTTTTAGTGCTAGTCATTTCAGAGTCACCTTCAGTTTGGTCAAATTTTCTCCTCCCCCTGAAAAGAAGACTGTTATCAGACAGTTGAATGTCAAGGCTAGATTAGATGGTTTTGGTTTTTAAGTTGGACTTTTTCATGGCCAAATTTGGAATAAAACTACTGGAAGATACTTTGATCTAAAGCTTTTTGGCACACATTCTGTTTTCTGAAAATAATACCCATTTATGGTCCTGGGGTGTTCAGGAATTACGTGGAAGTATTTTTAAGTGTCTTTCTGTGGAATTTCAGAATACCTTTAAGGCACTTAACAAGTAGATTGCTCTGAGCAAGATGAAAATACAAACTTACATGGTTCTGTTGTCATAGCAGAGTGTCAGAAAAATCCAAGGTGAAGAAATCAGTTTTATATAGAAGAGGGTGCAATTTAATGGCAACTGCTTCATCACATGAGCGACTTCTGCAGTTAAAATGTTGTTTGTGTGAAAACTTTGCTCTTTTTACTTCCCTGCCACCCATCATGCACCAAACCTGGTTCTGACTTTCCCAGAGTGAGCTGTTTTCCTGCAAAGGAGAAAGTTGTTCTCTGGTGTTTGCTTTCTAGCTCCTGGAAGCCTAAAGCAGCAGAGCAGGACAGAGAGAGAGAGAGAGAGAGAGAGAGAGAGAGAGAGAGAGAATGAGAGAGAGAGAGAGAGAGAGAGGGAGAGAGAGGGAGAGAGAGAGGGAGAGAGGCTGAGTGCTTTCCTTGAAGTTTTCAATCTGGGAGCGAGGCCCATCTCTCTGAGCAGCTGGGGCATGTCCTTTGGCTGCAGTCCAATTACCCAAAGTATTTTTAGTCACCTTTAGTTCAGTATAGCAGGTAAACGTTAAGGAAAACCCTCCTGTCTGATCATTCAGATGCTTCTCTTGGAGTCACGCTCATTCTGCCTGAGGCTTTTAACTGCTGGGACTGAAGCCATGTTGGAATCTGGAATCTGGAATCTGGAATTAAATAACTAATGTTCCAATAATGTGGGTATCTTCTCCTGCAAGAAGTACACATGTGCTTTTTATTTATTCTCGACATTATAGATTAAAATGTTCAGGATCAKGTTGGATTCTTCTGAATCCATCTCCCCAAGTATAATCCAAGTGTCCTGTAGCTGGCTGGTGTTTAGAACTGCCTTGCCAAAAGAATTGCTCCTTAGAAATCAAATGTGTTGATGATTTTTTCCCTTCCCTTATCTTTACCTAAATCTCCTTCTTATATCAGACTGAAGTTTGAGTAAGTTTGGCAGGAATTGGATCATAACTGAGTTTACAAGAAGCTGGAACACAAAGGCTGTTAAAAAAACCAAAGTTTCAAGGATGGTGTCTATTAAGTAGGAARATACAGATGCCAAATGCTAGTTTACCAAAATCCCATAAAGAATTAGTGCTAATACTTTGGGAAAGAGTCAATTTTCAGGAAACAAACTCAGGCATTGCTACTGAGACTATCCACTGTAGGCAGACACAGGAACCAAGTTTACAAGTTGTGCATTGCTGTGATGGTGTTGTCCTCAAAGCAAACAGAATGGAGCACAAGGTTATTGAGCTTCAGACCAAGCTGAAGCAAGAACACAAGGAGTTAGGACAAAGTGACGTAACTCCTGGGAATGCTGTGCAGCGTCTTATTACATGCTGTAGGAAGAGGAGGGAACCCAGACTGTTGTCAGAAATTAACTAGGAATATGGGTCTAATACTGGTACAGCCTTATTGTTGCTGACCTGAGAGGTGACACGCTGSATTCCTGAGTCTGTACCTGGTCTGTATGGATGTCTATGAAATCAGAGCATCAATGCTGCAAGGAAAAGCAATGATTAAGAAGGTCAAGCTGGGTAAGACCCCTGGGGAAACATTTGCAGTGTGGACTACAAGAATGTGACCAGGCATTTCAAGTTACTAATGAGAATGTGCTTGTGATACCTTTAAACAGTGCTGATTTTGAATTTTTGTTTTTAACCCAGGGTGAAACGAGGTGAAGAGTGGGGTCTGAGCACTTCACTAATGCCAGAAAAAAAAAAAAAAAAAAAAAAAAAAGAGAGAGCATTAAAAAGGATATTCCTGGTAAAATGCATTCAAGCTTCTAGGCATGCAGTAAAGTAGTCACATCAGACAACACAGAATTCAGAATTTAACTRCCCCTAGTGTGGGCTTCTTACTGCTCATCCAGGGGCATCAGATCAGTGAACCTAGTATACCTTCTGAAAGGAAAGAAGAAAACTGATAAAAGTTATGGGTTGGCTTTGGCACAGAGAGTGACTGACTCAGTAGGTCGACTGCTGGCTCTGACTAGCAGGAGAGGAGAACACTGCCCATCACAAAGTCTCTAAAACCAACTGGACCCTGATGCATGTGGAATGATTTTTGCACAGTACAGCAACTTCAGCTGGAACTGGTAAGTAATGGACCCCGAGCAAACAAACAAACAAACAAACAAGCAAACAAAGAAAAGCCATTTAAGTTGCACAATGTGTAATTAAGCTGTGGAACTCATTGCCTGCAGTACAAGTGCTAGAAATGGAAAGCAGTTAGATCCCAGTTGTGACTCAGGCAGGCCTCACAGAGTTTTGTGAGATGGCGTGGGAGAGTATTTTTAGAGAATCACAGAATGGCTGGGGCTGGAGGGGAGCTCTGTGCATCACCCAGTCCAGCCCCCTCCCAAAGCAGGGYCACCTGGAGCAGGTGGGGTTGGAATGTCTCCAGAGAGGGAGATTCCACACCCTCCCTGGCAAAYTGTCCCAGTGCTCTGCCACCCTCAATGGAAAGAAATTACTCCTCGTGTTGAGTGGAACAACTTCTCTTTTTAGTTTGTGGCCATATGAGTGCATTGACCTATTCTCCAATATTCTGTTTTCAGTCCCTGTCCCCCAGGGAAAAGTGCTGATAGTTTTTTTGGGGAAATTACAGGGATCAGTGCTGACAGTTTTTTTGGGAAATTACAGGGATCAGCACATCTGGAGCACGAAGGATTGGCTTCACCCTAAAAAACTCACTTTCCACGACCATAGAATCTTCCCTACCAGGAAAAYAAAAGGCTCCTGGGCTGGAGAGGCCCTTGGACTCATGGCTGTGTTGTAGCAGCAGTGTTTATATTTGCTTCTGAAAAGTGGGCACTTGTTTTGTCAGTGTGCCCTCTCTTATGAAACAGAAGTCCTTCTCTTGCCTCTGTGCAGTTCATTATTTGTAGAATGCTTTCAGGAGCCCACATGAAAGGGTGTTTTAGATGCACTAATTATTAGTGTTAAGCACASCTGCTTTGTCTGAGGGCTTTCTTCCAGCTGGAAATGGGTTTGACTGCAAGGAAACATATTTTTCCTAGAACACTATATTGGTTTTAAGTCTGGGAAGCAGAGAAAGCAGATAAAGCTATTTTGTATAAAAAAAATTATTTTTCAGGGGGGGAAATTATTTCTCCCCTTATTTTAATTAGAAGTATTGTTGTTTATGAAAAACTGCTGTTTAATTCATCATGGGGAAATGGTCAAACAGTAAAATGAATAGTTTTTGGAAAAAAGTAATTTCCTCAGTTACTTTCAATCATTTGCTTAGGTATTGACAGAAAATTTTCTTGGAAGCTGTCATCTCATTCAGAAAGCAGACTTTGAGTTTAATGAAAAGTTTCAGCAAGTATCTGCTGTGTGTAAAAAGCACCCACTTCTTTTTCCCCCAAGACAAAATTTTTCGTTAAGACCCATCATACAACAGTATGGAAATTTTCTGTGATGATACAGGGTTTTGAAAGCTTGGATGGTGGGGAGAAATTCTGATCTATCAGGTTGTGGTCATGTGCTAATGATGACTTGCTTTGCTGTTTAGGTTGCAGAGAAGAGTTTTACTTCTATAAACTGGTCCTAAAAGAGGTTTTGTTAGTTTCTGATGTCAGCCACATTAAAATAAATATTGTTCTCCTGTTGAAAAGCCTCAAAAAGCTTCAGTCTGAAAAAAAATAAGTGGTTTAGTCTTACTTACAGTCACGTCCTTTTCCCTTTCCAGTGTTAAGCTGGTGCTAAAAGTACCTGTGTAAGCCTATCACATAAGTACTAATAATAGGGAGAGGGCAATGATTAAAAAAAAAAAGTAGGAACTTATGCTATTGAGCTCATCATTTTGTAAGAACAGAGCATCTCAAGCAAGTGGGGAAAGCCACTTTGTTTATCTGGCTTGTGCTTGGTGTTATGGAAACACAAACACTCTTGGAAAAAAAGCAATACAGGAAGTGTTGAGACAGGCACGGGTGCAGTGCTAATCTGCTTCAGCAACCAGGAGGAACACCAGCAGAGAAATTTTCTTATTCTTTGGTCCTTGGTGCCTTACTTAAGGGTATTACCTGATRGTTCTCAGGGCTGTGACTTGTGAGATAGGAGAAGCTGTAAAACTTGGTAAAGTTTTGGCTGGGAGCTGTGTTTAGCATTAGCTGAGCACAAGGCTGGCCTGGATACGGACAGTGAAAAGCYATGGGTCACTCTGCACTGCTCTCTTGGATCTAATTTAGAGCACCTTCCCTTTTGTTACATTTGTCTTGTAATGTTTACCAAATCTCTGAAGGCTGGACTATATAACTGGACCTGATGATCTTAATGGTATTTTTCCAACMTAAATGATTCTGAAAGAGTAAAAATCTCTTCTTTACTTGCTTGGGATTACTTTGCCTTGCATTATTGTGACTGACAGGTGTGTGTGCAGATGTTTTCACACAGCCAATAAATGCAGGAGAGTTCAGCACAAAGAAGGGGGGATCAGGAACTCCAAGATCACCTGTGAAATGGCCTGAATGCTGCTGCTGTCTGGAGAGCTTGATGTGAACAGTTCTGCCATCTGCCAGAACTCTTTGCCAAATTAATTACAGATCAACTGTGAGAAAGTCTGAATGACCATTACCAACCATGGTGGCATTCCCCTAGCAAAAATATTGTCCTTGTGTGCCCCAAAAACATTTAAGGTCTGTGGTAAATAGCAAGATTGGAAAATGCAGATCCTGTTTCCAGCTCTCTGTGTTCAGTCACTGGCAGTGCATTGACAGCTCTAGATCCATCTATGCTCATTTAAAGCTTTGGCCTGAGCACTCAACAGAGGATGCTTGAAAAGAKTCTGAGCACATAGAATGTTCCATTCCCCTTTGGTGTGCAAATTTCCAAAGCTGCTGTGATAATCTTGGCCTGGAGATCCAGCACAGAGCATTCTGTCTGCAGGACTGCATGTCCTTGGCTCACCATCAGGTGGGAAGAGGTGCTGGGTTCTGGGCTTGCATGTGCCTCTGCTTTTAGAAACAGTCTGGGCAAGTGGAGGAACAGTTCTGCAGAGCCATTACAGTCTCTTCTGTACATGATGTTTGGGCACATTTTAAAGCCTTTATTTCCTCAGCCATGAAATCTTCTTTGAGTGGTTGCATTCTGTCTTGTAAGTACTCTAGTCAGGGCTTTTCCAACATGTGTTAACAAGCCTCTGTGGGTGTGCTTGCCATAGTAATTCCTGGCTACATTTTATTGGAAATGTCGTGACACTCACAGGGTTTGGAGAGAGAAGAAGCATTCCAAGTGGGAAATGGCATTCACAATTCCCACTGGCATGGACAAAAGCCACAGGCCTCAGACTTCTTTAGAAGGTCTTGTCTTTGTAAGGGATGTGCAGTCTTTATATTTTCTCAGTTCRTAATAAAGCTATGCTACTTCCATCAATATATACAACTGTTCTCATTTTACCCTTTCTCTCTGCTCACTGTCATTATCCAAAATAGTCTCTAACAAAAAAAAAATAGATTAAACTAACCTCCTCTGTTTTTTATGTGCACCTTCCTAGTTAAATGTGTTTGAGCTGATGAGCTATCACTTGTTGAGTCACGGCAAACCCTTTGTCCACATTATGACTAGTAGATATTTAATTGCCTCCTGGATTAAATTGTTCTTTCCACCTTCCCGTGGTTATTTTCCCTTATCTCCTTTGACATTCACATTACAAAGTAACAATGTTGTAATTGTTTTGAAAAGAATGAAATTACTTTGCCTGTGAGACACTCAATCTTGGTAGCTCTAACGAGGTAGAACTGTTGGGTGGCAGGCAAGAGTGTCACCCTGCATGAAAAGATGAAAGAAAGGCACAAAGGGAATTACAGACATTATTTGACAAGGGAGGGGTCATCTCGATGCTGGCTGAGACAGATGTGAACCTGAAGATCACTGTGTAGAGTAGGAGCATATAGGTTTTGTGTGCTGTGGTCAAGATCCTGATGAAAGAGACCCAAGAGTCAATTACACAACGTGGAAGGTGTTACATCAGCACACCAACACTTGTAATCCACAATTAGGGCAGTGTTGACCAGTGTTACACTTCCCAGAGTGTGGGAAGTGTTATCCATGGAGCAGTACTCCATCTGCAGTGACCAGCGCTTGTCTTCCAGTGCTCACTTCCACACTGGGGCATTCACAGCATTCCTGAGGAGCTGAAGTTATGAAGGCCAAGGTGTACCAGACTTTGCTGAGGGGCACGACAGGTCATACACATTAACTGGGTAAGGCTTGTGAGGGGAGATGCTGARCTTGGGGTGGTGGAGAACATCACTGAGCTGCTGTTTTCAAATTTCAATTCTTCTCTCTGCAGTTCTGTAGTCCCAATACCCTGATGCCTCTAGGGGAGGAAGACTCTTGATTCCTGGTTCCTTACAGTGTTTCTCCTTGTGAATTTTGCATCCCGGTGCTCTGCACACACAGCCTTGGATGATGACTTTCAACTTTCATATTTCAAAATATAGTAGAAAAAACATACTATTTTGGACTATTTCTAGATTCTCACCTGTTTTGCCTTATTACTGTGTTTTCTACCACCATTTAGTGCTTTCCCAGGGATCTAGAAATACAGGTGTTGGTCCAGTCATTTCCAACMTTGGCTTATGAGCAGAAGTCCTGATTAAGCAATACACTCTGAGCAGCATCAAGGCATCCCTGTCAGCCCTGGAAGGAGAGGGTTTGGTTCAGCCTTTTAGCTCGTCTGTCCACATAGCAGTGGCAAAAGGCATTGCAAAGAGATGGTGGTGGCTGTTCACAGAGTGAGAGAACCCTCACTCTAAATCTTGGGAAGTATTCCAGGTTTAAGGTAGAGTGTGAGGTGCATCCCTATAGGTTTTGCCCCAAAAACTTCTGTGTGCAGCAGCCCTCATGCTGCTGAAGCACACCACCCAAAAGGTGTTTTTTGAGTTGTCTGAAATTGCCATGGGATCTATTAATACATTGCAGAGTTTATTATTTCTTTTGGTGAAAGTGCATAGTCGCTTTAATTCATTTTCCAAAACAAACAAACAGTATTTGCTTTGAAGGATCTGCGCTAGTCCAACTGGCTGATGACCCCATTCAAAAGATGACAGATTATTCTTTTCCAAAGGTAGGAAAATATGATGACCAAACATCATGCAGGTCCTTTCTTTGAGGAACAAARSCCTTGTATTTCACCTCCTGCATTTCAGTTGTTACATAAGTACAAAATAGTTAAGCTGAAAACCATCAACAGTAATATAAATCTAGCAGTTGATCTGCATGTGTGTTTAACTCCTGCTTTCAAAGAAGAGGTTTGTATTAGAATTGAGACTCATATAATTTAAATTACCTGTAAATCACATATAATTTAAGTTTYCTGCCAATTACAATTTATCTTTCAYGTAGCAGCTTTGCTAATTGAAATACAGGCAACCTGTCTCCAGCCATATATGCAGGGAAAAGTTCTGTTTCTTTCACTGAAATTGGGTGGAGGATAGMAATCTGCACTATCAGAACTATTTGCAGCATAGCCAGAGATCAGAGACATTTTAAAGGGCAAGCATCAAGTCTTTGGAACAATCCCCCACAGCATATTTTCATCACAAGTCTCCCCSTGACAGTGAGTGTCTGGGTCTGAAAATGGCCTGTAACCACTGGGCATCCCTGAAACTGGCAATATTATAAAATAAACAGTTGCCTTCTCTGTGCCTTCCCAGATGTATATAAAATTTGCCATGGCTGAAATCTGTCTTTTGGGAAGTTCCAGAGGTAATTGTCTGGAGTTAACTTACAGGGCTCTTGTCAAAAGGAATTAGTATTTCAGCAGCTCCTTGGCCAACTCCATGGCAGTACTAAAATAGCTGACTGCCTTACACATCAGCTGGCATTGCTTAGGTGGAGCAACTCAAATGTTTTTAAAAGCAAAATAGTTATCCTTCTTCCATTGCTTCCYGCAGCAAAATCCTTCTGGCCAAAAAGGTTTCAAGGGAACGAGTGTCTTTATTTTCCTCTCCATCTATCTCTATTTATAGCTTGTGAATGTTGGGAAATGTATGACAAGAAACTGGGAGAGGAATGGATTTCAGGACTTGAGGGTCAAATATTTTGTTCAAGAGAAGCCTGAGTTGTTCATGGTGGAAAGGACAGCCTGATGGCAAAGCTATGTGCTTTGGTATTGAAGGTACACAGCTGCAAAGAGAAACTGATTAACTTCAGGATTAGATCTTCAGCGGACACAATGGATTCTTTCTCTCWCACACACACACAKTGCTCATCTGGAGTCCAGAGCTTCTCTTGAAGCTCTTTTTGATATGAAATTCAGCAGCCTTTATGACCAGATCAAGTGTTATTTTTCCTCATTGTTCATAACAGTATTTGCAGTATGAGAAAATAATACTCAGYACCAGTAAGAAACATCCAACTAAGTACAAATAAAAATTGTGTTCCATCATGAATTTCTTTCTCTACAACACACTTTCCCATGGTCACTTTATCCACTGATGACTGCATCCCAGCTGGAGCAGGCTGGCAAAATTAATCCAAAGTCCTTGAATTCAAGATGATTTAAATGGACAAGGGATCTTTTTCCGAGGTTATCAGTTTAAAGACGTCTGGCACTTGGTCTTCAAACTGTGAGCTGTCTAATCCTTATCTTGGTAAAGTCAGCAGCAATGTCTTCAGTGACTTTACCAGAAGTGAACTTTAGATCATTGCTGCSCAGCTATGATCCTTTGAACCATTTCACCCTCAACAGCATACAGCTGTGTGTCAGATGTGATTATTTCATTGCTTATTCAGGTTTTCTCTCATTTCCTTCTGCTTTTCTATCTCAAATGGTATTTCACCTTCACTGTTTCATATTTTATCAGACTTAATTTGAAATGCATTGGTCTTACGCTTTTTAACACTACCCATTCCTCCTGCTCCTTGTAATTTTCAATTCCACAGTCTGGGCTGGGATGTTAAAACATCTTTCTTAAAAGTAGGGTAGGTAGCACTYCATCTTAGAGCTCTTTGGAGGCAATGTCCAGCCACAAAGTCTCAGTCTAGGTACAAGGTTGCTCAGAAATTGTCTTGATWTTGATTCCTTTAAGACTTTTTTAAATAAAAAAGTAAAAAGGAGAAAAATATTTAAGCTTGCGTTAGGTTGTACAAAATTTTCTGAACTATTGTTTTTTCAAGTTGGAGGGTTTTTTGTTTTTCTGGGGTTTTTTTGGGTTTTTTTTTGGGGGTTTTTTGTTGTTTTTTTTTAATCATGCTTCTTCTCCCTTTGGAGGAAAAAAAAAGGTAAATCAACAAACTTGAAATATGTCTATGTTACAAGGCTCACTTCCAATTCAGCTGACAGGTCTGGGTGATCCCAAAGAAAACAGAGAAGGGTGGAAGGGTGAAAGCAACCTCCTACTGCTCTTACATCACTTKGAATTGCATGTGCTCATGAACACACTCACTTCAGGTAGTGGTGATCCCTTCTTGTTAACTTAAATTAGAGGAGGCTTTGGTCCTGCTCTCTTTGAAATGGTTTTTGATGTTGTAGGCTGCAAGAGCGAAGTGTGTAGGTGCAATGTATCATATACCTGGGTGCAATGAGTATCTGACTCAAAAGGCAAAGCCCTGTAATCTCTGAATTATTTAAAATAGAGGACCAAATTATAGTTTCAGCTGCAGTCAGCTGGGKAGGTGGTGTCAGTAATTGACAAATTTAACCTAATGCCTGTTTATTGTGATAGCTGGTATCTTTGGCAAATTACATAAACAAATATCCTGGTGTTTTTCTTGGCAAACAGCATGAATACCACTCTTGCTTTGTTATCTTTGTCTGAGGAAATACTTTATGGCAAGTATTCTTCACCAAATAAAGGGTGAGATCATCTGCAGTGCAAAGCCCATTAGGTCATGTATTTTGGCATTCTGCTGGGCTGCAAGGTCTGCCACAAACTTGGCTGAACTGTGCATGATGCTGAGGGTGTTTCCCAGGCAATAGGAATCAGATATCCCTTTTCCTTTGTGCACAGAAGTGTGTACTTGACATGGTGAGTAGTGGTGGTGTGGTACAGGGTTAGACTTGTTTGCCTAACCAAGACTTGTATGTAAAAATGTGAAACTGAGATGTTTAAACTATGCCCTTGTTAGGACTTTTTAACAGCGTTTACACCCACTGCAGCATTCATGTGCTTTTTTTCCCCGCCCTGCCTTTGCCTACCATCTCTCTACCCTTTGCAGCACATCTCTGACACCTTCCTCTCCCACTGTGTCCCCTGCCCCACTGGTGGCTGCAGTCAGCTTAAAATACCATCCCCTGCCATGAGTAATGAGCTCCTCTTGGAAGCTCTCCCTGGGAAATCTGAGACTTTGGCTTCTCCATCAGTATTTGCCCTGCTGCTGATGGCTCTGACMCGTGTCCTTCAGTCACCAGAGCAGAAGTCAAGGGGACTTTGTGCATGCTGAAGCTCCTTTTCCAGCAGTGCCCTGGGGATATGAATATCTACCTGCCTCCAAGTCGCTTTTGAAACTCCTGCTAACTGGCTGACAAATGGAAGGCAGTCACTTCAATGTATCCAAAGATATGACATTTGATTTTTTAGGAATTACAGTGCACTGGAACTGCAGATGGGCTGCATGCACAAAGCTTCTTACTCATGGCCTTATAAGCATCAAGCTTAATGAACCCCTGGTGCCCCTGGTGACTGCTGTAGTCCACACATGTACTCTGTTGGTTTTCAGCATTTCTCAGAGCTGCATGGGTGTCAAATTTACTGGAATTAGTGGAAGGACTCCATTCAGCAGCATGTGCCCTAATCAGTGGTGAAGCCAAGAAGAGTTCATAGGCAGCCTGATRCCCAGATCAATCCTGCAGTAGGTTACTAACATGATCTTGTGGGGTCTGCTAACAGGCTGGGTTATTGTTCAGAAGATGTTAAAAAATGTGCTGCCAGAATTACTTTAATTAGGTTGTCTGTTTTTAAAATATTCATTGTCATTCACTTCTCTCTATGCTTTCCCTATAATAAAAAGCAAACATTCACATTTTTGTAGCTTGGTCACTCTTCACCCATGTAAATGATAAGTCTGAGAAAATTAACTGAGTTTAAGGTGGAGCTTGAAATGTTGATGAAGGGACCCATAAGACACAGTTATCTATCTTAATATGGACTCTGTGTGAGAACTGAGGGGGCCTTTTTCAGTCCTGTTTTTCCAGAACACGTGCTGTAAAAATTCAAAAGATACAAATCTTCATGTACCTGGTGCAATACTTTCATGCACTTACAATTTTATTCTAGAGTAGCAACGAGACTCTTGACAAATTCTTGTTATTTATAGTGGCTGCTGGCTGTACCTCCAACAGAAATCTTGGAGGATGTGGAAGATGGAGGACAATATTGGAATGTCTTGCCTGTGCAGCTGCTTCCTTAGGTGATCACCTGGAACTGAGCATCAAAGGGACCCATCTGTTCTGCAGTGCCCAGAGGGGGATCAGGTACAGGTGGTTTATCAGCTCCTCAGTGCAAGTGGTGACATGACAGAGCTTATTTTTTACATAAATCTTTGTAAATCTGCACTGAGGTGTTTCATGGCGGGGTACAGAACTGCGAGAAGAAACAATGGAATAAACATCTCAGAAAGATGGATGCTATCRGAGATTACTTCCCTGTTATCTCTTGATATGCTCTAACAGGGCAGCTGATTGTTGATGGATGCAAATGTTGTCCTGATTTCAGTGAGACTCTGGAGCACTGATGCTTCTCTGCCAGTTCTCTATTTCCTCAATGATTCTGGATTAAACCTAAAAAAACTGGCTTTGTTTAAGTCCCTCTAACAACTGGCAATAGAGCTAGTGGGAAATAACCCACTTGGCTAAGTCTCCCACGCTGTCTACTGTGGCWTCAATTTACATAATTTGTTTTGTTGAAAAAAACACACTCTCCTCCCCCCAAAAAACCTCTTTTGTGGATGGCAAATGATCTGCCACAAAATCTTCTTGTGCCCATAGATGGCTTCAGGGCTTGTAATTATCCTGAAGCTCAGAGCAGTTGCTTCTGGAAGACAAATACATACAAAAAACACACCCAAACCAAATCAAACCAAAGTGTCTGGCGTTCAGCTGGTGCCACCTTGGCCTCTGCATCCACAGTGGCCCAATTGTGGGTGCTTGAATGAAGGACTCCATGTGTGGAGCTATCSTGGGCAGAGCAGAAAAGCTGCAAACGTTTTGTTTGTTTCACCCTGCGTGGCACCACACACATTGTTTTGGATAACTGGGCTAAATTGGCTGACAGTGCAAAGGCACCATGCACCCAGAGTGCTGTGTCCAGTTCTGGGTTCCTCAGGACAAGGAAAATGAGCTGCTGGAGAAGGTCCAGTGGAGGCCCACRAAGATGGTTCAGGGTCTGAGGGAGCTGGGCCTGTTTAGCCTGGAGAAAACTGAGAGGGGATGTCATTAGTGCAGATAAATATCTCCAAGAGRATGGTCCCAGGCTGCTTTTGGTGGTTTCCAGCAACAGGACAAGGAGCAATGGCCATAAATTAAACCAACTCAAGACGAGGAAGAACTTTCCACTGACGGTGGCAGAGCACTGGGACAGAGACTCAAATGGGATCGTGGAGTCTCTCTCTCTGGATAGATTCCAACCCCACCTGGTTGTGTTCCTTTGTCRCCTGCTYCAGGTGACCCTGCCTTGGCAAAGGGGGTTGGACTGGATCATCTCCAGAGGTCTCTTCCAACACTTACRCTTCTGTAACTCTGTGATTTTTGATGTGAGAAGAGACAGGTTGGAAAAATGGAAAGCCCAGCACACCTGAAAGCTCATGCTGGCTGTGCTGCCACAGAGWTGGAGAACACAGCTTGGGTTTGAAGTTTGGGGATGGGAACAAAGGGGAGAGCCCAGGGGTGGCAGCAAGCGAGGTGCGGACGTGTCTTGGCTGTTTCTGGGGCCAGGAGGCTCCTGTGAAGGGACAGTGATGATGCCTGAGGGCCACATGAGAAGGGGGTTGAGAACATCTGAAGAGTATTTCCAGTGTTCTGTGTCAGAAACAGTGTGGCCAGCAGGACCAGGGAGTGATTCTTCCCCCTGCACTCAGGGCTGCTGAGGCCAAGTGCTGTGTCCAGGTTCGGGTCCCTCAATTCAAATGGACACCAAGGGGCTGGAGTGAGTCCAGAGAGGGAATCTAGCTGGGGAAGGCTCTGGAGCACAGATCTGATGRGAAGTGGCTGAGGGAATAGGGTGGCCTCAGCCTGGAGCAAAGGAGGCTCGGGGGGACCTTGTGGCTCTGCACAGCTCCTGCCTGGAGGAGACAGCCGGGGGGGTCGGGCTCTGCTCCCAGGGAATAGGATGAGATGAYAAAACTTCAAACTGTGCCATGGAATTGGAAGAATTTATTCACAGAAAATGTTGCTCGGYATTGGAATGGGCTGCCAGGGGGGGTGGCGGAGTCACCTGGAAGCGCTCAAACAGCAGCTGGAGGTGGCCCTCAGTGCCGGACCAGGCGGTGTCGGGTCACCGGCTGCACTCGGTGTGCTCAGAGCCCTTTTCCAGCATCAACGTTTATCCTGTGGTGCCGCGGGGGCGCGCAGGGCGGCCGCGGGGGCGCGCCCCGGCCCGGGCGGCGCCACGTGGCCGCGCAGCCTCCGCGCTCCCGCCGGCAGGTGGCGCGCGCCCGCCGCTGCCGGGGCGCGGCGCGCTCCCGCGCCCGGACTCGATCCCGATCCCGCTCCCAGACCCGCTCCCGGACCCACTCCCGCTCCTGATCCCGCTCCCGGACCCAATCGCGCTCCTGGTCCCGCTCCCACTCCCGGGACCCGCTCTCGATCCCGCTCCCGGACCCGCTCCCAGACCTGATCCCGCTCCTGATCCCCCCTCCTGATCCCCCTCCCGATCCTACTCCCGCTCCCACTCCCGGACCCGATCCCGGACCCGCTTCTTATCCTGATCCCGCTCCCGGCCCCTCTCCCGCTCCTGATCCTGGTCCCGCTCCCACTCCCRGCCCCRATCCCTCTCCCAGCTCCGCTCCCGATCCATCTCCCGCTCCCGGCCCCCAGAGCACGGCGCTGGCCCCCGATGCCCAGCGGGACCCGGTGCCGCTCCTCCCCTGTCCCGCTCTCCCCGCCCGGCGCCGTCGTGCTCCGGGACGTGCTGCGGGAGCGGGGAACMGCGGGTTCACCCGGGAATCACAGGGTCAGCCCGGCTGGAACACAGCTCTGAGGTCAGAGAGTGCGACCTGTGCCCGATCCCCCCGCCTTGTCACCCAGACCACAGCACCGAGAGCATTCCAATCTCTCCTTAAACACTTCCAGGGACAGTGACCCCACCTGGGCAGCCCAGGCCAGTGTTCAGTCACGCATTCTGTGAAGAATTCTTCCCAATGTCCAGCCTAAACCTCTACTGGTGCAACCTGAGGCTTTGTCCTCTCATCCTGACCCTTGTTCCCATGGAGCAGAGCCCGATCCCACCCTGGGTGTCCCCACCCGGGTGTCCCCTCCTGTCAGGGAATTGTGGAGAGTGAGAGGCATCTCAGCCTCTGGAGCTCCCTCAGCTGCTCCTTATCAGACTTCCACCCTTCCACAGCTCCATTGCCTTTCTCAGGACTTGCTCCAGCACCTCATCCTCATCATCTTTCCTGAAGTGAGTAACCCAAAACTGCATATTGGACTCAAGGTGTGGGCTCAGCAGGGCCAGCACAGGGATGGTCACTGCCCTGCTCCAGCTGCCACCCCACAGCTGGGACAGCCCAGGGGCCACTGGCTTATTGGCCACCTGGGCTCATGTTCAGCCACAGYTGACCAGCACTCCCAGGTCATTTTCCACTGAGGCACTTTCCACCCACTTTCCCCCCAGCCTGTAGCACTTCAGGGGTGGAAAAACCCACCTGCAACAGTCCTTTGGCTTCCTGGGTTGTTTGAGRCTGATGTAGTGAAATCTGAATTTTGATTGCCCCCTTGTTCTTTGCATTCTGATGATTGYATCTTGTTTTCTTTGAGCTTAGATTTGATTTCCTTCCAGTAAGCTGCTTCCAGTGTTACCTCATGACTCCAAGCACTGGTGCTTCTCCATCAAGCTGATCGGTGCTCCRTGCAGCATTGCAAGATGTTATGTGTCAAATACATTTTAAAATCTTTGCTGAGGGGAGGAAATGTGCCAGCAAAACTTCAGCCCTGGACATGAGAAGAGCAGACATCAGGCTGATCAGGGAACTACTGAGTAAGGAGGTCCCCTGGGAAAACACTTTTCAAGGTGCTGGGGTCCATCAGTGCTGGCCATTTTTCATGCACCACCTCCCAGGAGCACAGGAGCAGACAATTCCAGAGTGCCATAACTCAAGTAGATGAGTCAGAAGGTCAGCTTGACTAAGCAAGGATCTTCTTTGGAAGCTTCAACCAAAAAAKAAAGCATTTCCCCTGTGGGAGCAAGGTTGGATGACACTGGAGGAATACAGAGATGCTGCTTGCCACTGTAGGGAGAAAATTTGTTCAGCCAAAGCCTAATTTGAGTTGGCCAGAACTGTGGGGGACAATAAAAAGGTTTATTAAGTAGGTTAATAGCAAAAGGTGGTCCAGAAATAACATTAATGCATTGATAGTCACCTCAGAAACAGAGACATGGACAAAGGAGAGGTGTTCAGTGCTTTCTTCTCTTCCATCTTCAATGCAGATGAGAGGTTAAGAGGTCCCAGGGCCCTGAGCTGGAGCACCATGGATATAAGAATGATCAACTCCCAGTTAGTTGTTCCTGAACTTGCAGAGGATGTGCTGTTCAGCTGGATCCCTATAAGTCTATGGAGCCTGTTGAATTAATTAAAAAAATAGTCATTGAGCTGCTGATATCATGGCAAAGCCTCTCTTGATGATTTTTGTGTGTTCTTGAGGATCTGCAGAAGTCCCAGTTGACTGGAAGCTGGTGAATGTCCCAGTTTTCAAGAASGGCAAGAAGGATGACCCTGCAAGCARCAGGCCTGTCAGTCTCACGTCAGTGACTAGTAAAATTAKGGACAAGATTATTCTGGGAGGTATTGAAWAACACGTGGAGGACACACTGGTCACAGTCAGCTCAGGTTTATGAGGAGAAAGTCCTGCTTGCCAAACCTGATTTCCTTTCACAGCAATTATCAAACACCTGGTTGATCAAGGGAAGATAGTTGATATAATCTTTTTGGACTTTAGCAAAGCTGTCCATACTGTCTTTCCCAGGATCCTTCTGGACAAAATATTCATCCCACATCATGTGRTGGGTGATTAATGGCTCACAGATCAGGCACCAAGGGTTATGGTGGCTGGGGTGACATGAGATGGGGGACCTGGCACTGGTGGGGTTCTGCAGGGCTTTGTTCCTGGCCCTGTGCTCCTCAGCCTCAAAAATTACCTGGATGCAGGACTAGAAGGGATACTGGGAAAGGTTGCCAATGATAGTAAATTGGGAGGACATGAGGGACTGCAGAGAGACCTCAACAAATGAGAGGGTTGGACAATCACCAGCTGTGGGAAGTTGAACAAGAGAAAGTGCTGGAGTCTGTCCTGGGATGGAGCAACCCTAGATGTAGGGACAGACCAAGAAATGAGATATTGGAGATGGTGCCATGGGAAGGGACCTGGGGTTCCTGGTTAATGGCCCTTTGGACAGGATCCAGCAGTGGCCTGGMGCCAGCAGGGACATCCCTGTCCTGGGGACACCAGGCCCAGCATGGCCGGCCGGGCCAGGCAGGGATTGTCCTGCTCTGCTCTGGGCCGGGGAGGCCTCACCTGGAATATTGGTGCAGTTCCAGCACCACAACATAAAAAAGGCATTAAAGTGTCAGAGTGTGCAGAGGAGGCCATGGGGATGGTGCAGGGCCTTGAGGGGAAGCTCCATGAGGAGCAGCTGAGGGCGCTGGGTCTGTTGAGATGGAGGAGAGTGAGGGGAGGCCTCAGTGCAGCTCTGCAGCTTCCTCATGAGGGGAACAGGAGGGGCAGGCRCTGATCTGTGCTCTGTGGTGACCAGGGAATGGCCTGAAGTTRTGTCAGGAAAGGTTTAGGTTGGATATTAGGAGAAGGATCCTCCCCCAGAGGGTGTTTGGGCACCAGACCAGGCTCCCCAGGGAATGGGCATGGCACCAAGCCTGACAGAGTTGAAGAAGCTTTTGGACACCACTCTCAGGAACATGGTGTGACTCTGGGGCTGTCCTGTGCAGGGGCAGGGATTGGACTTGATGGTCCTTGTGGGTCCCTTCAAGCTCAGGATATTTTATGATTCTATGATCCTATATTTTAGTTCTGCAGTTTTTGAAATCTTTCTGACTGTGTCAGGGACCTTTGGCTGATTTACATGAGCAAGCTGGGAAGAAATTTCTTGCACAAACACTTATTTTTTTCCATTTATGTTACACACGTGCACACACACACTGTGTGTATCCTGGAGGGATGTTCTTGCTTGGTTGCACCAGAGTTCTTCCCCTGCTAACAGATAACAAAGTGAACAGCTTTGGCTTTCTGATTTCTCCTCTGCTCTCTCCCAAACATGGGGCAGCTGTCTGGCAGTCTCCATACTTCCTTTGTTTAGGGATGTGGTGTTTTTAAATCTGTGAATTAGCAATGTGGCTGGGTTTCAGTTCTGCAGAGGGAAGTTACATGGGTAATGCCACCTGTCACCCACAGTGCAACATTTTCAATGGCATTATCTAATAAAAACATAAACAACATTAGTACTTGCAAGTCAGCTGGGTTTCGTTTCTCATGCATTGGCAATGTAGGATAGAGTCATTCCCCCCAAAAGCTGATTTTGTAAATAGCTAAGGTSCCACACTGAAGACTTTTGGAAGGAGATCTTCACTGCTAAGTGCATGGCAGTCTTACTTATCCTTAATGACAAACTATTAATATAGTTCAGGCAAATACATCATTCTCAACAGCTCCTTGTTTTTTGCCATTCTCTCTGGTCTTGTCCTTGTAAATTCAATTTCACAAGCACAATCTGTAACACAGCAGGTGCCAAGTGTAGCCTTCTTGTTTCACAGGATCCAACTAACTGTCTACGTGGGATTCATTTAGACAGCAGCATAGACAGCAATGAAAAAAAAACCCTTGTGTTTCTGCTACACAGAAAGAAAATGATGCTTCTCAAGTGGCCCTCCCTTGTAGTTTCTTGTAGGGTTCTTAAAGACCATCTACTGCCATGCTTCTGTGGAAGCTGGCTCTGGACACTTCATGAATTCCATGGAGAAAACAGCCAGGAGTGTGGCTTTGCTTTGGCAGTTGAAGTTTTGTAGGTCAGGCCCAGATAATCGATGGTGCTGAAACCAAAGGAACTCAGAGTCCTGGATACCTTTGAGGGTTTGGACTCCAGTTCTCAACAGAGGTCTTTTATTCAGGTTCCAGAGCTTGGGCTRTTAAAGTCTTGCAGATTCTCTCTGACTTGTGCTAAATAAACTGATCTGTGTACATGCCCCAGTCCTGGTGTAGGGGAAGGAGCTCCCTAACTCATTGCCTCTACACTTCCTCCTGATTTTTAGAGCAGATGCAGGCTCCACATCCTGAAAAATCTCATGGAGGTTTCCCTGAGGAAAGACTTTGTGTAGATACACATGCACAAAATGCCTGCATGACAGAAACTACCCCCACAGAAAATTCCCTCTAATTGACACTGCAGTAGTGATCAAGAAGGGCGGGGTGATTGGTGGGGCTGAACTGCATTTTGCCAGTGGGATGGCTGTGCATCTGGAGCTCACATCTGTGGAGCTCAGATGCAGAGATCTGTGCATGGAGCTGGTAGAAGAAGGGAGGGGTGAGCACAGCTGAGGGTGCCAACACAATTAAAGCCAAAGAGAGAAGTGACTGCTTCCTGTCAGCACCTTGCACCTGAGCACCAGAGCATCTGAGCAGGGATTTGCACCAGGGCGGAAACCAACAGAGGACGCAAAGGCTGCTTTAAATTTGGTGGCAAAATTAATGAGCTTCTGTGTGTCTGACTGCTCTGATTCAGGGCCTGCAGCCAGACCTCTTGGTTCCAGCACTTAACAAGGAATGGGCACCCTAAGGAAGTTGGATGCTGAAGGAGGAGCACCCTAAAGGCACCCCTCTGGAAGCCTGCAAATGCAGGAGGTTGTTGCAATCTCTCCTGCTCTCTGGAGTGCTGGTGATGGACTCAAGCACTTTGAAAACCCTCTACCGAAGAAGAAATACTTGTGGTTGCTTTGAAGTGAGCAAACAAGAAAGCACCCTTTTGAAGTCAGCACAGTAGCTGGAGAGGGATGTTGCTCTGCTGCAGTTCAGATCCTTTTATTCAGCAGGGTAGTGGCCAGTGCACTCATCTGGGAGACCCATGTAGGGAATGCAAAAGGTGCTTTGGCTGTGAGGAGTAGGTGTTCTGACAGAAGTAGGTGTACTTTGAGAAGTAGCTGTGGGCCAGCCTTGCACGTGGTTGGTTGTGCTGGTGTAGGTCACTCTCTAGGGTGACCTGGATGTTCTGGTTGCACTGTGGCATGGAAGAAAAAGGAGACACAGTGGGACAGCCCAGGCTACAGGTTTCCTAGGGGTTGATCTGCCAGAATGGCTCATCTGATGCATGAGTGAATTTCTCCACCACTCCTGAGGGGCAAAGTGAGAAGGCTGCACTGATGGCTGGAGGTTCTCGCTGTAATGGTGACAAGTTGGCTTCTCTTTTTTCTTTTTTTTTTCTTTTTTTTTTTTCAATGTTACATTTAGTGCCATAGACCACATTCCTAAGTGTCCTAGAGAGAAGCTTTGCCATTCACTTTTTAAAGTCTCTAGCCATAATATTAGGAAACGGTGTTGGCACATTAGCAAGTGYTCCTCTCCTAACCTTTTTCAGGAGTATTCTGGGTTCATGCCACAGATACTGATGGTGATGGGCTGCCAAGAAAGTGATAAAGCATTACTTGCTTCTTATGTACCTGGTTATATGTAAGACTTGACTATTTTAGGCTAAGTAGGAGGAAAATTGGTTTATGACCTTATAATTAGCAGTTGTGTGAGAATAACAGCAAGACTTATTGAGTCATTCTGATAGCACAGTTTCCCCTTTTTTTTTTTTGCATTGCTTAATTTAAAAAAAAAGAACACTTCAGCATGTTTTATAACACTGCTTTAAATAAGCAAACAGACAAACCTAATTTCAAGGGATGGTCCAGAGGTCTCTGCTACTTAAGTTGATGGTGACTGAAATTTGTGACTTGAGGAACTGAGGAATGCTGATGGTCTGGCAAAGAGCAGATTGGGCGAAGGACACAGAGGTGATACTCAAGAACATSTTGGGGTGATAATTACAGATGGAAGATGTGAGGGAGAGATAAATGAGTGACCAAGCTGGTAATGCTATGCTGACTTGCTACAGTATATCCTTGGTGCCAGTGACAGTGAAAAGCAGCTCCATTTGGATCTTCTGAGTTAATGATGCATTTATTTACCTCCTGCATCTCCCTTATACTTCTGTTTCTCCTCCCTTAATTTCCAGCTCCTTCCATGATGTATTCATGACACAGTCATTTCTGATCACCTTCCCAAAGATTTTCAGGCAGCTCAAGGGGAGTCATTTGCCCACTTACCAGTGAATTTCAAAGCATATGACAATTCCACCCTCTTTTTTTAGAGCAGTGGAGCTACCCCTCTCCCTGAGTGCTACTGCTGGGCTGTCAGTTTTGTTTTCAGGGTCTGTCAGCAGCTCCTTTCTGGTGGCTTTGGTCACTGCTTGCTGTAGCAGCCCCACAGCTAAGTCTGGATGACAAGGCGCACAGCGCCAGCATCTGTGCTTACATCTGAAATTCCTGAGAGGAGGAGAGCTCAGACAGGGCCTGGAGAAACTCCTGGAGGACCTCTTGTTTGTGTTGGGTTTGAGATACAGTTTGAGAAGGTGGGAGCTGAAGAAGAATGCTTYTGTTGGGTCCTGAACATTTMTCTGTGTGACAGAACCTGGAGGCARTCTTCTCTCTTCCTGTTTAGGTTTTTGTCAGATAATCCCTGGTGCATCCCAGGCACCTGGTTTATTTGATTTTCTGAGGAGAGAAACTTCTCTCTTCCTTGAGTCATATCCAAAGGATCCCACTCAGCAGATGTCTGTCAGCAGTTGCTTGGGACCACACAGACCTGCATGATGTTTTATGAACAATAAGAAACGTGCCCAGCACCAAAACTGACATATTTTTCTCAGAAACAGAGCATTCTTATTACCTTCTTTTTTTGGTAGGAGGGGGATGGCGGGTGGCAAATTTGCCCTCCAGCACTTCAACACCCAGTGGTCAGTTTGTCTGCTGGTGTAAATCATTTCAGCTCCAGCCTGATCCACTCTCATTTACCATCTGTCTCCTTTGTTTTCCACATGGGTCTCTGAGGGAGGGGCTTCAGGTCTGCTGAGGGAAATGAGCCTGTAATGGGAGGTCATGATCACCTACAGACTGTGAATCTTCTCCTTCTCCTCCTTCTCCTTCTCTTCTCCTTCTCCTTCTCCTTCTCCTTCTCCTTCTCCTTCTCCTTCTCCTTCTCCTTCTCCTTCTCCTTCTCCTTCTCCTTCTCCTTCTCCTTCTCCTCCAGCCTGCCTACCCTTTGCTGTCTGCCATCCCTCCTGCATGGTTTGAGACTGGCCAGATGTTTTCTGGGCTCAGAGCTCCTGGAATTTTCATTGCAGCTGACATTCTGGTGTGCTGTGGTACGGTGTGACCTGCACTGAATGCAGTGAAGAGGTGCTGTCCTGATCTCTGAGTCTGGAGGCTTTGCTGCCTTGTGAAGGGAAGATCTGGGAGGTTCACTGTTGTCTTGGAAATAAGAGAGTCCTGCCATTCTTCATGCCTTCTCTGGGCTTTACAGATTGTGTTCTTCATTAGATTATTATATTTTTGCATTTATGGAGACGAAAGGGTGAGCATGTTTTGGTGGCCCACAGCATGGCTGTGTGCTAGGTGAGAAACTCACCTCCTGTGGATGCTTTGTGGGGTTGTGCTGTCACCACAGGTGGCAGGCAGAGAGCAGAGAAGCAGATTCCCCACAAGAATGAGGGTGGGGGACTCAACGCCCTTTGAGCAGGTGTACTCTGTCAGCAGTGAGTGTCAAGTAAACAGAACTGTGCTCAAAAAGCACCAAAATCCTGACAGCGACACCAGGCTGAGAGACAGGTATTCACCTGTAGGATTTTCCTGCTTTTCCTGTGCTTCCCTACAACTGTCAGGGTGAGAACAGCCACCTGTTCTCCCTGGCTCTTTGGTCCCTCTCCATTGCCCTCMGGCTTCTTGATGGGAATTCATCCCTGCCCACCTGGAGAACCAGAAGTGGATAATAGCCAGGCGACCACACCAGACTGGAGAGTTTCTAGTGACTTTCTAGTGGACCACACAGACTAGAGAGTTTTCCACGAAGGCATCAGAGTTCTCAGTATGCTGGCATGGGTCTGGCCAGCATTTTGGGCCTCGTGTTCCTCTCAGAAGAGAGGCACTGACACACCAGCCCTTCTTTTTTTCTTGGCTGGGGTGGTGGTGCAGGGGTAGGATGATGAGGCTGGCTCGCCTTTGGTGATTCCTCCAACCTGAATGGAGATCCTGGCTGTTGTTTGCCTGAGCCTCGAGTTTCAGAGCCTTGTTCCTGATATATGAGTGCAGCTGGGATGCTGAGGGAGGCTGGGAGAGGATTCTCCTGCTGTCTTGAGAGGATACCTGTTTCCATCCCTCCTCATTTTTTAGGTTGCCCTGAAGCCTGAGGTTTAGCTTTTATATTTTTCAGAYTCTGTGCTGCTTTAGTCTGAGCTTCACATTAGGGGATGGTGAGCTCTCTTCACAGAACAGGGAGACAAAATAATTCCTTCTCTAGCTGGGGACCAAGGACAAATTATCCAAATTTCAGGCCCAAGAGGATAAACAATGTGGGCTGAAGAGAGAAAAACAAGAAGGATGGGACTYCTTAACCTAAAGCTGTMATTGGACAATTAACTCCAATGGTTATTTGGGTAAATGTAAAATATACTGGCAAATGGACCAGAACTTACAAAAGTGAGAGATCCTGTGACCAGTTATGCATTTTTTGACCATTTGGGTGTAGCCCTGGCTGGGCTCTTTTCCTGCCCAAGGTGCATCCATTGAGGAGATCCTTTTAATAAATCYCTACTTTATTCTTTAACTCCATCTGATCTCTGTTCTAGGGCCGCCTTCACAAGGCATCATCCTCCTGCTGCCAGCTGGTGAGAGAATAGGGGATCCTCTGCTTCTTGTGGTGCAGCCAGCCCAGGGATTCACCTCCTGTGGTGCCTTTGCCTCAGGGATGGTAGAGAGTGGATCCACCAAGTCAATCCTGGARTCCCTGATACTTCTTGCTCTTCCTACCTCCTCCTGCAGCTCTGCCATCAGGAGRGCAGATCATCCCCCTGGCCACCCCTCGCCCTGCTGTTGTCCCTGCTGCCATGCCACTCAGGCCAGGCTCTGGCACTCCCTGCAGCCCAAGCCTGGGTGGGTGGCTGCACATTTTCATGGAAGCTCCCTCTGGGTCACCCCATCCTTTCTGGTGGGTGCAGAGGGCTCCCCACCCRGTGGATACCACAGCTGGGCTCCTTTCCTAGCAGGATGACCAGCAGCTGAGCTCACCTCTAGCCCTTGGTGCACAAACTGCCCCACCCTCATTGCCTTCACTCCCTGGGGGCTGCTCTTGTAAGGCTCAAGGGGTGGCTGCTGTCCCTCCCTCCCTGCACCTCTCACACTGAGCAAGGGCTGCTCTGAGTCAGAGCTTTGGCACTTCAGCACTCAGAGGTCTGAGATGTCTTGCCCAAGTCCYGGGACCAATCTAAAATTTGAGAGCTTTCCTGGAGAAAAAGCCCTTATATTTTCCATTTTATGTTTTTCACCGTGGTCTGAGAAAAAGTGAGGTTCTAACAGGTGAAACATGTTGTGCTTCTAAGCATCTCCCAGCACTTCCCAAAGTTGTGTTTAAGCCACAGCAGCTTATTTTTGTTGAGACAAATGAGATGGAAATCATGATTTTTTTTCCCCCCTTCACTTGTATGTGCTCAGACCACATTCAGATTCTTGCAGTCCACTCTTATCTTAGTGATGCCCCTGAGAGGTGTGTGAGCAACATTTGGAGAAGCTGCTTGATGTTGCYTTTCACAATGGTAGTCACAACAGAGATGTTAAAACAAAGGGCTCTGTGTGCTTTACCAAGAGAAGCCACAGTAACAGGTTTCAGTGTAAATGAGACTTGTATTGCCTTCCATCAGAGATGACTTGAAAATAAAGTACTTTGATGGTAATACTGCAGATGTCTGCAGGAAACCCAGCACAGCCTTGAACACTGTAGTTAGATAGCTGCGCAAAAAAGTACATGAAGGGAAGAGCTAATGTGCAATACTTCTATTTAAGATAGAGGGAGGAAATAGAAATTGTGATAGCATGCTATTTCAAGTAATAATAGAAAGTACTTGATGTTTACATGGTGAATGGATCAATACTAATTCTGTAGTCAGGGCACATACAGTAGTTTGGATTATACAAGTGATAGATGCACTCGGTATAGCTGAAATTTCCACCCTGCAACRTTTATTTCTCACTGCGTGTTAGATGGAATTTTCCACCCAACTATCTGAAAGGATTTGCATAAGAATGGTGATAGAGCAGTATTCTTTAATGATGTGCTTTTCTTTGTTAAACTTCAAAAATGTCTACGATGCATGATGAGGTTCGGATGAATTGCCAAGCTAATGCTTTTATATTTTCTTTAAAGAGCTTATCTTCACTGTGTTGTGGGAGTTACTTTATATTGTTGTCATAAAGGCAGCAGCAGTAAAGCTGACTCTGTAGCAACCCTGGTAGGTGCCCCCTCCTCCTTTACCTGCAGGATTTTGGTGCTGCTGAAGGAGGCAGATCACAGCACCTCTTACCCATCACCTGCTTGCCTCGCTGCTGGCTTGTTTGTGCAGYTTCTGTGGTGCTGTGCGTGACATGACTCACGGCTGGCTCTGTGTCATTTCACTCCTAAAACAATGGCCCCCTTGGCATTCAACCTAGATCAGGCTGCTGGACTGTTTTTGTAGGAACTGGGTCATAACCAGGATCTCCCCAGAATGACTTCTCGGTTTAAAAGAAGCTCGGGGTTAAACTAAATGTGAAAAATCTTCTGCCGGTGGTGATTTTTACAGTGTGATAGAGAAGACTCTTTGTCTTGTTCTTCAGTTCCTTRGAGCAGAAGCCCAATTTTTTAAAATACAAGGGGGAAACTGCTTGAAATTGGTGAATTTTAGGAATGTAACCTGTTGAGAAGCAATATTTCCTTCCTTGGCCATTGGCCCAGTGAGTCACCTTCTAACCTGCACTGTAGTGAGGCTGTTCAGAAATCTCCTGCAGCAGTAAAAATAAGCAATACAAGGTTTGTCATCAATTCCAATTCCATGCAGGGTGCAATGATTCCACTTTCACAACAGCTATTAGACAGAGAGGGGCTAATTCTGCTCTGAATCAAGACTTCTGTGGCACAGCATGAGTGTAACGGAGGAACTATTTGGGTTTTGTTGAGTTTGCTTTTTTGTTTTGTATTTGCCTTTACTGATAATGGACATTAATTGGAAAGAATTTTGAAATTATTATGGAACAGAAATTATAACTTTTCCCCTGATGATCTGAGACACTGCTCTGATGTTGGACCTTGTGTCAAAATCACTTATGTTTTCTTTTGCTTGTGCTGCTGAAAGGATAAGAATAGCTGTGTGTGCTGTACATGAACATTCTGGCAATATATGAGAGCCCAGAATGTCCCATATGTGTACCYTGGTAGTCAGTCACACCCACAGGACAGTCACTCACCTTCCTGTGCTCTCCCCASTTCTTCAGCCTATCCTCCTCCCCTCATTCCAAACTCTAGGATAACTCTGTGTGGGAAGAGAATGGCACAGGTACCTGAGTTAGAAGCAGGGAAGAAGGTTTTCATATCAAATCTCTTTCAAAACCAAGAAATAAACAGCTTCAAAAATAAGCACTGCCTGCAGAAGTGAGCAACTGAACCCCAAAATCTGCACAGTGACTTCCCTTGTGGTCACTGGAGAATTGCAGCTCCAGCCCCACTGTCTCAGTGGCACCCCCATGTCCCTGTCAGTTTCTTGGTATCTCTCTCATCAGGTTCAGTGGCCCAAGGGGGACCTGCTGAGCTTTCCCCTGTTGGGGCAGGGGAGCCTGCTGGTCCTGCCTCAGCTGCTTGGGGTCCCTGCTGRCCCTTTTCTCCAGGGTGTTGTATATTTGTGCACAAATATTTTGTCTAAACCATATTTTTAAAAAATGTGCTTGTGCTAGTATTTAGACCAGCATGTTTGAGGCACAGCAGCCTTAAATTCAAACTTGTAGCTTTAGTGTTCTGTTGAATTTTTGGTGAGTTACAGATCCTGTTGCTACTCTGTCTTGTGTGTAGCCCCTTTGCCACAGCCTGCCCCTTGTCTTGCCTCTGGAAACCTTTCATGGTGATGGCACAGAGTGTTTAGACTTGGAAATCCATTACCTGGCTTCAGGAAGGGAGGATATCCAAGATGTGAGGCCTCTAGTTAATGGAACTGGCACTAGGATGTACACAAAGATGACCTCATGGAGGAGGGGACACTAAAAAGGTYACTCTGCTGGTGCTAGAGCTGAATGTGTGAGAAAAATGGGGGAAAAAAGCAAGGTCAGCTTTAAAAGACAAAAGGTTSTCTCTGCTTGACTGCTATTGTACTTTCCCCCCCACCCTCTGAAAACATSCAGAGCTGGTTTCTGCACTGGTCTTCCATTCAGATGACAGAAGAAATGCCTCTGTGGCCTGGTTCCTGCACCACTTTCCACTGCAGGTGTGCTGCCCCACAGGGCTGCTCTGGGGTAGCTGTGTCTTGGAGTGGTGAGGTCTTGTCAGATGTCCCAGGCCTGACCAGTGTTGCTGATTCTGTCTGCTGAAATGGTTTAAAAAGTTCTACCCAACTCCAAAGAGCGGCCAGAGAGAGAAGGAGGTGAAGCTGCATGTGAGTTTCTTGCTGTGCTTTACACTCTGCTCTTGGTTGCTGCTCTGCTACAGCCCTGTCTGACACCTCAGCATGCCAGCTGCACTCATTTTGCACAACAACCAAACCCCCAGTTGCTGCAGTTGGTGTTGTGATGCCATTCATACCTGTTTTCTGGCTGGGAACCCAGAGGCATCACCTTTCCCCAGGTCTGTGCCTGGTGACTCTGGGCTGGAGGGTTCTGCTGTGCCTGGAGAGTCCCAGCCCCCAGCATTTGTTTTTTTTCCAGTCTCCCCCTCTCACCATGCAGGTGAGCAAATACCTGTTCTGTGGAATGTGAGAGGGAAGTGGCTCCCAGGCTGCAGGGCAGCTGTTTTGGGTTTAACTGGCACGGTGGGGAGCGGTGTCAGTCTGTGTGGCACTGCATGTCTCTTTGATTTCTGGATTTTATGCTGTTTTAATTTGGGGTTTGTGCTTAGCTAACCTGTGTGGTGGGACTGAGGAGTAACTGCTGCCTTTGTGTCAGCAGAAGACATGGGTTTTGTAAAGGTGTGACCATGAAGATAAAGATTTATAACAGTGCAGGAGAAAAAGCCCAGAAATTATTTGAGAAGCCACACTMTGGAGGATAAATGTTACAGGAAGCATTAGCCTTCCGTAAAAATTCCTTTGTTGGTGAGGAATTTAATACACTTCCAATAACACAGCCTTGGTGAGAGAGGAAATTTTACCTCAATGATGTTTTGAAATGCTTTATTTAAGAATTAGATGTGAGAAAAACCTTGTCTTTCTGCAGTTTAGACTATTTGCATTTAGATACTTTAAACATTTTCTTTAAGCAATGATGCTTAGTAACTCCTAGATACGTAAATACTGTTTATATATAAATGATATGTGCTGTATTTTATATACATGCATGATTATTTTACTTTCTTGCCTTTCTGTGTGCACAGCAATCTTCTGTGCATTTTTTTYCTCCAATAGGCACTTGGAAGAGGATCTGATCGCAGCTGAATTGTACAAGCCTGCTTCTTACTGCATGACATGACAGCAAGGTTTTTTATCATTGCAATTTKGAATAATAATTCTCTCTAAGATGAAAAAAAAAACCCATAATAATTTATATTTCTCCTGATGAGAGGTGTTAGATGGGTGTTAGATGCTGGAGACTAAGGTTTCCTTTTGGATGGGTAGACCTTGACATCCATCTCAGTGACTTCTACTTGCTGCATTTGGCTTGACTTAAGCTGCATCAGTTTGGGTTTTTTTTTTTTTTTTTCTTCTGTGAAGCCTTCATAGAACACCAATGTGTTTTGGATTAAGACAGTTCAAAGAAAGAATTTTGTTATATTTTTTCCCCCTAGTTCTCATATTTCTGAAGTCTAGAAAAACTCAAACCTCACTCTTACACCCTCTTGAATGCTGTTATTTAGTTTGCACTCTTTCATCAGATTGGTCAGGCAGTCCTGCCCCATGATTGTAGGCTTGGATTTGATTAAGAAATGTCTGATGGAGAGWGAAGCTGTTGGAAAATCTTTTTTGGAAAATTACCTTCCTGTAATGATGCCCAGCAATGCAGTCCRCTCTTGGGGGATTCTCATCTGCTCCTTCCACAAGCATTTCTACAGTGCACAAATTCTACCCTCCCAATTTTTCCTAAAAGATAAAATGTACCTCTCCATGTTTCCCAACCCCTGTTTCATCACAGATTGTGTCCTCAGCTGCACTTTCTTGCAGGTTTCTGCCACTTTTGATGGCAAGACAATTCTTTGGTTGGTAAATATTGAGAGCTGTCTGTCCTTGGTGTGTACTTAGAACAAACTGCAGGGAAATGCTTRCAAGAAATGATCTGTCCTGACTGTTGCATGACGCCTTCCATAAATAGTTTTCTATAAGCAAAAATAATCCAGAGTTTTGATATAAATAGAAAAATGCTTCAGGTCTTCTCCTTAATGCTGGTGCAATAGAAGACCTAAAAATGAGAGGTCTAAAATACTTTCAGGAGTGACTCCAGATATCAGGGTATCTTAGTCAAAATATACGCAAGGTCTTTTGAAGGGACTTATATTGTGAAGGAATGATGGGTACCCATCTTCTAAAAATTGAGTGATTTTGTGACAGYTGAAGTTTGACGTGAGTTGATATTGCCTTTTTTATTGTCTTGGTCAGTTTCTGTGTTGGTGTATTATCTCACAATCTGTCCCCTGTAACAAGACCCATCTAAATGCTTGGGGTTTTTCCAATTCATTTTGACATTTTTAAAGTGAAGAAAGTTTGCAGTAAATGAGTTATTAATGTGAAGAACTGAATGCATATGGTCCTTTTGAAGTATTCCCACCTGCCCCCATGAGATTTCTGTGGAAATAGTAATTGATATTTCATGTATTTGTCACTTGACATGAAATGCTTACCTTACTTGAAYGGCCAGAGGCTGTGACTGAAATTTAACTCTACTCTGCAAGGTGCTGTACAGATGGAGACCATTTGATGTCCTCTGCATCTAAGGACTTGCATTTGACAGATGAAGGGCAGGATGAAGAAGCACCAGGGAGGTTTGTGTTGCTCAGKTTTTGGTGGGGTTTTTGTAGTTCCCTCATCAGTTTGGTATCTTCCAAATACATTATTCAAATACATTGAATAATGGGGTTAGTACTCATCATGTTCAGCAATCTGCCTGAGCCCTGGCTCAGCCCTGAGGGAAGTCATAGRGGTGAAAACAGGGAGAAGTGGGCATGCTGGTTTTTTGGGGAGGCTTTTCCCAAAAAATGGCTCTGCTCCTGGGGAGATGCTGTGCTGGGAGWGCTGGATTGCTGAGCACAGGGAGTCCTACTYGTGCCAGGCTGTGGTGCCTCAGCTGCTGGCCCTTTTGGGGCCACCTCTTTTTGCAAAATGATCCCTCTGCCTTTTGATGCAGCTGTCTTGGGGCACTGCTTTTTGGAATTTTGCTCACTTTCACTAGCTTGTAGACACTATCTTTTTCCTTCTCCTTTCTTCATACAGGCAATCAATCACCTCCTTGCTCAGTTGCAGCTGCCTTTGGACCAGGGCTGACATCTGGAAGCACCCACACCACTTAAGCCTGTTCTCTCCCAGGGCCCTGCCTTTGCATGAGGTTTTGATTTACTGTTTACTATTTCAGGCTTGTAACAAGTAGGCATCCCAAAGCCTTTTAGACACACTTACTGTCTGAGTCAGATAGTCCAAGAGGTCATGTACAGATTGAGACTGAACAGTGAAACATCTGCATACGCTTAACCTTGCTTCACTTCTGGCATTGCTCTTGAGTGTTATTTGGGCTTTGATCAGACCTATTTATTCAGCCCAGGATCTTTCCTCTTCCTTAATATCCCTTCACGTGCCTGCTTCTCCAGACTCTGGAGTCTCCCTGTGTTTCTGAAGTCAGGTTTTGCTTCTGCCTCTTCACTTTTAATCCGAAATGGCCAGTGGGAACAGCATGTTTTTGTGACTGTAGGTCCTCTTTGTCGAGGGGTTAGTTAACAAGACAATACATATACCCTCAGGAGCTGATCTGTTTGTCAGACTCGAAAAACTGGTTCATCTCAACAATAGCCATTTCTTTGTGCAAGGGACTCTGAATGACATGGATAATTATCTATTTAGAGTGCAAATAACCTCCATTTTCATAACACAGTCTGCAGCAGTGCAAAACCAACCCATGGTACATAGATTCCCAAAACGTGTAACCTGGCTTTTATTTCCCTGTTAACTGTTTACCAGCATCTTTGTCTCATGAGCTATGGACCTTTCTGTACTGGGTGTGCTGAAAAACAGCACACGCTTCAGGCTCCTGAGAAGTTTCTAAATTGAGCATTAGATATTTTTATCAAAGACCGGAGTCAAGCTTAAATCTTTCACTAGTAGACTGAAGCCTCTTAGGAATGAAATTTACAATGCCAAGATTTCTCTATATGCATATATCCCTCAYGATACTGTCCTAACTAGAAGCTGCTATAATTCATTTTATTTTGCGGGGCTTTCTGGTGAATTATTTTCTTTCTCAGTAATTTCTCCGTTTAGGAACCCTCCTGAGAAATCTTTGCTGTATTAGCTTGAGCTTTGCGGCATCTTATCTTTAAATAGCTCTTTTAAATTTGCTTAGGCAAATCTGGGGTTTCGTCTGTCTTCAGCGGCATTAAAATAGCATCTGAAGGGAGTGTTACCTGGGTAAGAAGACACACCACTAGACGATACTATAAATGAGAGACAGATGGATTGCTGCTCAGAGACAACAAGATTATGGGTAGAAACCTGTTTACCTTTTGCAATACAGCCGCTGAGCTGAACAAGTCATCAGAGCAGAATGGAGCTGAATAATGCATGGATCTAACAGTCTCTAATTCTTCTGAGCTGGAGGAGAGTTTCTCGCACCAAAACTCCTCTTGCAGAATTATCTATCCAGGCTTGARTGCTGGAAAGCACTTTTGGCGTGAGTTTTTGCTTTGCTTGCARGTGCAGATGTGCTGTTGGCTAGCTAATAGATGGACTCTGGTCTTTTGGCAAAGATTGCCCTTTCCTGGAGATGTCAGGGCTCTACCTGGAGCAGATTGCCCCTGTCTTCAGAATGATTTCTTTCCACAGTCTTTGTGTGCCAGGAGGACTTACAGACCACAAAGAGGAAGTTAACTTGCAGGAAATTTGGTACCAAGACCTGGCACASCTCCTCAGTTACACTGGGCCACCASAGGACAAAAACCAGCTCAAGAAACCCCTGACCAGGGTTGCTGTGGTGTTGAATTTTGATCTCTAGGGTATCCTGGACTGAATGTTTGTGCATAGTTTTTTAATTCCTCCAAGTGAGGAGAAGATTGTAGTCATACAGGCTGTTATTGGGRATGGGATTTTGGCAGTCATGCACTGAGTGATCATCTTTGTGTCCTGTGATTTTGCCATTTGAGCTGAAGAGGAAGAGGCAACAAACTTCATGTCAGGTGCAGGATTTTCTGCACCTGCCCTTTGGAGAGCAGGGCTGAAATCAGAGGTTCAAACCTTGGCATGACTAAGCTGCAGATACCTGGGAATGAAGGATCAGGACAGATTCCACCCTCACTGTRTGGTGTCCATCATTTCATCCTGGAGCTGCCAGGTTAATGGCTCCCAGCAGATGGGTCCTTATGAGGAGAAGGAGCACCATGACATGAAAAATSTCTACCAGATTTCCATTTCTTCTTCTGTATAACTGAAGGAGAGACATCTGGGAAGTCTGTGACTGAATGATCAAACAGGGTGGTGTTTTGCACCTCTTCAAATRTCAGTTACAGATGGATTAAGGATGTGGGTCCTGGACCACAGGGGTGAGAAAATGCACAAGGCTTGGACTTTCCATTTCGTGTAACTAATTTCAGCATAATTAGTGTTAATCAGGGAAACATAAATAATGGCATGGCTTAATAGCATTAAGCTGTCTTCCCTCTGTTCTGCCCATGTGTGACTCCACAGGGTGTCACCTCCAGGGACATCTTTTAAGAAAGAAATGCTGTGAGGAAATACATCTGTGTGGAAAGAAACCTCAGATCTCAAGGTGATGGTGCTGGAGATGAGACTGCATGTCACTCCTGACACTGTCCCCAAGCCACCATTTTATTTGGGGTGAACAAGTTCTCTTGGTGTTTGGGCACCCTAAAGAATTCTTACCTGTGCACAAATTGAGTCACAATTCAAAAGGAATTGTGCTGTGGGACACTGAGCAAGTACTCCTAGTGGTCTTAGAGTGGAGGAGGAGCTCAGAAAGTGGCTGTGGTCATGTATATTCTCTCTCCTCCTTYATCAGGCCAAACAACTCAGACAGAACAATTTTCCCAGCTGTAGTAGAGCAAATTCTTTTCAGTGTTCAGTGCGTTGATACATTTTGGGACTGAAACCCTTCCCAGCAAACAAAATCCCCCGAAGCTGTGGTGGCTGAAGTGGAATGCCAGCACACTGCTGGAGTCTCAGAAGAGCTGAAAATCCAAAGCCTGTGTGTCATCTGCCATAGGTGTGGGGCCCTGACCCCAACATTCCACAGCTGGGAGCATCTGTAGGGAAAAGTGGGATCTGGAAAGTTGTGTGAGACCTTGTTCTCCTGATATGATGGCAAAGTAAACTGATTCTAGCTCTTCCAGGCAAGAAGGAAAGCAGCAGCTGGGAGTAATGGGATGAACTAATAATAAAATWATTATCCTTTTAATGAGGTATTCACCAAAGCACTGAGGGATAGAGTGGACCTGGGGTCCCAGCCAGGGCTGTGGCTCCACCACTGGGGCCAAACTACACCTGTGCACCCAGTCTCAGCTGTGGGATCATCCAGGGACAGGTTTTTTGGAGAGCACATCTCCAGCTGACATCAGCTGAGGTCTTTCCCTCAAAGTGGCAGCTATCAAAGTGCCATTTACGAGCAAGACTCACAAACTAATTAGTCACCAGGCCCATTAATCAGGAGGACTAGATATAATTCAGCAGAATTCATGCTGTCAGCARGGATGAGAAGAGCCCTCTCCATGACAGCTTACCTTGCATTTTGATCATTAGGCGATTCGGAGTTTAGTCCATCCGTCTTGTTTATCTGCCCTCAGGGGAAAATAATCCCTGCATCCCAGCCATCTCGACAAGTTTGAAATTCAAACATATTTTCAGTTCTGTCAGTAAAATATCAAATGGGCACATTAGGATGAGTATTGACACACAACGGCRCCGGTGCCTTTTTTTCTTTTTTATTTATTTATATTTTTTTTCCAAAATGTATTGTCAACAAATCCCTCCTTTGCCTGCTGCTCCCTGCATGCAGGAGCTCAACACCATATTAGGGAAAAGGGAAGGTTAGGGTGCCTGAGTGGGGTGGTTAAAAAGCAGCTAAACTGAAGCATTCTAATTATTCTTAGCAGCCTTCCCAAGACAAGCCAAAGGCATTCTCCAGTGCAACTCCACCTTCCTGTGTCTTGGGTGAGACTTGTATACAAGAGATGCGCCTTAAAATAATCAAGCCAGTGTTTATTTTGGCTTCCTTTGCCTCTTCCTACCCACCACCACACCAGAAATCCACCCAGAGCCTGTGCAGTAAAATATTTCTTTAACAGATGCATTCCACACTGTTGGTGAGGAGTGGATTGGTCACTCTGGAAAGCACACACTAACAAGGCAGGAACAGATGGTTTCGAGTCGTGGTATGGGAGCTGTTGTGGCTACTGTTTTTTCATTAAGCATTAATTGCTGGAGGTGGAAATCATGCTTCTSTGTGTGTGTGTGTGTGTGTGTGTGTGTGTGTGCCAAGGAGACGGGTCTGGCTGTGTAACTCAGATGCACTGAGTGGAGCAGGGGAGGGGAGAAGTCTGTCTGGAAACCTGGGATGCCACGGATTTCTGCCCTGCACCAGAAGGACTGCCTGTCATCCCCACTCTACGAGTCACTGTCTGGGATGCAGAGGAATTTCCATGCAGACCAAGGGAGGCTCACTGGGAGTAGAAGCAATCTTGGGGTATAAAATGTGTTGTCTTTCTAAAGAAGGTCCTCCTGAGAAGAAATGTTTGGCCTGCTTGAGGTGGAATGAACGTGCAGTTGAAACTGAGGCAAGATGATGTGATTGGAATGTGGACCAGGAGTATGTTCAGTTTTGGTTTTATATATCCATATCTATGTTTTGTAAATATTTTGTGTTTTGGACTTTTAGTGTTACAAGGCAAAGCACTGGATCCTGTTGTTACGGTCACAAAGTTCCTATTGTCATGCAGAATTTTTGTGTATAAATACTGGTTTTAAAGCCTTTTTTTACCTCCATAGTAAGTCTTCTTTTTCCATAGTACTAACCCCCTCCCTGGATTTATCAAAGAAAKCTACTGTACCAAAATATTAAAAGAATCACTATCACCTGTGAAAGAAGGAAACCTGTACCCCAGCTACCCTTTAATGGTGGGACTATAATCTTTCTTAATGGTGTTTCTGTTTCTGGGGTTTTTCTATTTTTGATTTTTTGGATTTTTTTGTGTGTGTGTTTTTTTTTGTTTTGTTTTGTTTTGTTTTTTGGGTTTTTTTGTTTGTGGTTTTTTTGTTGGGTTTTTTTGGGGTTTTTTGGGGTTTTTTTGGTTTGTTTTTGGTTTTTTTTTGGTTTTTTTTTTTTGTTTTTTTGTTTTGTTGTTTTTTTGGGGGTTTTTTTGGTTGTTTTTTTAATAATATCTTTTTTACTTCATTACTTTCCACCTTCGCCCTCCTGCTCAATATTTGTTGTCACAGAGATGTTATTTCTTACCCTCACCCCACTGGCATAATTTACTCCGGTTCATGGGAGATGGAGCCTAGGAGTGGCATCTCTTTACTTCSAATGCTCATCAAATAAGGAGTTTCACCACTGTGGTGCTGCTCTAACTTTACTACAGCTCTGGGTGGTGCTTTTGGAGCTCTTCTGCCTAAAAACCAACAGCTTGTGCACAATCCTCTTTACCTGTACCCTTGTTTGATTTTTCAAAGGAAAACATCTGATTCCAGGCAGTACATATAAACATAGTCAGTGTGATATATCTGATAAGGTCCAGGTCACTCGTTAAAATGTGGAGATTAGAAAGGCAGACTTCGATATCCTGGCTGTGTGCTCCTGTTTCTGCTGCTGCACCCTGCCTTCATCCTGCCTGTGCTGTATTTTGGAGAACTTACCACAACATCATTACCTTTTCCATCTGTCTTGAAGCCTTGATAGGTTCATCCAGTTTCATTTTGAGCTGGTGGAAGGAGAACAAATCAAAACCGTCTGACAAATATCAAAATGTCCTTGTGTTGTCAGAATGAAATGTATCGGCGCTTCAAAAGGAAGGATAAAAATTTTATGTTTTGACTTTTTAATTTAATATTATGTATTATAATGCAAAATGAAAAAAAGAAAAACTAGGTCAAAATTAATTTCATACTAGCACAAGCCAGTGGAGTTTTACCTGTAGGCTGTAATTTTTTTCAGAGTGAAAGGTTTCATATATGTGTAAGAAGATACTGTTCTCTCTTTTTGTGATTCTTCTTATCAGTCTCATTGTGCCTTTGTGTGATCCTTCTTTGTGCTGCATCTTACAATATGTTAGCATTTATTCCCTGTAATGCACAGGCTCTGATAATTAGAAGTTTCCAAAGTATACTTCATTTTTAGTCTTATTTCTTCTACCTCTTCTTAAAAACCTCCCTAGGAACCAAAGACGAGGTAAAACTTGGAAGATTCTTGTGTTTTGTAGCTTTAAGCCCTGATGTTTGATTGTTTTGGGGCTGTCAGAGTGCACACTGCCCAAACCAACGTGGTCACTGAGCTTTYCTGATGATACTGTGAATATGCATCATTTCCCAGAGGTGCACATCTCAGACCTCCTCACTGATGAACAGGAAAATCCTGCTGCTGCCTCTGTGACACTAAATTAGCAGGAGGAGGAAACCTAGTGAGGCAAGAAGAAAGAATGACCTGTGAGGTTGATGATGGTGGGGAAGAAGGATAAAAGTAGTGAATAGGCACAATTGGTTGTAATAAAAATTCCCCCCACCTTTTAATGGTCCCTTAGAGTCACCTTTCACAGTGGAAAGATGTTAGCGATCAACATGATGAGAAAGGGCCTCTTTTTCCCTTCCCTCCTTCCCTTCCCTTGTCCTTCTCCCTTACCCTGCCTTCCTTCCCTTCCCTTCCTTCCTTCCCTTTCCTTCCCTTCCCTTCCTTCCCTCCCTTCCCTCCCTTCCTTCTCCTTCCTTCCCTTCCTTCCTTCCCTCCCTTCCTTCCTTCTTCCCCTTCTCCCTTCCCTGTTACCTTCCTTCCCTTCCCTTCCTTCCCTTCCCTTCCCTTCCCTTCCCTTCCCTTCCCTTCCCTTCCCTTCCCTTCCTTCCCTTCCCTTCCCTTTCCGCCTTCCCTTCCTTCCCTTCCCTTCCCCCTTCCCCTTCCCTTCCCTTTCCCTTCCCTTCCCTTCCTTCCTTCCTTCCTTCCCTTCGCTTGCCGTTCCCCTTCCCTTCCCTTCCCTTCCCTTCCCTTCCCTCAGAAGGAAGGTGAGACTTCAGTCTCTCACTTACAGCCTCTGTGTGCCTCAGTTCCCAACCAATTCAAAATTCCCTTTGTCTCCTTATCCTGCAAACTGGAAAAAAATTCTTTTCCAAGGCCTGCATTTAAGGGTTGTGTTCTTTGTGGAGCTCAAAAATGTTGTAACATAAAYAAGACTGGATGAAAAATTGGTGTGACACAAGTTTACCCCTGCGTCTGTGCATTTCCCAAAGAAAAGAAAGGCATTTATCCATTTGATCTTTACTGAAGTTTTTTTAATTTTGGTTTGAAATGAGAGGATTTTTGCCAGGCTGTGAAAATCCATTAAGATGACCAGATGACCAGCAGATTCTGGTGATATGTCTTAGTTGGTCCAAAATCTATTCTGACTTTCCAGACTAAAAGGTGAYGACCTTTGTCTTACCCATGGAAATTTTTAGAGCAAACCCCATGCTTTTCTTCCTGCAAAATGTACCAAACATTATTTAAAGATGCTAAGGAGATGAACAGTGTATTGGGACCATATTGCTCTCCTATCATCTGGCATAATGGTTTTCTTTTTGCCATTTAAGATTAAAACACATATGGAACTTGCTTTAATTTGTCACTTTTATTTTCTGAGTTGCTGAGTTCCAGCTTCAGCTGGGATGTCACATTAATTCTGTTTAAATCTTGGGGAGCAAGCAGGTTGATTGGAGTTAACTGTGTTCTGTATAATGATTCTGAGCTTAAGCAGCGTTATCTCCGGCAAATGTCTTTTCTACAATAGTCATCTATGTGAAGCCCTGGAGCAATTCTTGGCTTTTTCACTCATATCACTTCACTATCAAAGCTGAAATGATTAATATTCACAGAAAAAAATAGATTTTCTCACAGCAAATCTTCCTTTCTATTTCTGTTTGGCGAGAACCAAGCCTTCTGCATACATTATACAGATCAGCTAGAACCAGTCTGAGAAGTGAGGATGTATATCTGTGGAAGTGATACAAATACATCACTGTGATTAGCAGAAAGGAATGGTAAACATGCCCACATTCCTAGCAGGCACTCCTTTTCCACCCAGCTTTTTGCCCTGCTTCTCCTGTTACCTCTGTGGGTAATAAAATCAGGGATGGTGCCCTTGAACAGGCTGAATTTCTGAGGTGTGGAAAAAAAGGAATTGCACCCCTTTTGTCRCTCTGAGAGCAGCAGCCCCACATGATATTTTCTGATGGACAACAGCCACCAGGCTGCCACTCCATGTGGGGCTGACCATGGGGTGTCACCTTGTCCCAGGCATGAGCAGAACCAGCCAAGTGTGGTAAGGACCATGGTTGCCAAGAGCAGATGCTGACTGAATTTCTCCCTAGCCTTGAAAGTGCCCAGGGCTTCTAAAATGAAACCAGTTTCCCCCAAAACCAAGGTGTGCATCCAGGAGTTGGAGGTGCCTGTAAATTAAGAACAGGAACAAGGCAGCCAGAACTTGGCTCAGGTGCATGAGCTGGTTTCCAAAATCTGGTTTTAAAAGAGATGCTTGGAGTAGTTTCAGATCTTGTTGAAGTCAGCAGTGAACTGGTGACGTGGACCTTAGGTGACATCCCAGGGGTCAGTGTTTCACAGGAGGAGAGTGTTCCTTTAAATATTCTGTTGTGAAAATGGTGACTGCTCACACATTTAATCAGGGCACACTGCAAAAGCAACCAAGCTCTTTCCTTTAGAAAATCCCTTTTTGTCCAATCATGTCAGCCTAAGGTCCATATCTACATATGAAGTGTTATATGTAGGTATAAATAGGCATTGATTTATCTATAGGTATCTCTGTATATATGTATATTTTTGTGTGTTTCTTCTTCAGGAGGTGAAACCCCTTTGTTTCTATGTAGGAACGTCAGAGGAGACATCCTGCTGTGGCTTCCCATCAAAAAAGTGTTTGGTTTTGGGTGAGAACAGCCTCCAAAGCCATTTTTGAGTCAAACTTGTGGCCTCCAGCCACACCTTCAGCTTTGGGCATGCTTGTGGCCAATTAAAAGGAGACCAATAACAAGAAACAATCACTTTTACTGTTGCCAGCCTTCTTTAGCCTTCTTACTTTTTTCCCTTTTTTTTTTTTTTTTTTGGTAGCAACACCATGAAGAGAATCCAGCAAGAATTTGACTCTTCTGTCGGTGAGCCAGCAAATAAACCCGAGCAGATAATGCAGACAAATACAAATCAATAAAAGCTGTGGTGAATAAAAAAGAGCATTCTGCRTGGGGTGGAACATGTTTTGCCAGAGCTCCAGAAAGACAATGGCCAAGGATGCCTTCCAAGACATCCCCATGCCTGGTGGAGGAGGCAGGCTGAGCACTGGGATGTGCTCACTCAGAGGGCTAAAACTGAAGTGAGAAGCATTGATTTGCACCTCTTTAGGGATTTTGTGTTCAGATCTCTCTCTCTGGGGCTGTGCAGGGGCAATGCCAGTGCCTCTGGAGGAGGCAGGATCTGGAGCAGGAGCAGCTCTTTCAGGAGAGATCTGTGCAGGGAGCAGTGTCAGGCAGGGTGGGCKGTGTTCTGCTGAACCACGGAGCCTGGACACGGAGCAAGGAGGATGCAGTTTGTTATTCCATGCTGGAAATCCATGGAAAGCCTCTGCTGGCAGTGCTGGGGTTGCCAATGTGAGCCCAGAGAGAGCTGGCACATCACAAAGGTCACCAGACCACCCAGTATTGCGCAGAAAGATAATTTCTAAGATGCTTGGAGAGGTGAGGATGGGACTGGGAGAGATGCTGAAATTACTGCACATGGGTGTCTGGCCTTTCCTGGTGCTGTGTGCCTCTGGCATGTCTGTGAGACAGTGAGGAGATGAAAATGCTCAGGAACAGATTTCCATCTTCACTAAGGAGCTTCTCTTTTGGCTTTGGCAGCATATTTGCTATATTTGTTTGCTCCCCGAGGACTTTTTTTAATTTTAAAAGCTGAAGGAGAAATAAGCTTTTACATCAGAAATTTTTTGAGTCTGTAACTTTTCTTTTGGTGTTTGTTCTGTGGCATAAAAGCAAAAGGTGTCTAATGGACTTTTGAAGGAAGTAATCATCTGGTGTACATCCTTAAAGCTTAAAGCTTTTATTGATATTTTTACATGTAGGTAAAAAAAATGCAGTGATAAAGTATTAATCTATTCTATTTTTTGCATCAATACAAAACAGCAGTTAATGCCATTCTTAGACAAACTTCATAGCTATTATTTCTTAACCCTGCAATTCTGCAATTKTGAAGGGGGAGAAAAATAGGAGGGGAAGGTTGTACTGATGTAGCTACGGATGTTGTTTAACCATTCATCCCTCTTGATATAGTGGTGCTTGATCAAGATATTTTATTTTCGTTCATTATAATGACGTCTTACTCCCCCTAATTTTTACTTAACCATTCAATTTATTTTTTTTTTTAAATCCAGGGACTAGCAGTTGTGCTCCTGGCATATTTCCTGCACAGAAATAAAATCTGGCAGTCTGGTATGATTACAGACCGTGACCCTTTAGCAGTGCTTTCCCCATTTTTTTCAGTGGGGCTGGCTGCTTCTCTTCTTTCTTCCTTCTCATATTCCTCTCCCCCTAATTGAGGCCTCCATGCTCTCCCAACATCTCTGTGGCTGCCTCTTCCCATAAAACACTTGTCCACCCTTAATGCATTCGCTCTYGTTGAAGTATATCCAGAAATAGCTTCCAGATGCTGTCATAGATGTCCATTTCATTATTTCTGCTGAAGGGATTTCACTTAAGCATAGCTCCACCAAGAAAAGCAGGAGTCTCTGCCTGGTCCACATCTGCTCATCTAGTTCATCTCTCCAATCATCTTGGCCAGCAGCACAGTTTTAGAAAAATCCAGCTTTTTTCTTTTCTGTGCTCATGACAAACTTTTAGAAATGAGTGTATATGTTCCCAGACACCCAAACTTCACAGTGCTTAGCAAGGTTATTTTCTAAAAGTGGTGCAGCCACTCTAATAAAATCCCTCAAAGGAGTGGCTGAACCTGTTCTTTGTGTCAGAGCTCTCGGGCCTCCCAAGAGGGAGGTGTTTACTCATCCAGGAGGCTTTGATGGGGCTCTAAGTGCAGTAGGAGAGAGTCTTCAGGCCATAAAGAGCCAGCTCCAAAAATGTATTTGGAATCATCTGATCATGGGATGTCAGACTGGAAAAGGACCTCAAGGATCATCTGATCCAACCTTGGCAAAAGCAGGTTCTGGACAAGATGGCACTGCACCCTCTCCAGCTGAGTTCTGGAAGTGAGCAGTGTTGGGAAACCCAYCACTTCCCTGGAGAGACAATTCCAATAGATAATTGTTTTCATTGTGAGCAATTTTCCTCTTATGCCTAATTGGAATCTCCCCAGGAGCAAATTGTACCCATTACCCCTTTTTCCATGTGACTCCTTGTAAAAAGGGAGCCTCCATCTCCCCTGTAGCCACTCTTTAAGTACAAGAACATGGTGATAAGTCCTCCCCATGGCCTCCTTTTCTGAATAAACCCAGTTCTCTCAACTTCTCCTCAGCTGGCGGCTTCCCAGCCCTTTGATCATCTCTGTGGCCCTTCTTTGGACCTTCTCCATCTGGTCCACTGGGTTTTTTTTTATGTAGCAGTGACCAAAACTGAACACAGTGTTCCAGATGTGGCCTGACAAGGGCTGATTAGAGTGGGATAATGACTTTGTTATCTCTGCTGGCTGATGCAACCCACATCCTGTTGGTTCTCTGTGCTGCAGCAGCTCATTGYTCACTCTCATGGAGCTTGTTGTCTGCCAGGACCCCCAGGTTCTTTCCCACAGAGCAGGTTTATATTCCTATTACCTTTTTATTCCTGGATTGTATATTCCCAGGTGCAAGACTTGTCCTTGTCCTTATTGTGCTTCATAAGTTTCTTGTTATCCCACTCTTCCAGACCTTTCCAAGTCCATCTTCCAGGTCACTTATGAAGATATTAAACTTAGTTGTATAACCTTATTTCTCTGATCTCTTAACTCACACTGCATTAACTGTGTGAAAATCTTTCACTCCTTGTCACCATCGAGCTCTAAAGATCAGGACACCAAAGGATGTGAGGCCCAGGAGAGGGAAGATGGAGAAATATGTCTTGTAGTTCAATAACCAGAGAAAATGGGAGGCCTGCCAGGTGAGTGAAAGGCAGGCATAGGTCATAGGGAGCTGAAGAAAAAGGGCTGAGAGCTGAGGGTGGAGAGCAGAGCCTTAAACAGCAGCAATGGTCCTGATATCACCCAGCTCCATTTTCCTCCTCACTTTGGTGCTGCCTTGSTTTGGAACCTCTGTCTCCAAAGGCCAACCCCTTAAAGACCTGGTCTTTTTCATGGAAAATGCATATGAACACCTCTTGACTCAGATGCTTCAGCCTGCACTTGAAGATTCCTCCTTTCACAGGTGATCTGTCATTCTCTCTGAAGAAAGGATGTTTTCCTGTCCTCCTGCAGTCCGAGGAGTTTTGCCCTTCCCAGGGGCTTGTTTACTTTTAATGGATAATTGCACCTCTAGATATTTAAGGTCTCTGGGTCTGGTTTTGAGTGCAGTCTCAGTGGGGCTGTGTGGTCTGGAGGATGTTAGGGCTGTGTTGTCTGCTAGCTCTGTAGTGGTTTTGAATTGCTCCTTTTTTATTTTTTTTTTTTTTTTGCATTCATTCACCTCTTACACTTGAAAAAAGGTGTCTTTTAGTTTTTATGCACCATTAATCATTGTATACATGCACACACACATATATATGTGYATATAAATATAAACACAGCTTTATTGTGTCTGCCCTGAGTCGTTTCTGTGGCTCTCTCACACTTGCCTTCCACTCTCCTCTCATAATCACCTTGTTCTGTGTGCTTGTTGACAGTCCCTCTTTGGTCCCAGTGTCTCAAGAAGGGTATCTGGAATGGGACACAGCTCTGGCACTGCATGCATGGYTTATTTCCCTCCAGCACTGGCTAGAACCCCTGTTTGGGCCTGCAGGATTTACAGCCTCTGGCAGGCAATGAATGTATCTGTTAGATTTTCCCTGAAGTAACGTTTACTGATGTTTTTGGCAGGTGAGGAGGGACCCAGAAGCCTCAGCAGGTGAGTGGTGTGTGCCCCCAAAAACGCTCTGGCTGCTGGGAGAGCATCTCTGGGCGCCCCACAAAAATCAGGGGCCTGGTGAGCGGGGAGCAGTGCTGGTGTGTGGACAGCAAAACACGGGGAGATGTCAGCGAGTCTGTGGACAGCAAAACACGGGGAGATGTCAGTGAGTCTTTCAGGGCCACATGTTCTTCACAGGCTGAGCACTGCTGGAGGCAGTTCAGGCTAGCTGGGGTTGAGCTGTCCTTTTAAAATCAGCCTTCAGTGCGCCTCGCTCTCCTCACAGGCTGTGGCATCCTCTGCTGAAAGCCCCCGAGGCTCTGCTGAGCTTGATGGACAATTCCTTTTCTTTCTTCCCCCTTTGTGCTCTCTCACAAAGAGAAACTGCTTCTCTTCCAGGGAGAGGAGGGAGGGAGGGAGGGGAGGAAGGAGGGAGGGAAGGGAAGGAGGGTTTTCTTCTTGGCCTGGGATGCCTGCACCTCCACACTTCCAGCCCTGTCCTACGGCCAGGCTGGATCGCTGTTGGTATGGCAACGCTTCCCTGCACCAACCAAACCGTGAAAGGTGAGGGGAAAAATAATTATTCATCTCCATTTAGCTGATGGTGTACAGGCTCCCAGAGATCAGGATTTCTTAGAGGAATTTATGATGTGGATGTGTCCTGGTGGTGTTTTTCTTTAAGGTATCCACAATGGCTGGATCCTCCTCAGGAATCAAGGYGCAACCAGAGCTGATCTGAATCTTTAGGTGGCTTTGACAAACATGCCTCAGAAAAAAAAAAATAAACTGGGGCTTTCAGGAGCCATTTGACATTGTTCTGGCTCTGCAGGCATTAAAGGGGCTGTCCCAGGTGAGCTGATCAAGGTCACAGAGGTTACCAGTGCAGAGGTGGGACTGAGACTCATCTCTGGAATTTGAGCTGACTATCTTCTGATGCTTTCTTTGCTCTGATACCTTCTTTACAAATAAAGCACAATTTCTCAGCCTGAGCTTCTTGTGCTTGGGTGGACAGTTTGGATCTTCTGAAATATCAACAGAAATTGGGAACAAACCCCTGCAAATGAAAGACAATTGAGTGAATTTGCAAAGCCATCTGTGGAAAAGTAGAAGATAGTGGAGGACATCCTGCCTCTCCTGGATGTTGTCAATCTCCATGCCCAGTGGTTTAAGTATGTCTGTGTGCTTTGAAAAAGGATTTCATATGCAGGAGCCTGTTGCCTTGACCTGAACTTAGCAAAGGGGCATCTTGAGGCATTGTCACATCTTGGGAATGTGGCCTAGCTTTGCATCATTTATGGAGTATGCATTATTCTGGGCTAATGTGAACGTAAGCCTTTGATCTCATGCCATTGCACCAAGCGAAATAGATGTAACTGTTGAATTCCTTCCTCTTTTATCATTCCTCAGTCAGTAATACTACAGCTTACCATTCCTCCATCCCCCTCCTCCTTTGTGCAGCTTCTGGGGCTGTGTTGCTTTTCCTTCTGGTTTTCAATCCTGCTGCATTCCCCAYGCTTTCAAGACAGGTTTTATACAGGAAAAAGGAAAATACATTTCATAATGCAAACATGCCCTGCTCAGCACTTTCTGTTATCTTATTTATACACTGCAGTACAGCTCTCTATGACCCAGTGATTATCATTTCCCAGAGCTATCATCACTTTAAAGCTACCTCTGGGTTGTGCTCCAGCAGATGGTACAACCCCACGAGCACTGTGAGAGCCTGGAAGGGAGGGGATGGGGCAARTTGTGCTCACACAAACCAGGCTGCTGCCCCAACAGCCAGAAAACCTTTACCTTGCACTGCTTCTCACACTGTTCAACTTCAGCCTGTGTTGTYGAGCCCTGTCAGGCTGTTAACCACCAGGGAAATCAAGGTGGCTGTTTTTCTTGGGTTTTGGGCCTGTCTACTCGCTGACTTTTTTATTTTTTTCTCCTTTTAATTTTTTTTTTCCCCTGCATAACAACTGAGCTGATTAATTCCAAGATAGAATACCAAATAAGTAAGAGTCATTCATTATATGCAGTATTCTAATAGATTTCAATGTGATCTAAACTTGGATTGAATGCTAACCCATTGATTGCTATTCAGTTGTTTAAGCAGCTGTGCYACTAAGCTGAGCAGTTGCTCTGTGTCATCCTCCTCTTTCTTCCTTCGATTTCTACCTCCCTTTCTCCACTCTTGAAATGGCTAACCCCTTGTCTATACATTTTGCTTCAGTGGATTGTGTCCTTTGTGGCTGGCTACCAAGCACACAATGGGAATGGTAGACAGCTAAAGTCATGAAAGATACGTTATCCCCACGTAATTGGGTGAAATTCCCATGGGTATTCCACCAAGCAGAGCAGGTTGTTATCATTCTTGTTGAGATGATAATAAAGAGGTGTTATTTACTGCTCTGGTTGTTTCAAAGGTGTCATTTGAACCTAGGGGAGTGTGGTGCTGTTAAACAGACCTGGACAAAGCATTTCAGAGCAGTGAGTGCRCGTCTGTAATTGTAGGCAGGGGCATTAAAAATAAAAAAAGGTTTGATTATTTTTCATAATCCTGCACTTTTTCTTTCACTCCAAGTGAAGTTGTGGGTGCTTTCCCACTGTGCAAATGAGGCTCTCTGGAGTGTGCATAAGTATGTGTAAACACATGCATATGTACAGATACTAATTGAATGCGTACATGCATTTTTATACATGTTAACAKAAACATTTAAGGTCTTTTATGGATATCCAAGTGCTTTTTTTTCTTCAGTGGTGGCTTAGCTGTGTTTGCTTTCATAGTTAAATAGGTGTTCAAAATATCTTGTGGAAAATGTGGCTACTTTAGCTATCTAAATCTGAGTTAGATATCTACCTTTAGGCTACAGGGTTTGAACCTTCTGGTGTTTACCATTTGTGAATCATGAATCTGACCTTGTGGCAAACATTGTGAAAAGTCTTCACTCATTCACTTGTTGGTGCTGAAGCCTTTTAATAATACTATGGGTTCACCTTTTTCCTGGGAGTATTTGGGAAGGGTTATTACACATGGTTGCCTGAAGCTGGGAACGAGATCTGGTGCAATAATGTGCAAGGAATCCTCATTAAAAAAAAAAGAAAAAAAAAATTAAATTTATTAGCAGGCCTTTTATTGTGCTTTCCATAAGATTGTATTKGGTTTGTTATGAATTCTGCTGACACTTCTGCAAAGAGTCAAAGTGAGGCTGCATTGTGGTGGTGTAAAAAAAAAAAAAAAATCAGATCTCTTTCATATCCACCACTTGGATGCCAGAAGTGGTTAGTGCCAATGGCCATTCTTGCTTTAACATGTTACAGATAGGAAATAGCTGCAGGGAGAATTAGAGAGTGGGAAAACAGTCAGCTGGCTCATGGGTTAACTGTGAGATTCCTGGTAGCAGGGAATTTCTTTCTTCATTCTATATTGAAGCCCATGGTTGATAAAGCTGAAGTTCTACATCATAAATTCCCATTTGGACATTCAGTTTTGAGAACCTACATCCAGCATCCTTATCATTTTGATGTTAAAGTCACAATCAGTAATGAAATCTGCTTGCTTTTCACACACTGAAATTAGCTTTGATTCTTTGCCTGAAACATATGTTTAAAAGGCAACATGCACATACTGTGCACTGACCCTATCAAAGCAATAAATACCATTGAAGTCATTTTCTGAAGCTGCCTACAGCATTAGTTTATTTTTAATATGGTGCCTCTGAAGGAGTGGTGTAGGAAATGCCTATGGGAGCTATTTGAATTGTCTGTCTGGGGTGAAGTCCCTACCTTGCCCTCCTGAAGAAGAAAGTAAGAGGGGATACTAATTTCCCTTTGTTGTTGCAAAAGATGATGTTTAATTCATTGGATTTAGAGCCTTTCTAAGGAAAATGGTATTCTGTTTTGGGTGAGAAAAATGCTTCTTTGATACTTAGCATGATTTGAAGCAAGGGATGAGGGAGAGAGATATTGCTGCAACCAGGAATGGGGTTCAGTCCATGGCAGCTCTCCTGGTTCTTTATGACAGTTGTTTTATTCTTTTTTGCTTCTGCACTGTTACCTGGCCATTCCTCCCAGATCCAGAGGTTCCCCCTGTGGAACAAGGAGGAGATGGGCACAGACAAAATGACCTTTTCCAAAGTGACCCTTCTCACCCAGGCAGGCTGTGCTCCCTATCACAGCTGGGGAATCACAATATTTGGAGCTCAGGGGAGCTCTGTGCCAGAGGCCAGACCACAGGGCTGGTTTCACACTCTGGTACCACCTTCTTCTCCCTGTACAGCCCCAAAGTGTCCAGACCTTCCTGTGTTTTGCTGTGCCAGAGCCATGGCAGGTTCAGATGAAGCAGGCACCTGAGTGGATGAATTTTCTGCCCCTTGAATGCCAAAGGACAGCATGGAGCACAGTTTGGATTCTACAAACCTGAAAGATTGGTCCACTGGCAAAGGTAAGGCATTTTTTTGTCACTCATGGTCACAATTATAATGACAAGGCCAGGCTCCTCCATCACTGCTCTTTAACACTGTCAGCACCAGCTTTGCCAGAATTATCCTGTCTGAAGCATGAATGGTCCTATTCATTTTCTCACTTTGCTTGACCTAGGAATCTAGGAGCTACCTGATGGCATATGGGCTGCTTTCTCCTGTAAAGAAATTATTAAGTTAAAGACTGGGCTAAAAAATGTGCTCTCCCAGGCATGAAAGACTAATTTTATGTTTGTTTGGACATATTTGTAGAGAAGCTGTGTTATGCACCATGCTTCTAAATACTGTTTCATGCTGAATAATGAGTTTGAAATCTTTCACCTTCCAGGGCTTGTATTTGTGTAGAGAAGAGAGGGAAGCATGCAGGAGAAGGATATAGTTTTTAGGAGCACACTTTGATTCAATTTTTTTTTTTGCATTTTATTATGGCTGAGGCAGGAAAACACACAGATCTCATGCCCAAGACGTGTTTTCAGAACGCAGTGGTTTCGTTTTAAATGGGTCCCCAGAGAAGATGATCTCAAGCAGGGAAATGTGTGCAGTCTTTCCAATGAGATAAGAATAATCATTGCATTTCTGCTGTGCGTTTCTGCAGTGCTGTAAACACTCAGTCAATCTCAAGATGGAGATCACAGCTCAGCTGCTGACAGTGGAAGCCTGGCCACCAGTGTGGGGAAGCAGCAGGCTGGCACAGGAATCTGGGGGCAGGTTTACCAAGAAACACCTCATTTTCTTACCTGTGGATGAAGCAGGTGTCAGGAGCCTTGTGGGCTGAAGTGAATCTTGCTTTGTTTTCAGGAAACTGTAAAAGGCAGGTAAAATCCAGCTGGGGTATGAGCCTGACACCAGGCTGTGAGCTCCCTGTCCACATGGCAGAGTCTTGCCCACCTGGCCATTGTGAGAGCAGTGAATCTGGGGGGGKTGCTGTCTAAACCATTTGGATGTTTCATGGTAGCAAGGTCTAACTCATCAGCTTGGTTTAATTACAGGAAGATCTTGAGCCCCACTGTGTTACAGACATCWTTTATGAAAAATCCTTTCCTTAGGATTTTTTCTCCTGAGAAGCTGAGAGGCCTCAGGAACAAAATGTAAACATTGATTATCTGCTGCTGTGGAATGCAACAGGTGCAKCTGKGATTGGTCTCATGTGGTTGTTTCTAATTAATGGCCAATCACAGTCAGCTGGCTCRGACTCTCTGAGACAGAAGCCTTTGTTWATCATTCCTTCTTATTCTATTCTTAGCTAGGCTTCTGATGAAATCCTTTCTTCTATTCTTTTAGTATAGTTTTAATRTARTATATATCATAAAATAATAAATCAATCCTTCTGAAATATGGAGTCAGATCCTCATCTCTTCCCTCGTTCTCGGGCCCCTGTGAACACWGTCACACCTCTGCTTATTGTCAGCTTTCTCAGCAAAGCTGGTGGCATCAGTCTTGCACAGTGACCGAGCCAGCCTGGGTGGAGGAAGGCCATCATTAACTTGTTCTCTGTGTAAAAGTGGCCACAGACACTCCTTTCCTTCAATAATTCATTCTGCACAGCAGCTAATGGTGGTCCACTGCAAGGCAGGTTCCTCTTGCAAAAGGGAGGTTTTGACYTCTCACTGAATTTTTGCCTCAGCTGTCCTGGTCCTGAGGCTCACATGAATGTTTGTGGAAATTTTGGAAATTACCAGAAGTACCTGAGTCATCAGTCATTCATGTAGGCCTGGAAGAAGTTCTGGGCATCACTAGGTAACCATCAGTCACAACACAACAGAGCAGAGGGGAGTTTCATGTTTCTTTGGAAGAGTTTTCTGAGCATTCATGTGAGAGCTGAGCCGTGCCAGACCTGCTCCTCACACCCAGATTTTGGCCCTGTGGTGCTGCAGCTCCTGTTAGGTTCCACTGTGCACCAGCAGACCTGAGAACAGACTAGCCAGCTCTGAAAGTCTTCTCTTACTCACAAGAGAAGGACTGTTAAAATCCCTGAAATTAATGGCTTATTTTATGGATCTTGATATTTAATCTGAAAGGTTAATTTTTGTCAGTAGATTGCCATTTAAAAAGATGYGTTTTGGAAACTGCTGTCCATTCTAAATGAAATTCTCTGTATTCTTTCAATGAAAACCAGCAGAAAGCCTAGTTAATTTCCCATCTTGAAAACCAATCCATGGCTAAATCAAGAGATTTTATTAAATTAGATTTTAAAATTCAAACTTCATATAAATTCAATATAAAATGCTTTAAAACTATTTTTTAAGGAATATGTAGAAGAAAAGGTGGTTTATTTAAAAGCCATCAAAATAAAAATATCTTGGTTTTTGTAAAAGGAAGATTCCTCCTGCTAACTAATTCTCAAGTCCCACATGGATTGGGTTGACAATATGCGTCTTTATTTTGTTTGTTTTGTTGCAGCTGGATTTTTAGGCAGCTTTTTAGAAGGAGAATTTCTTTGCTTTTATGATGGGCTAGAGGGCTTAATGCTCTCTTGCAAATTATTCTGATTGCACAACTTRTGGTGCTGCTTGCTATACTGTTAAGCACAGAAGTCACCAGGTTAATATTGGYGTTTTCTTTCTTGCTGCAGAGTTTGCTCTTTGCAGCACCCTTGACCAGAAAGCTGCTGCTCACCCCAGGACTGGTCCCTTATGGAATGAGTATTTTGTGTTGGAGCCAACTCCCACAGAATTTGGAAAAGCCCAGGAAATGATCCAGTCATTCCCTTCCAATTCCTCCTTCCTGCAGCACGCAAGAGCTTTTGGAGACCCTCTGGGCTGCCTTTAGGCTGTGAAAACTCTGTGGGCAGCCACCCTTGGAGGACAAKTCCTGCTGAAACCTGTGACAAAGCCCCATGATTTGTTTCCTGGCTTCCCAAACAGAGATGCAGCTCTAAAACCCTCCTACCCTGGCTGCTTATGGGATGTAATCACTTGCTAGAGGAGAAACTCTTGCCCTAAGCAGAAGAAGACAGGAACCATATCCCAGCAGAATGAAAAAACCTGAAATCTGTCATAGAAGAAGGAAAGGGAGAAAATCCAGAGAAATCATGTCTATGCTGTCTGGTTTATCCTTTGTCATTATTAAGAGTGCTATCTTTAGGAAGATAGTTTTTGGGATAATAAAGATTGGGCATTTAGCAGCCTGAATAAAATCAGGTTCCTATTCCCACAGATACGTTTTTGTCTGGTGTCTGAGGCTTAGGAAAGGAGTGTTGCAGATTTTACTCACCCATTCATAGCAAGCAACTAAATACTGGTATTTTTGGAAAAAAAAATAGAAAATAAGGAGAAACAGAAAAATTAATCTTTTGTCAATTTGACCCACCACTGGGGGCTTTTTTTCATTATTGATATATCTGTAATTTTCATCTGCCCTTTATTCAGCATGTATATTTATATGTGAGTATTTTTTATTTTTTTCMCAAACCTGCAGTGCAGTGGAAAGCTAGATTTAAATATTTTCAGACCGACTGTACCCATCATTTGCATTCCACTGACTCATTCAGAGCAAAGACATCTGAGCAGAAATACAGCAGATAAAAGAGAAACCATTAATCCAGGGAAGATTACTGGCACAGAATCTTTATCCTGTATCCTCCCTGAAATGAGACAAAGATCTTACTATGTACATCCCTCTGGCTTAGCTTCAGAAAGTAAGCAATACAGTAGTGTAGACATGGTACTTTTTAAAGGCACATTACACTGGTCTGAAACTTCAATCTTCTGGCAGAGCTCGCTGCTGCTGAGGTGTTTTTCAGTGGTTGCTCCCTCAGAAGAGCTTTCAGCACCCCAAAAACTGCTTTCTGGCTCCTGCAAGGGCTAAGACAGCACTGATCTTCTCCGAAGAAGACAGCAAATGTCAGCTGGAGGTTGGAGACTGCTCTGCAGCAACGTGGGTTGCACGCGTATTTCACAGGGTCTTGCTTCTGCTGACGCCTCATCTCCATGTGAGCTCTAAGTGCTRGTTAGCTTTTAATGAGCCTAATAAGGCTAAAGCTTTCCAGATCCTGGTGCTTCGGTTCTGGAAGCAGAGGGGGAAGGTTTGGCCAAGGATGTTGAGCAGGCTTGCCCTTTTCAGGAGACACTCATTCCAGATCACTGGGCATATTAGATTTCAGGCTTTTATCTCCCTTCCCCTCGAATGTGGCAGGCTGCAGTTGCTTTTCCTTCTGCTGGTTGTTTGTCTCTCTCCCCTCTGTCTCTGTGATATTGATTCTCAGTTAAAAGAGCTGAGGGATGGAGCTGGGGAAGCACCCCTTTCTTCTCTGGCAATCGGTGGAAAATCCAGTTACCAYGTGAGTGCTGCGCTGTCTCGGCTGCCGCTGCTGGCCATTGACCATCTCCTGCAGGAGAATTTCTGTGCCATAATAATAGCAGAGCCTACTTCAGTCATTTAGGGCTTCCACTAGAAGCAGCCCAGAGGGTTGGATGGTTTTCTGGAGGTAGCTCCATGTATTTGTGGGCTTATCTTGCTATGGTGTGCATTCAGCTATGAAATAAAATTGCAGGAAATGATTCAGTTTTGAATCATTCTATTTAGACTGGCAGAAGCCAAAAACCCTCCTGTGAGCTACAACAATGTGGACTGCTATTCAGATGGGAAATGTAAATACTTCAGCATGCCTGATCAGTTGGACTAGAAGTGCAAGCAAACTGCTCTGYAGTGTGGATTCTCAGCTTTTATTCCAGACAGTTTTGTTCCTCCAAACCCTCTTTTTCAGGTGAAAAATGTTTTCCTTTTCTTGTCCCTGTGTGGGGTGTATGTATATTAAGATCTCTGGAAAATAGYTAAGCACAACAGGAACCAAGACCTGGAGGAAGCTTCTTTCTAAACAATCCAGCATCCTCTTCCAGTTCAGAGCAGAAGAATATTTAGGTACATGGAAAAAAACCTTGCTGTTGTGGAAAGTTCAGCTTACCAAGAGTAAACCATGATCTCTTTGTTGTTTCAAACTGACAAAAAGTGAGGTCAGAAGCAAATCTTGTATCTTCCATAATCCAGAGCCCAAGGTCTGCGATGGCTTTCCCCCTCACTCTAATAATGTTCACATTATCCATTAAAGGTGATTTGATTTCAGGTGTCAGCTTAGAGATCTGGCTAATGATCTTTTTTTAAATAGGAACCTCTTCTTAATAGAGTAGTGTTGGCCTGTTTTTAACTGCATCTTCTTCTCCTGTAAATATCAATTATCTCTCCCGCTCCATTTTAGAGCTTGTCACCTTGCCAAATGTTGAAATATGAAGGTTTATTTATTGCATGGGATATACAAAGGCAAAAAAAAAAACAAGTGAGGATATGTATTTCAGTGTGCCCTCTTGGTGTCGGCTGTTCCTTAGATTTGAAAGGCAAAAGTGCAGTTCTAATAATCCTGTGAGTTCTTCACACTCCCTGCTAGAAATGGCTCTTTTCTCCTCTGGGTGCTGTCTCCAGGGCCTGTGCCTTGCATGCTCCCTTTGAGCCACAGATATTTGTTTTGGGTGGTTCCTTCTTTGTTTAGTGTTTGACCAAGTGACATTGAAGATGGGAGGTGGGAGGAAGAACTTGCAAGAGAGCTTCAAATAATCTTAGATCAGCTGATTGTCAGCAGCATTGTGWTCCTATGCAGAATGCTCATTCCTCTTTTGATGTCTCTGCAGAAGTTTCAGGCTTTACCTTAAAAAAAAAGTATTTGTAGGGGCACATTACCTCACCTGAGACAGTGTCATTGTGCTGTATTCTTTACATACAGTAAAAATTGCTTCTCTGTTCCTCCTACAAGCTTAGCATCCCAATGATCAAGACAGATRAAGCTTTGGAAGTGAGAGGTCCAAGGTCACCTCTGCAGGAAAGCAGCAGAGCACATCTCCCATCCTGTGGGCAGGTGACAGTCTGCACTGGCTCTTTCAAAACAGTTTTGATAGGAGGACATTTCACAAATCTGAGAMGCAGGCTCTGCCCATTTCCATGCTTGCAGGAAGGGTGTCTTCAAGTGAGGAAGCTTGATTACAAAGTCTGCTGAGTATGCAAGGGAAAGAATGAAATATTGCACTTGCCACAGTCCTGATTTTTGTTCTTCTCTTCCATTATCTAAAGGAAATATGGTATGATCTTTGTTCCAGTCATTGCAAGCAGTTTTCAAACCTGTTGCAAGAGAAGATGTGTGGGATGGGACCAGGGCTTTTCTTTTGTGTGTCTGTGTGTGCACATGACTGTGAAATATCTGATTTTGCAAAATCATCACATGCATAAAGTTAAATCTATCAGCAAGCATTCRCACATTGCAGGCTGGGGGTTACTGGTCACTTGCCACAGAAAATAAATCTTTCAAGGTCCTGCAGGAACCATCCTCTGGAGTTCCTTTCACCTCATAAGGCATTTTGCTAAGCCGTGTTACTCTCCTAACTCATGAGGATGGATAAGGCTGAGGAAAGAGCTGCAGCTTGGTGAGAAAGAGGAGCTGAGATCCTCCCTACCTCATGGTATAGAGAGCACATCAATGCCAGGAGCTGCACGTGAGAATAAATAGAAGAATGAGAGATCCCTGCATGTTGCCATGGAGCTCTTCTGTCTGGACTTCAGGCATGCTGTAACACAGGATCCTTCTCTTTGTCCCTGCTGTAGGCAGCCCTAGTTAAGTCTTGACAGCATTACTGTGCTCAGCAATCAGTGCTGCCCCCATAAAACAGCTTGGTGAGTTTCAGCAGAGCCCTCTCTTGCACACCCCCACTCTCTGCTTGCACTCTGCTTCCCAGACCACCATGCTCTGCTGCTTTCCTCCATCCTCACAAACACTCCTGCACCACCACAGGGCTGAACATACTGAGGAAAGCTCTTAAAAAAAAAAAAAAAAGGCAAAAAAATTACCTAGGAGATCTAGGAGATAGACATGATTATTAGTATTTTTTTAAAAATAATTTGTTTATTTGCCAATTCTGCTTCACCCGTCTTCCCTCTCATGGTGTCTGTAACTTGACTTTATGAACTTTCTTATTAAATCAAGGGTTTCCGGACATTGGGTGGTGGAGTAGAGGAAGAACCACACATGTTTTCAAGGAAAATTAATACTGATAAGGTGCTGGCCACTGTCTGTCCTGTTATTGTTAGAATGCACACTTTTCCCCCTAGAGTGTAGAGCACCTTCTGATGGAGTGCTCCTTATGTTGAAAAATGGCAAGCATTAAGGACTCCATGCCACTTCATTGCTAAAATATTTACTAGAGCAGGCTTGCTTCCTCCATCTGAAAGTGTGGTGTATTTATAGGAGCATCCTGTAATGGAGCATCCTGCACGGAGCAGTGTTTTTGAAGAATTTGACAATACTCTGTGAGAGGGGGTGGGCTTAGGGTTGTCCCCTCTGTTGTCCCCTCTATTAGCAGGTGCTGGCAGCACGCAGGGGACAGCAGGAGCTGATTGACTGCAGCAGATTCCCTCTGGAATGTGGAGTCTGTGAAGCCTCTGCAGGGGATGGGAAAGGCTCACAGGGCCGAGGAATTTGAGTTCTGGGATCTCCGCGTGAAATTGCCAGGAAGGATCAACTTTGAGCTTTAAAAGGGGGATGTTTAGGTATTTTACTGTTATTGTTAAAATGTCAGATCACAGGGCTCCATCCATGCACATGTAAACAGTGCAGGTCAGGCCCTCAGCTGATGTGCAGTGGCAGTGTGCTCCCTGTAGCAGCTGGGAATCCTGGACTGGTGGGCATGGGAAGGTTCCTGCCCTGCTCCGTGGCTGTGGGCGCTGGAAACAGCAAGAACAATTGGAGATGGAGGTCACTGAAATGACAAGAGCAGCTCCTGTGATCTGGTGTTGTCAGCACAAACACAGCAATTGATTGAAAAGTGTCTGCTAACCAGGCAGCAAAGAGAGCAATTAGAACTGAAATAGCAAGAGGGTCTATTTCAGAGTTTTATGATTCCAGCTTGCACCACCCCACTAATTTTAAGTACTGATGATTTTTTTTTTCTGTCTGGGCTGGAGTCAGCTGGGGACCAAGAGCCATCTGGGAGTGAAYGAAACTCAGGGTTTCTCAGAGCTTCTGCTGTTCGGAGTGTGACATAAACACACCCTAAAATTGAAATGCAGTCCTCTGACCTTCCTTGGGGATTAGCAAGGATCACTGCGGATCCTGGGGATGGAAACCATGAGGTCTGTTGGAGCCACCTGCCCCAGAGGTACATGGTGGAGTTTTCCCAGCTGGAAGCCTGTGCCAGGGCTCAAGCTGGACAGCATTTTAGGGAGGTGTGTGAGTGATACTGGATACCAGAGACCCTCTTAAGGCCCATGAGCTGTATGGGGACTCTGGGCAGCTCCTGTCTCTTATACACATCTAGATGTGTATAAGAGACAGGTGTGTGAGTGATACTGGATACCAGAGACCCTCTTAAGGCCCATGAGCTGTATGGGGACTCTGGGCAGCTTGCTAATGTTGAAGGTCAGACGCCTGAGCTCGGAGTGAGGTAAAGAAAGACTTTTAGGCAGTCAAGGAGACTTTCTTGTTGTCCTGATCTCCTAGAAATGTCCTATTTGAGAAAAGAGYAGACCTGGTGCTCTGATGGAGGAATGCTGCTTGGGGATTAGTAAGGAAGGTGAGCAAGGTCAGGCTTGTGGGTGCACCATTTGGGGACAGTCAGCAGGCAGGGCAAATGTGGCTTGTCACCTGAATGGAARGAAATGGTGTATACAGAAGAGAACTCTTTGCAGGCAGCTTTTTTTTGGTTTCTGTGCTAAAGTCTGCTGTTTGAGGAACAGCAAGCAGACCCCAGGCATGGGTGAATTCCACTGGTGTGAGGCTCTGTGGCTTGGAGCAACACTGATCACACTGCTCAGCACGTGGAGCAAGTCTGAGTCAGAACTTTCCACAAAGTGTTCAGTGAGGAACACTCTGATCTCTTAATAAATATTAGCAGTACAGTAACAGCAGTGCAGTGCAAYGTTCAACAGTCAAGTACTTGAAGGGCTGCTTTATCAAGTAAAAATGTGCAAAAGATTTTCTTGGATTCTTGTGTCATTGCTTAGGCTGGAATGGTTGCTGCAAGAATCACAGTGTTAACCCTGGATATATTCCAAGCTGAGTAAAAGTAATTTTTAACCATCTACATTGAGAGTTGAATTTGCTGAATGCACATCTACACAGTGCTAAATGCAACRTTAAAAATGGTGTGTGCCCATGGCATTGACAATCTCTGTTGACTTTATGGGGGAAACATAGCACCTCAGATAATGGGATGATTAACAGAACTACCTCTCCATGTTCTTTTATTACCCCCTCATCCCACCCAGAACTGCTCTCTGCTAAAAGGTAAAACTCTGCACCATTTATTCCTGTTGTGAATGGCTGCTGTACTCTAAGAAAGGAACTGAAATCTTCTCCTCACTCAGCTGAATGTGACATTCTTCTGWAAATCAGCCTAAGTTCACTCCAGGGGTGGCTGCCTCTCCCAGTCAGGTGAAGGAGTAATTGTGCTATTTAGTTTGCATGAAGGTGGCAGRAAGCAGACGWGGATTTGAGTGCTGCTGTCTCACACTGAGCAGCATGAGAAGCCTTTTTGAGAAGCCTGGTTGCAACTGCGAGGAGCTGCTGGTGGCCCCRGCCACTGCTTGCTGTGAGCAGGGGTGACTCCTGTGCCCCTCCTGTTGCCAAGGGTTTTGGTGCTGACTGCAAGCAGTTATCACTATTTTCCTGCTGTTGTTGCAGCCGTTTTTTTGCTTGGCACCAGCAGTCGTTTCTAACTAGCTGACAGGTTTGGAGGGCCCTGGAGGTGTRGTGCAGTGCTGTTGCAACAGAATTCTAGATGCCTGTTTGAAACTAACCAAGCCAACATGAGGATTAAATTCCTTGTACAGAAGTCATTACCACAGAGGAGCGCAGTTGTGGTGAAAGCATTTCAGGCTTCAAGGAAAGATCACATAAAAAATGTTCTTCAGTGATGCACAAATAGGTAGACAAACCACCTCAGAACACCCAGTTCTTGAGTGGGCACTTGAGTAGCTTGCTTTTCCTGGCTTATTCTACATCATGAAGAAAAAAAAAAAAGGAGATCAGGTCATTTTATTCTGGAAAGCATTTTTCCTGTCTCTTTGGCTGTCACATGTATTTAACTTTAGTGCCCTCAAGGACAATGTGGTGGATCAGCATGCTAAGGTCTATGGTCTACAGCCTGTAGTTTTTCATTTCACATTTCTTTAAGAATGGTCCTCTTTGTTTCCATTTTGAGCCACGGCTGAATTCTTACATGTTGTCTGATCTTCAGGCTCAAATACCCAAGAGAATAGGCAGCTGTGAATCAACCCTCTGTGTGCTTTCTAGCAGGTAGTCTAGCAAAGAAGGCAGTATGCTTCTTATTTCTTTAAATTTATAGGGATTTGAAGGAAAAGACTTTAATAAAAGTCTCATGAATGATTATTTTCTTCCTGCTGATGATTCTGAACTGCATGCAGAAATATAAGAACCTTTTAAGAGAGCCCTGTGGGTTTAAACCCAATTCTTTAGATTTATAATTAAAGCTCATTGTCTTTATGCTATTCTACACCTTATGAGAAGGATCACCTTTCTAATTACACAGTACCAGGAGGTCTGTCACATGCTTTTACTCAGTATTACAGTACACAGTTGCTTTATTTTTTTTCTTCTCCTTCTCCTTCTTCGAGAGATTCAATGTGATGTTTTGGAAATTCAACATAATGATTTTCTTTTTTTTTTTTTGAGGCCAGATGTTTCACTCTGCTATGTTAAGTCATATTGACATACTGCCATGAAATGGAAACAACTGCTACTTTTAACATTGCTCCAYATCTTTATTAAAAGGTATGTCTCACGCATCTTAATTCCCCACATACATGCCATCTTCCTCTCTCTCCTCCCCTCTCCCCCACCACYCTTCTTTCCTTCCCTGCTTAAAGAAGGGAGTAATATTAAAATTTCCTTGCTGTTCTGTCTGTGTGGTTAATGAGGTTCTAGGTAGCGTGATGAATATGCAGCGCCATCGATTCTGTGCGYGCCTCTGTGTGTGTGTGTGTGTGCGTGCCTTTAATCACAGCTGGAATGCAAAATCAGGCCCCACCTTTCAACTCTATCTCCATCATGCTGAGAGAGTGAGAGAGAGCGAGACTGAGACTGCTAGACAGCTCGAAAGAGATTGCAGCTCAGATGTCCTGGAAAACAGCAAATCCCTCAGACCTGGCAGATTCCGTTACCATGAGAACTGCAGATATTTCCATTGTGATGGCTTGCTCTAGCAGCCATCTGTTACACCCATTTGATTAGGAAGTACAGTTCAGCTTGTATGGGATTTTCACTGCACCTTATCCCATGGCAGCGCACAGAAACTCTCTCTCTCTCTCTCTCTCTCTCTCTTTTTATATGCTAAACTCAATGTTTTTAAAGTGCTGTAATTTACTGAAGCTGAAGGCATTTAATGAAATGCTGGGAGGAGGTCACTGAGGGACAGTATCTCTGAGAAGAAAGAAGCACATGAGATATGTGGAGGGGATTAGCATCCAGTATATAAATAAGATCAGCCCAGAAATTAGCTGTATTTAGCAATTCCTCATCCTTGCCAGGGAGAGGAGCTTGATATACAGACCTCATGAAGCCATAATAAAATTAGTAATTGCCTCCTATTAGTTAATCCCACTCTATATATATTTATTGTATGCCTGCAATAAATGCAYGCAGCAGATATATTTCAGGTCTTCTGTAGAAAAGGGGAAGGTGATGACTCTCCCCAGATGCCTGAAGTGGTGCAGTGGCTGCACTGTGTAACAATTAGATTAGCTCTAAAAATTTAATGGTGCCATTTGACTTTTCATAGACACAGAACAACCTTAAACTTTCTTGAAGGTTTTCTGTGATTTACAGATTAAAACAATTGTTTGGAGTAGTGGAGTCCCTCGGTGTAAATTAGTGGTGGAGGAAATGGTAATGGCACATCAAATGGATATAAAAACAAAGGAGTCCCCTTCAATTAAAACTCTCCAGACATTCTTCCTAAGTGGCTGGCATTCCAGATTCAGGGTAATCTTATGTGTGGCAGAGYTGCCTCAAGTATCTTAAAATGACTGAAGGTCTTGTATACTCAGCGAAGCTAATTAAATGCTCACACACTGAAATGAATTTCTGATTGCTGCTAAGGAGGCATTGAGGTCAGCTCCTCTTTTCATTGCCCACACTTTATGGCCAATGCCAGATACTAAATAAATCAGATCCTCAGAATCAGGGGCTCTGTGGTTTTGTTCCTCTTATATATTCTCCCACCCAGCTGAACATAATTCCTTATCCGTCTTCATCTCGGCATGAAAAGTTTTCTCTCCTATTGTTTTTCCTCACATTGCACCAGATTACCATGGAGAAGACTATGATATCATAAGAAATGAATGAGCATGTTTCTCACCATGGGTGAAATATACATTCCAGACCTAATAAAGTCAGGAATCATGTAATGGGCCTGGTAAAAATGAGCTGCTTAGTTAGTACAAATAGAAATGGTTCTCCTTTAGGTCTCTGCTTCAGCAAAGACCTAGGCACAAGCTCTTAGGCACATGAAGACACATAAGAACATGTTTAAGAGCTTTTCTGAAGAGGGATTGTTCTTAAAATGTTTTGCTGCATCTGGACCCACTAACATTTTTTTAAGAAATGTAAAAWTTTCCACTCTTTTTTATAATAATAAAAGATTTTCTTGTTGATCATCTTGCAGCAAATTAGAACTTTCTCTTCTTGCAGCCTCCCGTCTCACATAATCCTGGAGGCTGAGCTAGAGAGAAGAGAGTCCTTTTTTTTTTTCCTTCAGACAGGGCACTTGTTTTATGAATGTGGTATCTGCCTTTGACAGGCAGCAGATGTATGGGAGCCCTGAAATCTGAAACAATAAATACCATTCAGAGTCTCACCACTGAACCTTCTTATAGTACTGCCTTTGTTAAATGAAACATTTACAGGAATACCATCCCCCCCTTCCCACCCACCTTCAAGGCTAGGATCTGAACCATGTTTTTAAAGTAAAGGTTAAGTACCTGAGGCATGAACAGTTGACATACAAAAGAAACTAAAGTAAATTTATCATTCRTTTGCCAGCTACGAGGTGTGTCGAGGGCTTTTTCTTTCTCTTTGTAATGCATGAGAAAACAAACCTGGGAAGCGTATGCAAGGAATATTTCTTTTCTACACTGGAATGTTAACATTTGCACCTTCTGACTTAATACTGTGTATTTCTTCAGAGTCATCAATCTCTTGAGAGTCATCTTGCCATCTGTACCAGCATTGCTCCAGGCTTCCATATGAAAGTCCAATCTGGCGGTATAAATACTGGATAATGAAGAGTAGGTGTTAAAGTTTCTGACTGGTTGGAAGATGAGTCTGTGTCTATGAAAGATCCGAATTCATGTGTTAAACAAACAAACAGAATCTATGTTAACATGGAAGTTCAACCACAAAGAGCATGATGCGTGTTTGTTCTCATACCCTCTCCCACTCTCTGTGGTTTTTCCTCAATTTTTTTCCTTTATCTTCCTCATTTTTATAGAGTTCACCCATGTTCTSTGAGAAAAATGTTCTCTGACCACAACATTACACTTTGGAGATTACAAATAGGGGCAGCATGTTGACTTCCTATAATGTAAGGTTCCTTTTTCTCCCTCTCTCCTTTTGCTCCAGGAAAGCTATAACTACATAGATTAGCAAAACTTTTGCAAGAATGGATGTAAAACAGATTTATCTCAGTGTCAGCTTTATCTGATCCATTTGGTCTTGCAGAGTTTGGATGGTTTCCTTTGTTACAATAACCAGCTTTCAAACATCTATATCCTTAGGGTATTAAATGTCAGCCTCTAGTGTATCGTTCAAGGATAAAAGATTGACAATACTGAAGTACTTTTTTTTCCTTCCTTTCTTTTTTTTTCCTCTTCTCCAGCCCTGGCAGAGTCTTTACTCTGCACACCACTGCTGACCCCAGAAGTGACCCACAGGAACTACTGGCAAAAGGAGTGAAAAAGTATTTCAGCTTGTAGGCATTAGAAACTSTCTTCATTAATAGCCCTTTTGCAGACTTTTCAGATAGATTTCCTGTCATTGTGATGAGGATATATTTGTAACGAGTCCCTTAAGTAAATGGCCAGTGGATAATTAATTGAACTAACTAGGACTTTCCGTACTGTATTTTTTTCCCTCTTATTTCCTTTTCTTTTTCTTTCCTTTTTTTTTTTTTTAATTTTTTTTTTTTTGAGGTGGGGAGGAGGGAAGACTTCCAGATGGTCTCATGTGCTCAGTGTAGAGCCCTTTTCTACCTGTTGGTCAAGCATTTCAGCCCTAATTCAAACAAAACTCTTAGGCATTCTTTTGAGAGAGGTAGAATTTTTTGTTTTGGTTGGCATCAGGTTGACTGCACTTCYCTGGGCAAGGGGGTGACTACCCTGAGCCTCATCACACTGAAAAAGTGTTGCTAAACCTGATCTTGCTGGAAGAGGCAGCTCAGAAGGCAACATTTGGGTCAGTACTGGTATCCACACTGTTGATTATATGACCATAATTCTGGCTGTAATTCACCTTGTCACTCCCATCATACAGACTCCAGTCTCCCAAACATGTGGCACCAGTGGAAATCTACAGCGAAGCAAAGTTAGGCTTATTATTGTATTTCATTCTTAGATTGCCTTCTTARCACTGGCCTTCAGCCTCTTTAATTAAAAGTTTGCAAACATGCATTCCTTAAGTAATTTCTGACCTTCACAGCTGGTTATGAGGCAGCTGTAGTTGAAATTTTTGAGCAAAGTCTGTTTCCCTCTCTCAGGGGCCTCCACTTTTTCAGTTTTGGAAATGACTTATTAACTTTGCAGCCATTGGGACAACTCTCCAAAGAAATGAAGTTTCTTGATGAACATGCACAATTTTTCTCTGCACATCAAAGAGTTCAGATTTTCACTCCACTTGTCAGAGACTACTGATAATTACTTTTATTAACCATCTCACAAATAACAAATGTGTGAGGTCAAAGAAGTCTCATTTGAACTTTATGGTTTCGTGTGAAAAAAAAATGCTTCTAAGAGTAACCATGAGTGTTGGGTAAGGAGCCATAATTTTCTCAGTAAATCAGAGCCCATTAAGAAGATAAAGATATTGGGGTGCTGCTCAAGTGCTCCTGAGATTTTGTTCTGACAATTATTTGCAGGTGTGTTTAAAACAACTTGTCTCTGTATGCTACTTTGAGGAATAAATGTGCTTTGCTACATCTTTCATTATTTTCTGTTAAAAAGGGTAAGCCAAATTAAAAGTCTCATTCCAGGCAGCTTGGTCAGACTTACAGGGTTTGTTGGATTTTTTTTKTYCACACAGTGTTGGACATAAAACACAAAAAAAGTGAGATAATCCTAATCTCACTTTTGCCTCTGTAAATCAGGGTGAGTTTTGCTGAAACCAGTGGAATTATCCCACYGTTTTAAGCAAACTAAGGAAAGCCAGGTATTTGAGTTCTGTGCCAGTGCTTCCTTCTGTTTGGCAATTGTGATCTGCTCTGGACCAAGTTAACAACGCACCAAAAAAAAAAAAAACAAAACCAAAAAAAACCTCAAAAGAAACCCCAAAACAAAACAACCATAAAACCTAAACAAACAAACAAAAAAAATCACTAAAATAATGTCATTGTAGGTGTCTAAAGGGTTGCCTCTGAATTTCAGCTGTGCAAAGTTGTGATCTTCTGTAAATTTCTAGAATTACTGCTCTAGTTGAGATCTTTAGACACCAAGTGTCCTGAGCACACCTCCTCATCTTCCATCCATCCCTGATGAAGATGTGGTTGCCTGGATATTTTTGGATTCTTTTAGACCTGGAGGTTTAAGATGGAGCAGCCCAAGAGTCCTGAGTACAAATTCCTGATTCACCACTGGCTCCAATTTTAAAGATTTCCTCCCAGGCAAATGGTAAAGGGCCTTTAGTGTGTAATGTTTAAGCCTGTCTCTGCCTTTAAGTCTTGAGATAAGTTATTTATGGGAAGCAGACATCTAGGCTATCTTACCCTTTTCTTCTGTGCATTGAAGGCAGTGAAGGTTGCAATATTAATTGCTGCATCAGCAACTCCAAGATTTAATGTTTTYCCCCATTCTGCAGGCAATGTATCTCTTGCTTGATTTCCCACATAGTCTTCACTTTCACAGCCATCTGAATGATAAGCGACAATAATGTCTCTGGAAGTGATCCATAAATCATATTCAAATCCACACATCCAAATGATCCTATTTTTAATCTCTAAACTACTGTAGTCTGTGCTTGCTAGTGCGTTTCAATTGGAAGCATTATGCTCCCCACCTACATGTTTCCTTCAAATCTGTGCTAATGCACACCCCTCCCCCACAAAAAAAAAAAAAAAAAAAGAGAAAAAAAATTATTCTACCTGGAGCTTGAGTAATAACACATAGAAAAACTAAGGACAATGAAGGCCTCCCCTAAATATATTGAAGGGCTTATATGAACTACAAATAACTCAATATTTTATCAGGATCTATAGAGGGATATGAATGGTCTTGCATTTAGGTCGTGGCATTAGAGTGGAGAGTACTTGAATTGTCTTTGCTCCTCTTCCACAGAGTTTCTACTCAAAGTCCCATCCAGCCTGGCCTTGAACACTTTCAGGGATGGGGCATCCACAASTTCTCTGGGMAGCCTGTGCCAGGCCCYCACCAGATTTTATTTTGTATCAAAGAATATAAATAGTTCCAGGACACTGTGAACTTTCTTGCCTGGAACATCCATCATTTGTTGTTGTGGTCTTTATGGAGGTATTCCTGGAACAAATGCTTTTGCTTTTTTGTGGCTACAGCTGACACTTCCTTTCCTTCTTTAGCTCCCCTCAGCCAGTTGGCTGGGGACTTCTCGAGATAAAATTACAAGTGGTGCCAGGCTTCACCCAGCTGATGGCTGGCAACCCTATACTACAATGGTTTTGTCCCTTGTGAAGGCTTTTTGGGATCCCTTGCATCCTTTGCCTGTCCTGCAGTCCTCAGCACAAGAGAGAGATGGACCTGTGGGACCAGGTCCTCAGGTGGCCACAAAGATGCTGAGAGACCTGGAGCTCCTCTGCTGTAAAAACAGGCTGAGACAGCTGGGGTTGTTCAACTTGSAGAAGTGAAGGCTCTGGGGAGACCTCACTGTGGCCTTCCAGCGCCTGAAGGGGGCTTAGAAAAAGGGGGGAAAAGGACTTTTAGTAAAAACAGACAGTGACAGACAAGGGGCTATGGTTTTAATCTGTAAAGGGCAGTTTTAGGGTGGATGTCAGAAAGAAATTCCTCACCTTGACAGTGGTGAGGCCCTGGCAGAGGTTCCCCACAGAGGTTGTGAATGTCCCATCTCTAGAAGTGTTCAAGGTCAGGGTGGACAGGGCTTTGAGCTGCCTGGTCAGATGAGTGGCAGAGAGGTTGGAACAGGGTGACCTTTCAGGTCTATTCCAAGCCAGGCCATTCCATGATTCCATTACCTGAAAGCTCACGCTTGTGTCTGGCCACTTCCTCGCTACCAAAGGGGAAAGGAGAAAAACCTCTCTTTCATTATCCACTCTCACAGGTGAGCTCTGTCTCTTATACACATCTAGATGTGTATAAGAGACAGGCTCTGGGGAGACCTCACTGTGGCCTTCCAGCGCCTGAAGGGGGCTTAGAAAAAGGGGGGAAAAGGACTTTTAATAAAAACAGACAGTGACAGACAAGGGGCTATGGTTTTAATCTGTAAAGGGCAGTTTTAGGGTAGATGTCAGAAAGAAATTCCTCACCTTGACAGTGGTGAGGCCCTGGCAGAGGTTCCCCACAGAGGTTGTGAATGTCCCATCTCTAGAAGTGTTCACGGTCAGGGTGGACAGGGCTTTGAGCTGCCTGGTCAGATGAGTGGCAGAGAGGTTGGAACAGGGTGACCTTTAAGGTCCATTCCAAGCCAGGCCATTCCATGATTCCATGACCTGAAAGCTCACGCTTGTGTCTGACCACTTCCTCGCTACCAAAGGGGAAAGGAGAAAAACCTCTCTTTCATTATCCACTCTCACAGGTGAGCTAAAGCAGGCTGTGCACCCCTTGTCCACCCTGTGGGTGTTGGGAAGATGGGAAATGGGCAGCTCTGACTCTGCTGCTCCTGCATCTGCCCATCACATGGCCCCAAGCAGCAGGTGCACATCCCSTCCACTGCCAGGGCACCTCATTAAGCTGACATCCCCCGAGGCACACAGCCTCCATAGTGCTACCCAGGCTGGAGAGATGCCTAATAAACTCAGTCCTGACCAGAATGCTAATGGGCTTGTGCCTTCAAAATGTTCCGTGCCCATTGCACATGTTTCTGTCGACGTGATTGCTGTGGTTRCTGGGGAGAGGGATTTTTTCCTTCTGCCCAGAGAGTGTTTTTTTAATGTATAAATGGGATTCTCAGAACATCCAACTTGGGGTTTCTGACTTGTTTGCAACTAAGTTGTAATTCTGGGTGTCAATGGAGTATATAATATCTACAAGGATGTTGGAATTATTCTGTATGAGACAGGCTCCTGAACACAATATCTCTTGGCAGCAGTGCTGGACTTCCAAACAGTCATGTAATGTCAGCTCTGAGCCTCCACCTTTTCAGCCTCCACATTCAGTGTGTACTTGAGCTAAATATGCAAGCTAACCTGACAAATTTGATAAAATYTCCGTGCAGGAGTGTTAACTTTGCAACCATGCTAATGGGGGAAAGTGAGTTATTGTCTTGACTTCTGCATTGTCAGACTCACTGGTAACAGTRTTGCAGGGTTTAATTTTTTTCTTGTTTGTTCTGTTGAAAGTAAATCAATAGAAAGTTTTTTGATATTATAATCTCTCTTAGTAATGTTAATAATTGATTACCTTTTGAGATTAAAAAAAGGGAAATACTCTTTTATCAAATAGTGCAATCATTACTTGACAATATCTAAATTATTTATTGTGGCTTTTTATATGGTTTCCATCCAGCATTAGCCAAGGTGGAGATTCTCAGTTGAATTCCCATTAGACTTGCACCCATCTCTACCTTCTTTTTTAACCTTTGTGGAATTGTAGCAGGTGAATGACCAAATRTTATTGCAAGTCAGGCTTCATTCAGCAGCAAACAAATATGCACCCAAACYAGATGTAATCTACTGGATGTCTGCACATCCAGAAATAGGTGCCTGAGTGAAAATAGGAAGTTTTGGTAGAGTAGACTATAGAAGAAATCACAATTGGGTTCAAAGTCCAGTATGGACACTCAGATGTCTCTGGGATGCAGCTTTTTCCAGACCTAGAGCATCTCAGTGTTGGTAAAAGCACTGATGTTATTTTTCTGTGCATCTGCAAAGGGCAGTGTTTCAGTGTTTCTTGGCTGATGTAGATGCAGACAAAATCTCTGTTTTGTCTGTGTCCTTTTGACTCAGGATTGGCAGCTCCCCTTTCCATCAGGCAGGATGTAAAGACAGGTARAAATCCCCATGGAGGCAACAGGGATCCTAAACAGAGCTTCCATCCTGCAACAAACCTGCTGTAGTTTCCTTCCACAGTGCTTATGGGTGGCAATATTTTCCTGCATCCTTGTTCCTTTAGGGCAAATAAAAGCAATGCTAACTATTGCAGAGGGAAAAGAAAAAGCATTCACCTCWAAATTATATATTTTTTTCAAGTTTAAAAGTATGTAATTTCACAGGGAGCACTCTGGGACTCATCCTGCTGTGAAGCCATTGCTCAATTTCTCCCAGCAGTGGTTCAGGTGACTACAATTCTCAAAACAGCCCCTGAGGAAGGCAGGGTTGGAGTTAAGCTGACAGCTGAGCCAGGATTTTGGCACAGGGCTCAGAGCACTGGGACATGGAGGGGTTTTGCTCCAGGGTTCCCAGTGCTTTCACAGCTCCTCTGTGTCTGGCTCCTGCCTAATCACAACTCACTGTGCAGAGGATACATCCTATTGACTTGGTCAGCACCAAAGAGTTAATTCAAAAGAGGTGGCAGTGTCTCTTTCTGGCCATCTTTCCTGCTCTGATTGAAAAAAAAAAATGGTAAGAAGTTTTGAACCCAGCTTCTGCTCTAAGGGTAAGGTAAGAAGGCAGGAAGAAAGTGAAAAAGATTATTTGTTTTAGAGATGAGGATCTGTTTAACAACTACAAAAGAATATGCTTTCATGAGCAACTAAGAGTGAAGAAGGACTGGGAAGATGGTCAGGATAACTTATAAGAATATACACTGAAAAGAAATGCAATCTAATAAATTCCAAAGCTGAATGGTGTTTGGAGTTGAAGGCTTAAAAAACAAACACCAGGTTTTGTGGAAGATTTATAAGCAGAGCGCATTTCAAGTCTAAAGAAGAATAGTTGGAAGGAGAAAGATATTGTTGAGTCAAAGTGGGAGGGTCCAGCTCTGTTAGTTGTCCTGGAAAAAGTAATGGAGGGAGAGAGAAAGGAAGAAATTGGTTAAACAAGTCATTTGGTTCTAGTGTATTATTTTTTTTCGCAGAAAAGTTTTTTTAGGACATTAAAGGAAGGGGGAACTGCCAGGAAACAGCCAAGCTGTGGAAGGACGGTGCAAACAACATCATAAAACAGACTGGCTCCAGAAGACAGCTCCGTGTATTAACTGCAGGTGTGCAGCTGAGCTAATGCAAAGCTATGAGTGGGAATRAACAGTGCAAAAAGAGCATTTTTCTGTACTCCCCAGCTCCAAACCAGCTTTGTCTGAATTATGCAGGGCTGGCTTTGTCAGTTTTCCTGCACTCCAGCTCCAGTTGCTAGCTTCACCCCCCGGGCAGGCTCAGCCACCTCGTTATTAATTACATTAGTCAGAGTGCTTGGAGATACCCAAGCAGGTCTGGGCTTCAGCAGGTTGAAATCTAAGAGCTCTCCTTGTTTTAGAGCAATGCCAGCTGCTCTTCCCTGACCACCAGCCCAGGTGGAGATCATCCAGCCCAGGATGGAAGCCTTCCCAAACACAGTGCTGGCCCTTGGTGGTGATGGACACAAGGCTGCTGAGAGTGGTCACATGAGCACTGGGCTCCTGGGACTGTGATAAAGTTACCCAGGAAAATCTAATCTTTAAGGCTAGGATGAAGTTTGGATGTCAGCTTTTGATTAGAGCTGGCTGGTAACACATCAGGAAGGTTTTTTTTCTTGGGGACAAAATATGTGAGTGTGTGAGAACCTGTGTGTGCACTCCAGTTTGTTTTCTTTTTTTTTTTTTTTTCCTGTTAGAGCAAATCTTATTTTCTCTCCAAAATGTCGTTGTTTTTTTTTCCTTTTTCCCCTCCATAAATTACTTTGTTCCCTCCCATAACCTAAATATATCTATAAGATGAGGAGGAGCAAGGGAATTGTTTAAACCAATTTTAAGATTCTCCATGAAAAATTACATTTTTTGCTCACTATCTCTGAAATATGTCTACAGACACAGTCAAGTTTTCCAGCCACCTATGAATACTTTGGCATTGTCATGTCCCTACTCCCCTTGCCCTTTCCTTTCCTCTAACTTTCAGCTGTGTTTAGTAAGTTGGGCTCCCTTGCTCATACATCATACCTTCCAACCCTCTTATCTTTATCACTGTTCATTGTAGTCACTCTATTTTATTGACTTCCTTTTTATATTGAGTTGCCCAAAACTGATCACAGTTTTCCAAGAGGGGCCTCACCAGAGCTATGTATGGAGGAATTATTACCTCTGTAGTCTTGCAAGTAATTCTGCTCCACATCCCAGTATGGTATTTGCCTCTTTGTGCTACAGTCTCTCACTGTGAGCTCATATTTAATCTGTCATCCACTATCACTCCCTAAATAAGTCCTGCAGCACTTCCCCTTCAGTAATAAAAACACAGAAAAATGTTCAAAGAAAAAAGTAAGTTATCCCCTTGGGTGGCTCTTTGAGCAAACCAGGGTTTTCATACAGCTGGAGAGACATTGAAACACAGCCTCACACTCTGCTTCCACATATCTGGATTTCACTGCTCTAATGCCAAGAGTGAAAGCAAAGATGGCATTTCCTATTTGTACATGTTTTCTTAATATTTTCTGGTGGCAGCCCAGAGCATTGATAGAGTGGAGGAACACTGTATCAACTTTTAGAGTTCATATCTATTGGATTTCAGAAATCTTGCTTTAAGCAGATTGCAAGGATGTGCTGTGAGTGTTGCTTCAGCTACTTGATATTTTATGGAAATCAAGTGAATGCTGCTGCATGTGTGAAAAACTGGGACATGCCTTGAGTTGCAAATTTGACCCCTCTTGGTCTGGAGAGTTCTCCACTTTCCAGACTGGATACCTTTCAACCACATGTTAGATTGAGCATTTTCTCAGAACTGTCTGTCTTTCTCTCCTACTGCTGAATTTATTTAGAAGAACTTTGTTGATATTCAAAGTTGAAAAGCCTGCACAGTGTTTAATTTTCTCCTTCTTTTTGGCCAGTGAGTTGTCCTTCCAGAATAAAAATCCTTTCCTTTTTAGTCCATCTGATAATTCAACATAATTAATCACTGTGAAAAACACCAGTGAGGATTTCTAAACATTATGTGGGGAAGTATGGTGAGAACATATTTACCTTTTGAAGGCTACAGTAGATCAGATCACAGGGTATTGCATTTATGGGCCATCTGTTACTTTAGTGTTCAACCATTAAGTTTTTCTTTATTTGTTTTGAATCAACCTGAGACTGTCAAACCCCAGCAATACAGATTTTACCTTCTTACCATGTTCCTAAGATCACCCTACCAGTCTCTCTTTTGGTATCCCTGAAGAAAACCAAGCATCACAATCTACAGATGAGCAGCTCTTGSAATTGCCTGAAGAGTGCAAGAACTGAATGATGCAGGAAGAAAAACCCCATAAATATTGCACAGCACCAGCATTGTTAAAGTGCTCCCTCATTCCTGATTGCAGCATAAGAGCACACATTCATAAGGCATGTCACCCTGAAATTGATGGGAACCTTTTTGTGGACTACACAATTTGTGTACTAAGCCTCCTGGTTCTTGAAGTGAACCCTTGCTGCTACAAAGAGCTCTTAAAATTACATTTAAATTGGAAATAGAAATCTCCTCAGCCCTGACATTGCAGCAGAGTTATTATTTCCCATGCCTGTCTTCTCTCACTCAGGAAGCCACTGCAACATGAAACCCTCTTCTGATTGTTCCTCCTCCRAATGCCTCTCTCAGCTGCCTGAACTGCACTATTTCCTTGTGAAAGGAGGAAAAATATGGGAATTTAGGCAAGCAGAACAGTCCTTGCGTTCAGAGTGAAAATGCAAGGTCAAGAAGGGTCTAATTTTCCCAGCCACTGAAACATATTTACCTTCTTCCTTTGCCTTGGCACAGGAACAGGTGAAGTGCAACTCCCAGCTCAGTAAACTGTTGCAGAATAACCAAGGGCTAAAGGGAGTCCTCATGTATGCTTTAGGATTCATGAGAAGATTAATTCCCAGCAGTTCAGTCTTGCAGGACCAGTAGGAAGTGAGAACACAACATCATACACATGTRCACAGCTCTGGACGTGCCGTTTATTTTAAATCCAGAAACTCAAGAACATAAATCTGCTCCTCCTAAGGGGATGACACAAAAGAGGGCACATGACTGTTGAATTTAAGTATAGCAGGGTGTGGGGGGATAGTTGAGGGAGGCAATTTTTTAATAAAGAACTGAACTAAGACAGGAAGAAATTGCTACATGCTCACTGTAGAGATTTTCTTTTTCCTCTGGAAAATAGGTGAAGATGCTTAAGTACTTGAAGGAGGTTCTGGAGCAGCCTGCTGACCAGAAGTGTGCAAGAGAAAGGTCTGATTTGAGTTGAGTGCATTTCCAAGAGAGATCAGGTGGTGATATTGCAGGCAGCCACTCACAAGTGCTCCAGGTGTGTCCCTCAGGGCATGCCCAGTGGTTCAGCTGCTCACCTTGGGAACTGAGCTTTTCCAGTCTGCACTGAGAGGGGGACTGAATAAATGAGAATCAGGATGCATGGGTGAATTGCCACAATTGTCCCTCTGCCTCAATTCACTGGCTCTGAATACAAGGCTGTATAAAAGAATGAACAATTTATCTCCTAAGTTTTCAGTAAGACTTCCCCAGAAAGGCAACATGATTAGAGTTTCAGACTGACTCACAGTGCTATTGCTGAAACAAGAACCTTGTTTGGGTTCTGTTTTAAAAGGGAAAGGAGTACTGGCATTAAGTCAGAAATATAAAATCTTGAGAGATGCTCTATAAAGGCAACAAGCCTGGACAAGATGGTTGCTTGGCTTTCTTTCAGGTTCTTGAGTTCAAGTTAGCAGTTYCCTTACATGAATCAAAATGTCAGAATGGTCCCTAACTTTAAGTCTCAAAAGGAGAGGGATGATGTGAAGAACTCACACTCTTGTCAAGCAGGTACCAGGAGTCAGTTTTGTGCTCTCTTTCTTGATGGTGTTGGTTGTCATCTACAAAAGAAAAAAAAATAAAAATCCAACAGTCACATTTTAGTCACAAAAAAAAAAAAAAAAAACATAAGCAAGGAAGATATGACTGACTGTGTTTAATGTTTCACAGTCAATACCATAGAGASTTCTCTCCTTCTGATTTGCAGGTCTTTCCACTCTGTCTGAACTTMGCTGTGTGGACGTTTTGTACTGAAAATTATGTTCCTCAGCCAAACTCATCTCAGGTGTCTGGAATGTTTTCTTGGTCACATCCAGAGCAGTGCAGGTGATTTGGAGCAAGAAAGGGTTGCTTTGATTTTTTTCCTTCATCAGATGACATACCAGGACTGAAAAACAGAGCAGCTGTGTTGGCTGGTGCTGCACTGCAGGCATCCAGTGATGTCTGCCAAAGGCTKCATTCCCTTGCAGAGGTCTGTGGCTCACCAGGACTGACCAGGGGATGAGGAGATATGGGCCTTGAAACAGAGCTACTGTCAGGAACTGGACAATGTGAAAAGCTTTGTTCAGGCTCTGGTCACTTTTCTCACCACCATTCCTTTCCTAGTTTGGAGACAGTTTGGAGCATTTCCTTCTTTTGTTTATTTCACTTGGGAACAAATGGTTCATTTCCCTCTGTCCCAGCTGCTCTGAAAGGTTTTCTAGTTTCTCCAGAATGTATTATGCAATACTGCAGAGCAAGTCCCTTTTTTCTTTTCAACTCCATGCCTTTACCATGTATTGTAATCTGTCTGCTCTGATTAGGTTCATCCTATAGAATCACTGCCAAAATCTGTTTTACGCAGCAATGTTTAGTCTTCAGCCTGGAAGCTATGTRCAGTCCTTTTAAGATGTTCATACATCAATATCAGTCCTGTCTAATCCCAAGAAGCTTTGGATGGCAGGAAGAAGAAAAGCTTCAAGCTAGCTGTGCAAGTTGCAGGACAAACACTGTGATCTTCGCTCTGGCCAAAATTCCACAAGCATCAACAGAAGCTGGGTTTTAGAACAGGGCTGCAAATCTGGTGTGGAGGCCACTGCCTGTCTCTTATACACATCAACAGAAGCTGGGTTTTAGAACAGGGCTGCAAATCTGGTGTCTGATACAGTCGTGGAGGCCACTGCCTCACCAAGGACTGGTCTCTGCTTCTCTTAAAGAGCATCCCTGCTGATTTTGGAAGGGATTCTGTGGGACCCCACATCTGCACTGAATACATTAATGAGGCTAAAATAGATTTAACCCATCTAATGCTTGCTTGTAAGAAGACCAAAACATTCCAATGTCTTCTTGTGCTTTCTTTAAATATTAGGTGGATTCCAGATCCATATGACTGGTGGCCTCAGTGACAATTAGTAACCCATTATCCTGTATATATTGCAGGGGTGTGTGGAATCCAGGCAGTCTGGAGCAGCCCCATGCAAACATGCAGTTCCAGAGATCCCTGAGCAACCCTGGGGAAAAAAAAAATTAAGAACACTGGGACCTTTACAAAACTGCGGGTTTTTTTTTTTTTTTTTTTTACATCCTTATCAAGGCTTGGTTAAAATTTCAGCGTGGTGGAGAAATGGCAAACATTTTAAACATGAGAAGTGACCATGGTTTTGTGGGTGGATGCAAGTGTGGGGGCTCAGCTGGCGGTGATGCCTTGTGATAAGAAAGGATGGGTAATCCTGCAGCCAAGGGCAGAGGGAATTAAGAAGCCACCGTTAGCATGGGAGCTGTGTTGGCTGAGGAGGCCACTTAGCAAATTCCTTACTTGAGCATTCAAGGGCACTCTCTCGCAACTTGATCCTCACTTTTCCAAGTGCAGGGAGGAGAAGAATGTTTCACTGTCCAGAAAGCACCCGGGCCTTAAGATAAATGAGGATTGAAACAAACGTTTCCATTCATATCAGGGGCCCCTCCTCACTAGCGTCCTCACTGATCTGTAAAAACCTTCTTTGTAAGTGGTTTCTAAAGCATAATCTGTGCTTTTAATACCATTTGATTGAATAATTCCAATGCTAGGTTTGTTTTTTAAAGGTTTTTGAGAAGTGTTACAAGTAGCAAAAGTTTTTAATAGAAACCTGAAGCCACTGACTGAGGAAAATTTCCTCACAAGTCTTCCTGTTGTGGAGAAAACTGGAGAAAAATCAAGTCCAAAACACTGAGGGTCATGTGAATAGCTACAGAGAGGAATTCAGGGACTTCGTTTCAGTAATTGCAGTGAAATTGTTCCCAGCAGAGGCAAGGAGCAGAGGAAGAATTTTAAAGGTCCAAGCAAGAAATAACAGATCTCTACCTGCCTTCCTAAAGGCACTGAAGTAGTCCTGAGCACAGACTGAGCTCAAAGAGCAGAGTTTTCTTTTCAGAGCAGATTTCTCTTTTCCTTTCACCACCCAAAAGCCCACATCAGATACTAAGTGAGCTTTACAGGGAACTGAATTTGTTTTGTCTAAAGCCCAGAAGAAAACCAACATCCCCGAAATGGTAAAAATAGAAAAAAAGTTAAAGTGTGTGAAATGTATGTGTGTAAGGGTAGTTTGTTCTTTTATTTTTTGTTCTTTTTTTTAAAGAGAGGTGAAATCAGTTTASTGAAAAGTCACATTCACTGTTTGGTGAAGTTGCAGACCAAGGTTAYGTTGCAGGTACAAAGAATTTGGAAAACAACATGTAGGCTTGAAAAATGAACCATTCCTTCACATATATAACTTAGTATATCATCCTTGATCATAATTATAGACAGATTTGGATTGAATCTATTATTGAATGCATTGTCCTTAGAGATAATCAGGGACATGACCACTAGTGACACTGTGATGGAAAGGACTAAACAGTGCAGTTCATCATCTCAGCCCTTGAAATGGCTGAGATATGCAAAAGTGCAGATTTTATCCAAGAAGTATAAATAGTACAAAGAGAGGAAGGGAAAAAAAAAAAAGGCAAGCAGAGGAATCAGGTGGCTTCACAGACTGCTGTGTTTGAGGAGCAATTTGACAGAGACAGAGCAAGATGATGATAACTTGAAAAAGTATAATTTGTTGTGATTACCTCTTTTTTTCCCCTTCCTCTCAAAGCAGTACAGTTTGCAGTTTGCACCCATTGCAATTTATACCTGGGTAAAAAGATGGCTTGGGTAAAAGACAGTTTACTTGGGAGCATACTTGGGTAAAAGATAGCTTAGCAAAGTAAAGTATAATTTAATCCCTTCACTTACCTGKGCCTGCACAAAGTATTTTGGATGCCCTGAAGCCTCAGTTAATGAAGCCCCTTGCAAGAGTCCATTAAATGCCTTGTGGGTAGGATTCGTCTCTTGAAGGACACCAAATAGCAGGGAGGGATGATTTCCACACGCAGAGTGGCTCAAATAATGCCATACTTCCTCATCCTGAGGCAAATGCCTCACGTGCCCATCTCTTCTGCTCTTTCATTAGTCAGCCCTTTGCACCTCTGTAATTTCTCCATRTGGAAACCCCATGTATACTGGAAGTAATGAGAACAGCTGATTATGTTGCCTTTGGCCACCAATGATTTCACTTTTCGGGCTTTTCTATCCAAAGGTAATGGCACTGGTGCAATTGTCAGTGTGTATGAAGATGCATCTGTGAAAGAGGGCAGAGAAAATAGGGACTTTATAACTCTGGGATCCTGGGCAGCCTAACTATCAGCTGGGGACATGGCAATTGCCTGTTACTCTGCATTACACTATGAAGGGGACAGAAAAAGATCCTCAAAGGACAATGGGTGATTAAAATGAGCATTTTGTTTCGTCTTTAAATTTAATTCTCTTCCTCTCAATTTGTGAGGGCAGCATGCACTATCTCTGCTCCAGCAGACTTATACACTGGAGATGCCATGCCATATTTTTAAATCTTTCAACCATATTATATTGTTTAAAATGTTTCAGGAGCCATAATATGCTGTTTAAAAGGCTGCAGCATGTGCAACACATTGAAAACCCTCTGATCTGTAGAGTTACCTTTCCTGCTTGTCATTCCAGGCTCCTTCCCTTTTACTTGCTCTCCATGCTTTGCTTGTTCTGCTTCTGTACCTCTTCCACTAGCATGATTAGTTTTGGCACCAGCAGCTATCCAAATGCATGATAGACTTTTAAAATAAATACCTGAAGTGTCCTGTTTCCTCCTTCCTTCGTGCCTACACAAAGCAGTGAGCCTTCCATGCCTAGAAGGCTTCTTTGTACCAGCTCTGTGAACAGACTCCCTGCAGGAAAAAAAAAAAACCTTAAAATTGGGGAAATTTCAGACCCWGTGTCCTGACACTCTGAGGCAACTGGTGTTTTGCTTGAACACTGGGTCTTTCCTTGGGAGCTCACTGTGAATGTCCTCAGTGAAGCTCTGTAACACAGATGTGGGCTGCTGAAGCATCTCCAAAGGGCTGGCTCAGAGTTGGAGCAATGCCTTCATCTAATTTAGAGCCGCCTGGAGGCTGTGAAACAGCTCTCTCTGTGCCTTTTTCCTTCCCACGTATTTGTCTTGCACTCCAAGGCTCAGCTCCACAGAGGTATTTGAGCTCCTCGTTCGTTGGTATCAGTGGGAGCCTTGACAGGAAACAGATAGCAAACATCTGTACAAGATCCAGGCCTGAGATTTTGAGCCCTCTCGTTTACCATGTGTTGATGATGACAGGATTGAAAAGGGACTACTGTCAAGAGATGTTTTGGTGGCCTGAAATTGCTGAGATTTTGCTCTGCTCTGCAGGCTGAAGAACAGTACAGATGATCCTGCTATACAGGGTGATTTACAATGGCCATCTCAGTGCTCTCTGCTCAGGTGTGCTAGCTGGCTGGGCTGCCGGGGAGAAAGTGACTTTCCAAGTCTTGCAGTTGCACATTGAGCTCCCCTGGGCCTGGGGCTCTAAATCCTTCACCCTTGCCTGCAAGAATTTGCCAAGGGTCTTCGTTATTAGCAGCACATGGTCATCTTCCTGATGKTGAGCCACTGATTTTGGGTAAAGTGTTTGTTATTGTGTGCATGCTTGCATAATTTCTTTATTTTTCACTTGTTGTCCATCTCCTCTATTCTTCTCCCATGGTTCCGTCTCCTTTTTTTCCTTTGTTCCTTCCTTACTGAGGAAAAGAAAGCAATGGACCTTTTCCCTCACTTGCTTATGAATTCATTCTCATATCACCCAGTTAAACATCTCATTAAACAAGGCACTCTCAGGAAGGGGTTATTGACAGTAACCTCTCCATGTTAGACTTCTGATTCATGTTTGAAATTAGTTCCAGAACAACAGAGAGAAGCTTCTGGCCTTGAACTGTGATGTCCTTTGTGCTGAAAGCGAGTTTTTATTTGCACAGTCTTTTTAACCTTGTGCTAACTCATGGCCCAATTCCCCAGTCCTCCACGGCTGATGCAATCACTTATTCTCAAACAGAGCTAGGAAGATGCTGGAGTAATGTCCCATGAGGCTGTGCTTCCTTACATTGGTGAAAAGGCCAGGGACTATTTTTTTTGGTGGGTTTTTTTTTTTTTGTTTGTTGTTGTTGTTGTTGTTGTTGTTGTTGTTTTTGTTTTTGTTTTTTGTTTTTTGTTTTGAACCCACCTAGGGCCCCATCTCTGCCTGTGAGCCCCACTTCTTAACAGACTTTGCCTTGAGATCATGCRTTCCCTTGCAAATACAATGACCTCCTTGTCTCTACAAACCCTAGCTCAAGAACTGCAGCAAGCAGCAAAAAAAGGGCCTTCAGCTGCTGTTGGTGTGTCTTGTTCACATCCTGAGGGCTTCAGCTGGGAGGAGGAGCCTCAGGCACCCTTCAACCAGGTGAATATTTGCAGGGTTACCTTGACAAGCGCAAGCGGGGCCTCTGACTAATGAAAGCTGTGTGTGCTTTGCTGCCTTTTTCTATTTTAGACAATCCTCTGTGGTTCAAGGAGCTTGAGGTTTTGGTGTTTCCAGCAAGAGATGAGGTGGCAAGACATAGCCACACAGTTTCCTTCAGCTTGACTGCAAGGATTTACCACTCTTAAGGAGCTGCCCTTTTGAGTTTCCTCCATGGTTCAGTCTTGTGGGTAACAACCTGAACCTGATCCTTACTCTTCCTCCAGAGAAAGATGTCACTAGTTGTTAAGACTGATTACATTCATACAGAGGTACGGGAGTAAAATCCCAACAGCTTTTGGGCTGAAGGGGGTGAAATAGTCACACACAAAATCTGTAGCCAAGTGAGAAAAGCTATTGTTTAAATTTCAGGTGGTCTCTCTGCTAGATATGGCAACAGTTGATCATCTGGGGTGGATCAAGGTGGGTTTTGCAAACCCACARGGCCACCTGCAGCCCTAGCTTAGGATTCAGGTTTGTCTCTCCTTAGGAGGACATGTCCCAGTGTTASAGTGAAATGCCAAACCATGTGGTCTCTCTGGCCAGCACTGCCCCGAGTTTCTTCTGGAGAATTCTGAACCTGGAACACCTCTGTCAGTCACCCAAATCTGGGGTTAACTTGATGTATTTATCTGTTACTTGTATGAAAGTGGTAAAAATGCTAATTGAGATTACCATTCTACTAAAACCAACATAGCAGGTGCTGTACAAACAAGGTAATAAATGCTCTGTCTTGAAGAATTTATAATCTGAAAATGCAGGGAAGAGACTGGGTAGGAAAGGGAAAAAAAAGGAAAATGTCTTGGAAGCTGCTAATGGAAAGAGCTGCAGAGTTAAGTGTTGCCATACAAATTTATTTCAGTGGGATGGAAACTCTGCTCTGTCTGGTTATGTGTGATCCATCCAGACAAGGGAGGTTTCTTCCACACATCTCCTGTAGCCCAGCCTTTGACAATATCACTTCATTCTTTCATCAGGTGCTGGAGGAATGCAACTCATGCTAAACGTGCAAATAAAGGGGGGAAGGAGAAATTACCTTCTGCTGTGGAATGCCGTCTGGCATGCTGACTCCTGTGCACACACACACACACACACATTCATTTGTGGACACACAAAGAGACCCAGAAGGAGGTGAGAAGGGAAAGTTTTCCAGCCTTACATTAAGCCTCACAAAGGGAGAGACTGAATTCTCTGAGTGAGCGACAGGCAAAGATTTGGAGGAGAATCCAACTGCAGCTTGTGTTTCATATTTGCGTTGGATGCTCAGGTTTCCAAATTAAATCTGCAAGTTAGACGGGAGTCCATGTTGTCTGCTGATCATCTGTTTAGGGGGAGAAGGAGAACAGAAATGACAGAAGAAAAATACTTGCAAACAACAACAGTAATTAAAATCAAGCGTTTGAGAACTGCCACCCCTCCCCCCAGCCAGATTTGTCTAGGGAGAAGATAAATAACTTCAACTGCAGGCTCCATGCTTGCTCAAGATCTGAAATATTTAAACCAGGTCCCAAAAGCCCATACACATTTTTAATCAAAACCTGCTCTTTTTGGTTCCTTTTTCTGCATAAATACCCCGACTTGATAGAACACCAAAACCTCATTAAGTTATGATCAGTGCAATACAGAAGTTTAAAATGATCAATGCCATTTAAACTGCTGCAACTGTACACATACTGTGTTAGACATTTCTCAGGTTCAAGGTTACACATGGCATCATAAGTTCACCTCCTCCCCCACTTCCAGTGCTAAACAGGGCTGGAATCTTGCCAGAACAAAAGAATCTGCAGTCAGTTCCTTCAAGATTGAAAAATAAAGTTGGGGGTTTTTTTCCCCCTGCAGGGGGAAAAAAAAMCCAACAAAAAACCAAACTCAACAAAAAACACACACACACACAAAAACTCTGAAGAAAAGCAGACAGCTGCTAACTAGTTGTCTAGCTGTCTATTTGTGGACATTTTCTTTCATCTTGTCATACCTTTTGTGCTGTTTGAAATGTTTGGAGCTTAGACTTGAAGAACACTCAGTGGATTCCAGACTTGTATTAAAAGAAAGGAAAAGAAAGGCAGAAGAGTTCTGACAACAGATGTGTGTGTTTGTGTGTTGGGGCCACATCATTCCGAGCATCAGCTAGAGCATTGATTTTATTTTCGTCTGACTGAAGGAAATTTTTCAGACAAGGAAATATACAGTAACAATGCAATTTGTAGAAAAACACAAACATCTAGAATGCAAAGTGAGAGGGATATGTTGTGAGACCTCTGCAGAACAAGCAGAGACCATTTGGCCAATCATATCTGCTGCTTTTGCTGTTTTGCTGATCTGTTTCCATAGGATGGGTAAAATGATCTATTTCTAGACAGTTTCCCTCTGCTTTGCCATTTTAGCTGTTGGAAGGAAGCAAGGCAGAAGCCTAATTAATGTCAGTGATCTTCAGTGAGCCTCAGATCAGACTGTGGTGTATTTAACTCTGCTGATTTTTGTTGCCTTCTGCTATGCAGACAGTGAGTTAAGAAGGSGACTGGCTCCTACTCTGGCTTCCAGATAGTTCTCTGGAGCTTCTAATTTCCCCAGCATCATGAAGAAAGCAAAACCAGATGACAAGTGAGCAGAAGCAAAAAAAGGAAGAGAGGAAACCACTGAAACGCTTCCCCTGTGGTGAGGAACCCTTCTCATACCGTCCCTTTCCCACTGCCCTTCTTGGCACCCTGATGGTGAAGAGCTGTCTTCACACCTCCCCTCTTCTCAGGAGGAGCAGGGCTTTGTGGCTGTCAGCAAGTCCAAGGCARAAGTCTCCCAGAAGGGGAGCTTACTTGAAGGGACCAGAGAATTCCTAACCCATTCCTATCAGTATCTGTGACATTAATGTTTGGCAGGGAATGGCATTCCCTKCCCTCTCCGTGCCAAGAGGCAGCTGAAGCAGAAAAATCCAGGTGCTTTGAGGCTGCCTGCACATCCAATTCTGACCATATTTCTGACAATTCTGACCATATTTCTTAACTGGGGAGTGGGGCCTGGATGGAGAGGCCATGCATCACCATTAACAGTGACCTTGCTGCTCCTCTGGTGATGATGGTGGTGTTTGGAGCCAGGGTGCCCTTGGTGGTTCATCACTCCTTGGGGAAGGATAGTCCAAGAGGAAATTCCCATGGGCTGCTCCACAGCAGCCTTTTGTGCTTCTTCTTGCATTCACAAAAACACCAAAGCTGTGAAGACAGGAAAATGAATTATGAAGGTGTCCAGCACCCAAGAAGCCTGTCTGCTTGGTTCTCAGGTAATTCTTYTTGGTCATACAACACAGATGGCTTCTGCAGAAGCAAGGGTGTGGTGTTTTCATTTAAAACAGCTTCTGCCACAGACTTCTCTCTCTTTAGGCAGAAGAAAGTGCTCAAAACTCCCAAACTTCCTGAAGCAATCCCATGAGTTCTCTGGTGCTCTTCTGCTTTGGCTCTGGAGCCACCGTGCCCAGCATGGCCATGGAGTGATGAGCAGAGACCCTCTTGTCTGTGCTGTGCCCCAATCACCTGCACCAGAGGATGTCCATGAGCTTCTGAGACTAAAGTGACACGAGAGAACTCACAGCTTGAAACCTTAGGTGAGAGAGAAGAGCTTTGCACAAGGGGATGGTTTTTCCTCCTGACAGCAGATGTCTTTTTAGGAGATCCTTGATTAGACCCTGGATGATCAAGAGRTTGAAGGGAGATGGGATATTTACATATAAAAAGGAACTCTACTTTCAGGATCAATCAGACTATTCAGGGTTCACACTATACCCCCTTTTTTCCCAGACTTTATACAGCTCTTGCTAGGATTAAGCCTCCATCGAGTAGATTATCTTTACATAGAGGCTGGATCTAGTGTTACACACTCTTTATTATCTCTTCTTTGAGACTGTGCAGGCTATCCCCTTGAAGTTCTTAACCCTTAGAGCACTTTATCTAGTATTTATTGTTTCTTCTCCACAGGCATCTGAGATGGCAGCACTGGTGTACAGACCCCACCTGTCCTCGTTCTCCATAAGAGCATCAGCTCTCCTCCCCCAGCCCTTTCTGTGCACATGGGGCTTACACCAGCATCAGGCCCTGCTTCCTAATCCTTTTCATCCCCAAGAAGTGTGCACCATTCCAGCTTGACTCGGGTGGGCTGCAGGGTTCTTGTCAAATGTAAACGTGTCCCAGCTGCTGGGATTTTGATGCATTTGTTTGGAGGGATGTAAGAAAGGCTGTCAGTGGCTCGGGTGATGAAAAGGTCAGGGCTGACCATCTGAGGAAAGTGGAGATAAGAGGACTCATGGGGTAGAGGGTTACAAAGTAGTGACTGGCTTAAAGGTTTCTGCAGCAATGCTGCATCTACTGAGCGTTACAGGATGTTTGAAAGAATGTTTGGAAGTTCCTGGGTGCAATCTTATGTTTTCTCCTAAAATGACAAGTTCTGGAGAAACTAAGAGCCCAAGTGGAATCCTGGGCCTGGTTTCTCTGTGCATGGGCTCCAAGAGGCAGCTGGCACAGTTTGCTGCACCACTGAGTCAATTAATGACACTGATTCCACTCGTGCCATTTCTCCTGTGCTGCCTTCCCTATCCTGAGGAGACCACTGCTGACCCACATGTGAGACAAAGATGAGATTTACKGAGCAGCAGTATCTAGACTTTGGTGACATCTCCTTCTCGCTGTTCCCATAATGGAGCAGAGAAATATTTCTCCTTGCCAGGCTCCTGCTCAGCAAAATGTCAAACTTTTCTGAGTTACTTTATTCATAATTTTATAATAGCTTCTGGCTGTGGACATTGGCATCTGCTCCAGTGCTATCATATTGACTTCCATCTATTTCAGCAGAAGAAAGTGATCAAAAATAACATCTTGCAGTGGTCTCCAAACTGTCTTGCACYCTCAGCTCGTAAATGTCCCAGGCAGCATTTCCCTGGTCTCATCACCAGAYGAGATCCCTAGCTGGTGTCAGCTAATGCGTGCTCACTATTCCAGTCTATTTGTGCCACTCTCTTGCCATGTCTTTGCTCCCTAACCAAGCATGACAGAGCTGAAATAAAGAGCTGCACTGATTTTAATGGCTTACCCTCGTCTGAGAAGCATTGGGGTGGCCTTCTTAGCTATCAACTCCTTGGATGTCTTCTGGCCAGTAAATGACACATATACTCTCTTTCTCCCTGCACTAGATGTTCTTCTCCTGCAGTCATGCTACCCCAGACTAAACAGGAATATTCACAACTCCTCCTGCACTGACAATGGCCACTTATGTGAAAAATGCAGAACTGAACAGGCTATGGCTAAATGTGCTGGAAATATGAAGAGGAGAATGATCTTTGGCTGTGCATCAAAGAGCATTAAGGCATTCTGAAGCAGATTCCTCTTGCTTTCTGGGTTTAATTCAGAAGGGATTTTCTAGCCACAGAATCAAGCTCCTCGCTGCATGATTTCTTTCCTGCAGGAGCTGTGAAATCGTGAGTTCTGTGCAGGACACAAAAAAGCCATAAAGGGGTCCAGGGGTGTGKAGGAGTTTCCCTGGAGATGACAGCAGACCTTCCTGCTGTTTCAAATGTGCAATGCTGTTGGACCTGAGAGGCATCATTCCTAGTGAATTCCTACAGGGGAGACTTGATCTCCATTTCTAGATATTCACATCGCCTGTTCTTAGTCAGCTCATACTTTTCTAAATATTTTTCCTCTTGATCTCTTAAAATAGTTTCCCAGGCTGTCTCTACTGCTGATGTTAACATGCTCCAGTCTGTGTTCCTTTTTTATTATGTCTCTTTGTCTGCTCTTTTTTTTTTTTTTAAACAAAAACCACATAACTGCCTTATATAATTCACTTTTGAGTTCATGAGCCATTTCTCCTAAACACAGCCTTGATGTGGAAACATGCAAGGATGCTCCTCTGGCTTTCAATGTTTTTAGTTTCTTTACTTGGTTGATTTTTCTGTTTTGGTTTTTCTTTCTTTCTTTTTTTTTTTCTTTTTTTCCTTTTTTTTTTTTTTTGGTAGTGCTTTAAAAAAATTTAAAGAATTTTTATTATTATGTTTTTTTGTTTCATTGTTTTTAAATTCTGGATGTATTACATCACCCAAACCYGTGGTTTTAGTTCACTGCTAACAATTCAGTACTCCTTCTGCATGCTTCCTGACACCTTGCCTCACTTTTCCAAAATTACAATTTCAGCTGCAATGCAGCATGGCATCCTTGGTATGAGCTAGAGAAACTATACTTAGTCTCAAAATAATCAGCATTTACGAATAATTACACAATCAATTACGCATTGTTTTGTTGTAAAACACTCATTCTGCAGCAATGATCAAAGTATTTAATGTGGTTGTTCCCTTCTTATGCATGCTTATTTGTYGTTCATATTTTATTTGCCTGCTAAGACCTGCAATTGCTGGTTTTGATGTTACAAGTTGTTGGATATTTCTTGCTTTCAAGTCTCAGTGTTTGCCCCACATCATTGAGTGCTTATTATATCTAAGGCTTCYTTTTCTAGATCTGTTTACACCTATAAATATGCCTAGTTTATCATTTTGATATTGTCCCCCATTCCTTTGCCAAAGCCTGTCTGGCTTTTATCTTGYGTTTTAAACTAGTAAATATGAGTATTCATGAAAGATGAGGAACATAACAAACTTGTCTCTAGTTCTGCAATCAAGTGTAAGTGTGGCTGCCTTAAACAGAATGTGTCAATTCTGTGATCTCTGTGATTTCCTTTAATAGGCCTGTTGTAAGTTGTCTCCTGKTACAGTGCAACACACATTAGGTGTATTCTTAGTAATAAGACCACTCTTCATGAATATACACAAGTAGTTATTTAGCACAGGTGGGAAATGACAGCTCTGGCTGGATTCTAGGCAGGATTAAATTGACAGACAACCCTTGGACAAGCTGGTTTAGCTCCAGTGGGAAGCACTGTCCCAAATGCACCAATAACACAATTGTTGGTGTCATCCCCTAGCACTGACCTGGCTATACATGGGTATAAAGTAGCGTGTGCATTTGAGGCAATGCTTTTTCTTGCCTTCTGATTTGTCCCATAGCATTCCTTGGTGGTTTTTTGACTCTTGACACTCCTCTCTGGTTCACTTTCATCAGGCGATCCCTCCCTGCATGTCTCCAAATGGAGGCCTCTGTTTAATTGGCATCCTTGGTGCCAATGCTGTCACACACTGGAAGTGGCAGTGCTGGTTATATCCCCCTGTGTGACACTTTTGGGGGGTGTGGCAGCACCCAGCTTGCTGGGAGCCTYATGAGCACTGAGCCACACCTTCCTGCAGGTGCTTCTGTCCCTTCATCCCACACAAATTCATGCCCACTGGATCCTGTTTTCAGAGCTGGGTGGAAAAATGTGACATTGCTGCTGTTTTCACCTGTTTGACTTCTCTTTTTGAGCATACAAGTAAACACACAGAGGATGGAATTAGAGATAATGTTGATTACTGACACACACGGGACCTAAATTGAGTTCATGGAAATGAATGAATGGGATTCTGCTGGCTTTCACAGGGTCTTAGGTCAGGCTGGAAGGGTACCTGGAACACCAACACTGGAAAACATCTTTGAAGTGTTTGCTAAAGCATTGAAATATTGTAACCGTGTGAAAGTTTAATTTTAGTTGGTTTTTTGTTTTGTTTTGGTTTTTTTTTTTCATTTTGCTGTGTAATTATCTCTTCTGGGCTAGTAAATGGAAAAAATAGCAGCATGCAGTCACAGCAGGTATTCTCTGAAACAAACACACTCTATCAGAGTGTATTTGTGGCTGTTTGTRTTTTGTTGACAGAGCCTGCTCACTCTATGCCTCACGTTAGTCATATTCTGTCATGTGTCTGAGCTGAAATTCCTCACTCAATGAGTTAGACTGAGACAGCATCACCTGGAAATTCCAGGTCCCTCCAGTGGGACCAAGCCAGAAGGTGAAGGATATWTCCCTGCTCCATATTGCAGTATTGAAACATGCCAAGGAGAAAATGGGTGAACAGGTGTGGAGTGAGCCGAGGGGGGATGAAGCAGGTTGGACCTGCATGATACAAGGAGAAAACTATTCTTCACCAGGAAGGTGGTTTAGGGTCCCTTTATCTTGCTCCTGCTTGAGAATGAAGGTTATAAAACTCATCTGGAGCACCTCTCTCTGACCATGAAGTGATTTCTCTCTCTCCTCTYCTGCCAGGAGGAGCAGAAAGACCCTGAGGTGAGGCTTAGCTCCACTGAGGCTTTCCAGCAGAGGCCATCAGCCTCTGTGATGATGGGTTATAGAGGCAATAGCTGGAAAATCTTCCTTCTTCCTTGCTCTCTTCTATTTTGCAAGTTTTAATATTACAGTCTGGAAAATGCTCTTAAAATAAATAACAGTGAGGGATGACAATATTTAAATTATTTCAGGACACACATTCTATCCCTTTGTCATCAACATCACTGTTTGAAAGCTGGTTTTCATCTGCTCCTCTGTGATGAATTTAAAAAAGGGATCTGCTAAGTGCAYATCTGGACTGAGGAAATCCCACCCTAAAATTCATTGGATTAGTGTCAGATCCAGAGCCCACTGGAGAGAGTGGGAGATCTCCTGGTGAGTTTGGTGGGCCTTCAGCTCAAGGTCTAAATGTCCGATTCTCTGAATAATGCCTGTGATTATTTGTGTACCTCTCTTCACTGATCATAATCTCAGCCTCTTGCTGTTGAGTCAGGAGGAGGCATGCAGCAATTTGAAGGACTTACCTGACAAGAGAGTAGCCTTGCTGTAAAARCTGTATGTCTTGCTGTCTGCAGTGCTCAAATAACTCTCAAGTGACCACATGGAGTAAATGTACAAAAAGTCTCATCAGACTTCAATTTTCTGTTCMGTGTTTACTACAGACCTTTAAACAATTTTTGTTCTTTCCCATAAGCCTCTTGTTTGGCTGCAGTGTGAAGGGAACAGAACTGGAGGCCTTTCTCCCTCTCGTCTGCAATTATTTGTAATATCTTGCATCTTAATTTGCAGCAATGGAAAGCAGAAAAAGAGCCAACCCTGCTTCATCTGATGAGAGTTTTGACTTGTTTTTCTTGGGTTTAAGCAGCTGTAGCACACTTAAAGCACAGGGCAGTCAGMCCCCATTGCAAATTATTCCTAAATTCACCATTGGATGCTCTTTTGGAAAAATTCATTTTACACTGCTTCCCTCTATTTTTGAATGCTTACATCGTACTGTGTATAATTTGAAAACTATTTTCAGTGGTCATGATTTTTTCCCTGGAGTGTCTTCCCAGGTAATCAAATGTTAGTGTTTTTTGTATTTCAGAGATGCTAGCCTTTATTTTATTAAGTGCTTTGCATTCCTAACATGATGCTCATCTTCACTGATTCGGTGCTTAGAATTATAGAATACAATGATAAAGCAATTTGAGCTGGAATTCAGTAATTTAAGATCATTGAGTCCAACCATTAACCCAGCACTGCCAAGCCCACCACTAAACCTTGTCTCTTAGTGCCACTTCTACATGTCTTTTAAATGCCTCAAGGGACAATGATTCAAATACTTCCCCGGGCAGCGTGTTCCAGTGCTTGACAACCCTTTTGGTGAATAAATTTTTCCTAGTATTCAAACTAAACCTCCCCTGGTACAACTTGAGGCTGTTTCTTCTCATCCTGTCCCTTATTACTTGGAAGCGGAGCCTGACACCCCCTCACCCCTGGCTGTCCCCTCCTGGCAGGAGCTGTGCAGAGCCACARGGGCCCCCTGAGCCTCCTTTGCTCCAGGCTGAGCCCCTTCCCAGCTCCCTCAGCCTCTCCTGGGGCTCCRKWCCCTTCCCCAGCTTCGTTTCCTTCTCTGGACTTGTTGGTTTTTCCAGTTGTGTGAGGGGCCCAGAGCAGGCCCCAGGATTTGAGATGTGGCCTCAGCAGGGCCAGCACAGGGACGGGCAAAGCCCGGGGGCCATCGGCCTCTTGCCCACCTGGGCACCCCTGGGCTGTGCCCAGCTGCTGGCACAGCACCCCCAGGGCCTTTTCCAGCCCCTTTCCCCCAGCCTGGAGCTCCATGGGCTTGTTGTGACCTGAGGGCAGGACCCAGCACTTCCCCTGGCTGTCCCTCATCCCATGGATCCAGCCTGTCCAGAGCCCTCTGCAGAGCCCTCCTGCCCTCCAGCASATCCACATCCCACCCAGCCTGGTGCTGTCAGGAACTGCCTGAGGGGGCCCTCGATCCCCCCTTTGGTGAGGATGTCAAACAGGCCTGGGCCAGCCCTGATCCCATGGGAGCCCCCCTGGTGCCAGCCCAGCCGGGTGTCCCTCCATGTCCCAGGGCTCCTGGCCCTGCCCTCAGCCCRTTTACCCCCAAGGCCCAGGGCCCTGTCCATGAGCAGCCAGKTCCTCCAGGAGATGCTGTGGGAGAAGGTGTCAAAGGCTCTGTAAAGCCCAGGCAGACACATCCACAGCCTTTCCCTCAGCCCTGAGCAGCTCACCTTGGCAGGGGAGGAGATCAGCTTGGTCAGGCAGGACCYGCCTCTCCTAAACCCAGGCTGGCAGGGCCTGATGCCCTGCTTGTCCTGTCCCTGTTGCTGGTGKCACTCAAGGTGACCTGCTCCATGGCCTCCCTGGCACTGAGGGCACGTGACAGGCCTGTAATTCCTGGAGGAAAGGATGTGGACTCTCCTTAGCTCTCCTTTAGTTGTTGATGAATTTATAAAAAGAATTACATTGTTAGCAGCCAGATTAGGTTCCATCTCGGCTGTGGACCYTCTAATTYTCTTCCTGCATAACCTGACCCTTGTTGTCCTCCTCAGTCTGGCTCATCCTTCACCCAAAKGTTGTAAGCTCTCCTTTTTTTTCCTGAATTCCAGACAGAGCTCTCTGTTCAGCCAGGCCAGTCTTCCCGGCTGCCTCATTTTATGGCACATGGGGTCAATCTGCTCCTGCACCTTGAAGAATATCCAGTGTTCCTGAGTTCCTTTGTCCTCCAGGATGCCCTCCCAGGAGACTTTCTCAGCCAGTCCCCTAACCATGCCAAAGTCTGCCCTCTGGAAGTCCAAGATGGCAGTTCTCCTCACTTCTCTGGAAATCAAAAATCACCTTTCCATGATCAACAAGCCCAAGATGGTCTCCAGCTGTCCCATCTCCCACCAGCTCTTCTCTCTTCCTGAACAACACGTCCAGTGGCCATTTTCCCTCACTGCCTTGCCACCAGCTGTCAGGAGCTTCTCTGCCATTTCAGGAACCTCCTAGACTGTTTCCTCTGTGCTCTAATGTATTTCCAGCAGTCACATGGTCAATTGATGTCCCGCACAAGAACAAGAGACTCAGACTTCTCCCAGCTGCCTCTTCCTCCTGGTTGGGTGGTCTACAAGAAGTCTCCCACTGTGATATCTTGCTGGCCCTCCCCCTGGTTTCTGTGCATGAGCCATCAACCTTTTTGTTGGCATCATCAAACTCYATACAATCAAAACACTTCCTGACATACAGGCCTTGCATCCCGTGGAGAGACCAATGGCTGAGAACTGGGAAGTGTTTGGTTGAAACTGCTGTAATTTTTCTTCTTACCTTGAGCCACATATGTTCCTGTCTCTCCTGCTTGGAGTGTTGCATTGACTGTGGTAAGAGGAAGGTTTTATAAAATCATTGCAATTTAAGGAGCAATTACTGCATGCTGTTYGAAATTTTTCACCTGAGTCTCTTTGGTCTGAATCCAACACCCAGTGAATCTAGCAGAGTCTTTGCCTGGTCTGTAAAGACATTTTATCAGGTTAACCACAAAATCAGTGTTTCAGGGAGGAACAGTAACATTTCCCAGTATATCCAGAGTGGAATATGACTGTGTGTGCTTATATTAATCCCAAGGTGTTTAAGGTTTCAGGCATTGTACCTCTTTCTGTAAGACACTAAAAAATCAGGTGGCATTAATGGTGAAAATGCAGAAAAGTGCTACAGAGCCTCAAACAGAATGACTGAAGTCACCTGCTGTTCCCCTGAGGAAATGGACCTGGGAGGGAGTGTGTTGGAGGACAAACTCATTTCCTGTGGCCCCTCTTTGAAGGAAGTCCAATAATTTCAGGGTTGTCAGAACTCAYTTTTAAAAACTTCTGTGGTCTTTGAATACCTGTAAAACTAAAAGCGCCAGACTCTCCCTCCTTGCTTAAATAGCTGGATGTCCCCCTCCTCCCCCAGCAGTTTCTGTCATGACACTAAGGAAGGGATAACAACAACAAAAAGGGATGATGGCAAATTGTTTCTTATCAGAGGAAGTCTACTTCATAACTGACTCACTGGAATAATTATCTGTCAAATTGTCTCTGTGTGTAGGGAGAGTGTGCGTTTCCTTTCCTCAGCCTGAATTCATTATGGTTCATACCAAACTGGACATTCCTTCAAGAGGATTTCTTTGCTATTTAGTGGGTTCTTGGTGTTTAGGAAGGGAACTAATTCTTGGAGGGAGCTTTAAAATCCCATTACCCTGAGATTTTTATTTTGGTAAGCAAGGCTTACCATAACTTGCAAGAACAGTGTGACCATGCTGGATTAGGCCTCTGGTTATTTTCCTCATGATTTTGATGGAGTACAACTGCAAATAAATAAATGAAGGGCGAAATCTCCAAAATGCAGCAAGGCAGTTTGATCAAACTATGACACAAGAGAGAACATTTTTCTTCTAATCCATGTGAGCTGTCCATATACCCAGTAAATAATGAGGTATGTGTCTACCAGTTTTCTAAAGCTATTTTGGGAGCTGGATGAATAAACAGGAAGGAAAAAATAAAGCTGAGATATTTTTTGCCCTCTCCCATTCTTGAAGACAGTATTTGCAAAGTTTTCCTTAAAATGTGAAGTTTTAAACAATATTCACTCTACTCTTTATTGTTAATGTAGCCAGGAGCACTGATTATAGCCATCAAGTCATTAATATTGCAGAAAACCCACAAATRATGTGCAGAGAGCCTTCACAAGAGGTGTCCATGTTCATTAAAAATATTACCTTTCTTTCTCTCTAACATTTTGGCTTGAAGATTTGTCTCCATCCTACATCAAACAACAGGGTAGAAAACAGGACCCTAACATTATCCAGCTCACTTCCACCTTTTTATCTGATTCTTCTTTAAAGAGCTCTTAGATGGGTGATCTGTTGTTTGTCATTCATCACTTGTAGCTTGCTTTTTTATTTTCTTCTAAGATAAGTCATCAAAGAGGAGTGGGGGTTAAAATGCAATTTGGAATAGCATCACAGATTGCAAGGCCAATGTTGCCTGACTTCCCACATGACTCAAGCAAGTGCTCCAAGCCTGTATTTCTCATTGCCCTGTGGTAGTAAATTACAGTAGCTGGTGATAGCAATCAGAGGTGAGGAGAATAGTCTTTCTTTCTATTGCTTTGCAGGGTAGAATCCAGAAACATTTCTCTTTGCCAAAGAAGAGCTCTCCACCAGGCACTGTGTATGTGTTTAGGTAAACAGAAGGAGATTTACGTTCTGAAGCTTATGTGAAATCATTCAAACCTGACATCATTCCAAGACATTGCATGAAAGGAGGTTACACTCCTYAAAGCCTTAAGCCAGGGCACGAATATGACTGACCAATCAGCTCTAGCATGTCAGGAACCCCAGAGCCATGGAAATTGCTATGAGTAGAGAAAYACTTGCTTCTTTATTTATTAGCCATGAAGTTGTGCAGAGCCTGTTGAATAGGCTTTCTCATAGCAGACCTGGCTAGGATGGACTTGTGCCAGGGAGTCAGTGGTAGCAGATGAAACCACCTTTAAGAAAACAGAATTCTAAGGTGAAATAAATCATATATTAAAGGTGTCTGAAGACAATTCTCAGGTGCTAATCTGATCTTTACAGTGTGGAACTGATGTGACTGGGTGTTGTCTGCTCACATGGTGAAGAAATCACGTAAGTAATGTTCCCTCATTTCCTCCAAGGATTAATTCTTCTAGGTGCAAACATGGGGGTTTTTACACCTACACCAAATGTGGACTTGGAGGTCTATCTTTACAAATCAGTTACTTTACTCAGGAATTTCCTTAAAGGTGCAGTGGCACTGAGAGGCTCAAACTGAACCTTATGTTGGCAGTGCTCAAAGGATGTGCTGTAGCCACTAGCTTTGCATCAAAGGAAGGGAAACTCTTTAGGACAGAGGTAAGAAGGAAAACCTGCATGCAGAGGAAACTCTGGGGAGGTCATTAGCAAGACAGGATGTAACTGTCTGAGCTGGTGTCAGAGCAGGACACAGGTCTTTTCCACATGGTACACATGTGGAAAATGCAATGGAATACAAAGGTGCACATCTATATCATCTATATCTATATCTATATCTATATCTATATCTATATCTATATCTATATCTATATCTATATCTATATCTATATCTAATCTATCTATATCTATATCTATATCTATATCTATATCTATATCTATATCTATATCTATATCATCTCTATCTGTATCTATCTGTCTATTATCTATGTATATTTGTATCTAATGTATTTTTATCTCTATCATCTATCTGTATCTATATCTTATCTATATCTGTATCTCTATCCCCATGCTTCTGTGTGTACTTACCACCTCAGCATGAATGATCTATGAAGAAACAGAAGGGGGGCTGAGATGAAGGGAAAAACATCAAAAATTGGTCTAATTATTTTCTAATTTTATTTCCCTTTGCTAGCTGCAGTTCTCAGAAGGAGTGTTTGCAAGCCAGCTTGTAAACATGCCAGTTTAAAGTGTATGCAAACACAGCATGCCCTTTGCACGTCCTCAGAACAGCTGAGTGCTCAGGTGAAAGCCTGTGTTTCACAGATGTATCTCAGTGCTTTCTGCTCTTTGTTTCAAATCCTGTCCCACTGTGGTTCAGAGAACATTTTTAGAAGTCTCCTCAGCATCTTGTTTGTGGTGGCACCCTGGGAAAGCAGCAATGTCTTTTCCTTCTGTTGGAGGGGAAAAGAGGTGGTTCTCATTTAACATACACAAAGTAATGGGTAGGTCAGATCTTCTCTTCCAGTGTTTCCCTGGCAGCCAAGTTGCAGCAGTGASGACCTCACCAGAAGCAGCCTGGTAGTGTTAAAGCCAGTAAAGCAGGGCTGGGTTACACCAGCTGGGGATCTGAGCACTGTCTATACCCTTAAAAATAACCCAAACAAACAACACAGACTCTGCTTGAGCCCTGGTGTGCTTTTTCAGATGGTTCATAAATTTATTTGACTGGATGCCCAACATGGACCACCTGCTATGTTGATAGAACAAAGAAATAAGCTTGAACGGTTGCTAAAAAACCTGAAGGAGGAGAGGGAGAAAAGCCCAGTGYCTGACTGACATCCTTGGTAAGGGGCAACCTTGCTGCATAAACATAGGAATCAGCCATTCTTTCTAASTTCTCATTTTCATAAAGGTCATGTCACCAGCTGGCCTGCCAAGCCTGCTTTCCCCCTGACAAAACAAAGACATGCTCCTTGTCAGTGTCAGAGGAGCTGGAGGTAGAAATTAGTTTGGTTCTCCAGCCAGACCCTCCATTGTTTGTGRCATATTTTTTTATTTGAATTCAAAGTCTGGAATAAGCTCAGACTTTTTGTATTACTCATATGAGTTATTAATAGTAATCCTATTACTCGTGTGAGTTTCTATGTGAAATGCATGTCCCTAATCTTTAGTTTTCTCTGAGACAGTCATTCCCACAGAGGCGGACAGCAACCAAGGCCTTCCCTCTGGTCCATACTGCCTACTGTTCATGGTCAGGTTTCCAGACCATGACTAAGTAACAGGCTGAAAATCATATCTTGMCATGCACCTTGGAGACTATAACACGTGTAGGAATAATTTCACTAGGTTTTGGTTTTTCTCCCTGAATAAAATGCAGTTGTTAGGCAAACTACAAATTCTGCCAGTCCTGAGGCCTCAGCACAACACATGAATGCGAATTTATCAGAGTTCTGGTGAATTAGATGAAAAAGCCTCCTGCATAAGCAGGATCTCACACCAGAGCAGGTAAATGAGAAGAGCTACAGGGTGCCTGCTGAATATTTTTAGGTTTTCTGTAAACTTTATCTTCACAGAGTGTGTTAGGAGTTACAGAGGAGAGGGTGAGGTGCACRCGCTGTAAAGGCCAGAGATACTGCATTAGGACCTACAGTTCCAGTGCTTCAGAAAACTTTGAGCATTCTCTGGTCACAGAAAGGAGATAGAATGATTTTAAGGGCTGTGAATTGCTTGTGCTTTTATATCAGAGGTGTTAGTGGAAGTCTCTTTCTGTAGCTAATGATAGCAAGCAGTTTGTCTGTTTTTATGGCAGAATATATTTTGGTCCAATTGTGCTCCTTTTTTTTGTGCCTTGTAATAAGCTTCTCTCAACTCTCTCTGCTTCTAGAGTGCATGAATCATTTTATTTATCACTAATATATGCTGGAGTTGAACATAATTTCTTTATTTTCAACCATTCTCAGTCGTGCTGGAGTTATACTTGGCCTGGTCTGCAGCTTGGCTTCCAAGCCTCACTCCTTGTAAATGGAAAGGAAACTTAAATACAGGTCTAGATATAAATGTTCTCCTTTGCTCTTCCCTGCCCCATTTTCCCTCATGCAAAAGCATCTTTGGRGCTTACTGTTGGTTTATGTCTGTGATATTTGGTTGCAATTAAGATTTTTGGGTTTATTACTTTCTGGAGAAGTGTCTTACAGCTAAGAAAAATGAACCTTTCTCTACAGCACCATTACATCTTGGAGAGTGCTCCTCCATGGATGCTTCTTTGTAAAAGCCAGTCCTAGACTGGATGGATCATTGTGGGAATGAGAGAAGAGTTTAATRCCATTACAATTGCTTTTTCTACCTGCCAAGATTCCTCTCAAATGCTCTTGTAACTCTTATCAGCTCTGGTGGTAACAGGCCAGSGACTGGCAAGACTGAAATTGTGGCAGTTTTATGTTGTTGTGCCATGCACAAGCTTTTGGTGTGTCTTTGTACCATCCATTAGCATTTTCCCTCTGATCCTGCCCCTTTTTTCCACYTTGTTTTCTTTTTATGGGGTATTGGTCTCTCATGTTGCATTCCTGTCTCTCAGCAGGGTCGTTGCTGGCTGGTCCCAGTGCAGAAGTTGTAGATGACCTGTAGCAGGTGACAGCTGAAGAAATGGACTGATGGCAACCTCAGAAAGCTGGACAAAGGGAAATGCAAACCCCTCTGCCATGGGTGGGACAGGATGGATGTAGAGAAAGATGCATGGGCAAGGAGTACCMGCAGCTGGGCTCTCCTGGGAGGCTCAAGCTGAGAGGGTATGGGCACACACATCTTGGAAAGGGGATGCTACTTTGAGGCAAAAAATGCACATTTGGTCCTTTGSATGGTGGCCTGAACCAGGAYYAGGTTGCCCAGAGAGGCCATGGAATCTCCATCCTGGRTTGTTCTGCTCCTGCTAGCCCTGGCTGTGWGTGGGGTGGGCTGGAGCCTGCCTGAGGTCCAGGCTGACCCACTCCACTGCTGCCTGAGATACACACAGAGCTCACCATGGCACCACACCTTATTTCCAYTGTTTTTCCCCTCTGAGAGTTTTTCTTCCTCAGAATTTATCTCTTGAAATAAAGTAGCTTATAATATTTTCCACTCACAAGCCTTTAACTTGGTGATGCTTTCCTCGAGTATGAAAGCAGTGGGAGAATTGTATTTTTAAAGGAATCCCTCCTTGAGTTATGGATGACATGCTTGCCCGCTTGTGAAACGTGTTTGCTCAGAGTCCCTTTGTTTGCTGCTGCCAGCCTTGTGGTGATCCTGTGCCCATGTGGCTTTTCCTGGTGACTTCTCCGAGGCTCCCTTGGGCACACACAACACTGACTGCCACGAAATTCACCACAGGACTGGAGTGAGAATAATTTTGCAGCCTGAGAGATGGATTCCTGCCTGTCGGAAAGGCCATTCCAGCATCCAGGGTGCATCCTCTGTGTTAATCGACAGGTGAGGAAATGACAAGGTTTCTTCACACCCTCCTTGCTGTGGATTTCTTTCAACTAAGCCATTTTATTTCTGTTTCTGAGGGACAGAGGGAAGATGCTGTATCTTTTGTTTCAAGGCCTTAGGGTTAGAACTTCATCTTTGGCTGCCTTTAGGTTGCTACATCAAAGTAGGTAGTAAGAAATTAAAACCACCCGGACAACATAATAAAAAAGAACAAGCCATTTAGGAAAAAAAAAAAATCAATATTTTGTCTTTTAGGTCCCCAGTGAGAAATACTTCTGCAGAGAAGACAGAGGGGAAAACATGAACAATGGCTTCTCCTGCCCTAATTGCAAGTACAGCAGGCATGTCAAGTGTGAATTTGAGAGACAGAGGTAAGGACTGCTTTGTAAACAGGAACAGAGCTGCTGAAACAGAMGGACAATAGCTAAGGACCAACCTGTAGCTAAATCTATGTCCAAGAAACCTTATCTGAGAAAGCAAGTATAATTCTAGATCAATGTATCTTTGTTTTATCTCCTGCTGGATGCCCTTGCTGCCTTTTATATGAAGTTTGATTGTATAAATGGGTGTCAAGTTTTGTAAATACTTCCAGGTGTGGGAAAAACAGGTGGGGGAATGGCTGATGTCTGGATGTCACTTGGATGGCATAAAAAAAGCAGCTGCTGGTTTTCTGAGCTGCTGCAACTGGACCTGACCACAGCGAGGGTCTTTAGGGACATGAGAAGGTGTTAAAATCTCACTGGACTTCCCTGTCCACAGAGGATTAAGTCTCCAGAGGCAGAGCTGGAGTCACATTTTCAAACACCATATTTTTGGGTTTAGGGGCACCTTTCCTACCCATTTAGTGAATATAGCCACTCTGCTTTATTGACATTATGGAGTGAAAAGTGACTGCTCCACTAGCCAAAATAAATTAAACCTGCCTTGTTAGGATTGCTGCCTCTGAGCATTAAAAGTGTGAAACACACTCTGGGCAGCAAGTCATTAAATATACAGGGAAAAGGTGCAGAGGTTAAAGAATACTCAGATAAGTTAGATATATGCAAGTCAGCAGGGCCTCGTGAAATTCACCCTGGAGTACTGCAGGTACTGTCTGAGGTGATCTCTGAGCTATTAGCAATTATCTCTGAGAGCTCGTGGAGGATGAGTGAGGTCCCAGCGGATGGGAGAAAGGCAAACACAGAACCTATCTTTGAAAAGGGGAAATGGGAAGACCCAGGAAATCACAGGCCAGTCAGCCTGGCTTTGATACTGAGAAAAATGCAGGAGCAAATTATTGAACAATCAATTTGTAAACACCTAGAGGAAAATAAGGTGATAAGAAACAGCCTGCTCAGGTTTGTCAAGAACAAATCACATCAAAGCAATCTCATTTCCTTCTTTGACAGAGTAACTGGCCCAGTGGATAAGGAGGAAGAAGCAGATGTGATAGATCTTGACTTTAGCGAGGCTTTTCACATCCATATGACATTTTCATAAGTAAACAGGAGAAATATGGTTTAGATGAAGTTATTATGTGATGGTTGCAAAACTGAAAAATTTGGCTTATCAGTACAGCAGTTATCAATGGTTTGTTGTCAGACTGGGAAAACATATCAAATAAGATACCACAGAGGACTGTCTTAGGTCCAGTATTATTCAATATTTTCAGCTTTGATGATGGAATATGTAGAAAACTTCAAAAAATYGCATATGATACTGAACTAGGAGGGGTTACAAACAGAACAGGATTTGAATACAAAATGGGCTTGATAAATTGAAGAAAGTRTCTGAAATCAATAGGATGAAATTTGATAAAGGAAGACAAGTGCAATGTATTACTTTTGGGGAAGGAAAAATCAAATGCACAAGTATTAAATGGGAAACAACTAGTTTGAGAGTGGTTTTCATAAAAGAGGCTTAGCACAGAGCACAAGCAAAATGAAATCCAGAAATGTGAAGATGTGTGGAGAGTAAATTCCATGATTGTATGAATTAATAGCAATTTTGTGAATAACTGGGAAATAATTATCTAGTTCTGCTCTGAGTGGTGGAGCCTGACCTAGGAATATTACATCTGTGTCCAACAGTAATGGCACATTTTGAAAATTGTTCTCCTTTAGATGGAGAAAGAACAAAGCCTAGAAAACAATTGCTGTGAGGAAAAACTGAATTAACCGAGTATGGGCCTTTTTCTGAGGAAAAAGGTAATGCATCTACAGTATGCAAAATATTATTAAAAATCTTGTAAAGAAAAGGGCACTTGTCTGCTTTCCCTGTTTAAAATGATGTAAAAAAGAAAAAGAAAAAAAAGAGAAAAGGATGGAATAAGCTCAAGCAGATAGATAGATAGATAGATAGATAGATAGATAGATAGATAGATAGATAGATAGATACAGAGAGAGAGAGAGATTCTGGCTATGGGCATGATACTGCGCTGGAACAGGGTTTCTGAGGATATTCTGGAATCCTTGTTTCAAGTCCTGAAAATGGGTCAGACAGACATCTGTCTGTGATGTGAAACAGATGTCCTCTGGAGGGTACTCCTACTTTTACATTTCTACAGTAATTCATACTCCTCAGTCAAGAGAAAAGCTCACATGAACAAGACAAGCAAGAATTAAATGCATGGATATAAATTTCCTCCCAGACTCCCACTTTTCCACTGCAAACTTCTTTTCATGGATTTATGTACACTTATCACACAGTCCTCTGTTCTCCTTTTCACCTGTCTTTGCTTTGAAACAGAGGGAAGAGTTGCTAGTCATTCCATAATTATATGAAAGATTATTAAGCTAGACAGGGCTGCCTTCTATTYAAACATGAAATCATGCATGTTCGTTCTCCTGGGCTGGTTGCTGGTGCAAAATCAAGACCAAAAGACTTTAAAAACCCCCCAAAACCCCAAACCTTTTTGATATTATCTGCTGTAAGCTGCTCTAAGAAACACTTTGCTCTTTTCCTCTTTTTAATTTTGATGAAGATACACAGTCAGAGAATGAAGTTTTATAAACATGCTTTCTCCCTTTTAATGATAGACATGGGACAAACTGGGTGGTACTTTTATGATGTTTTATTGGCATGATTTTGAACTAGACAGAATGCTGCAAACCCTCTGCATCTTGTTTCTGTGTGAGCCACGTGCATCCTGAAACAGCCTTGAAATACCTAGTGAGAAGTAGGATCTTCATTTAGGGCTGTAAGGCCAGAAATCTTAGTCATCAAGTGTTGTTTTGTGTGAAGACTATGAGAAGAAAAAGCCACTTTTTTAAAAGACTGATCTAAACTAACATGTTTAACTGCAGGATTTGCACTCTGCATTGTAGGGTATGCTACACTCAAGGAGCAGAATTGTCTCTTCTAGATGTGCTTGGCTTTGTGATGTTACCTACACAAAATAAATTTGTGAAACCCTTCTTAAAAGGCTACAGAGCTGTGCTCACCAGTAAAGAAGTGCTTGCCTGGCTGTGAAACTTGGATTCTTTCCTTTGTATCTCTGTGAAACCTTTCCAGGTGCAGGAACCAGGGATGTTATATTTTTTGTACATGTTGGTGGGATGAATGTACTTACTYCCAAATTTGGGACCTAGACTTTCTCCCAAATGTGGAGGTTTAGGAGCAGAAATGTATGTATTTGGGGAAGGGGTATTTATTTGCCAGGTAAGCTGGCCTGTGGGTAACTGTGTTTGAGTGAGATCAGCTCTCAGGTCCTTGAGAAGGGTTTGTCCAGGTTTGTCCAGGCTGTGTGAGGAGTGTTCCCGAGCATCCAGAGGGAGCCAGGGCAGCTGGAGCCAGGATCATGCAGGATGCTAAGGCTGCATCCATGTGATGCTGTGCTGCATGAGTGTAGACATCCATGCCAAAGTTAATAGCGTTACCAACCTTCCTTTTCTCTGTTTTGTTCTGGCTCACATTTTTAACCTACATACTTTAGTTTTACCTGTTTTTAAAGTCTCATATTACCATTTGCAACTGAGTGTTTGTCAAAACAGAGCCCCCCCAGGATCTACTAAAGTGCTAGCAATATTTTATACACCACTAAAGTCTTGCTAAGAGACTATTTTGAGACTTTACTTATTCTGTGAAGAAAAATAAACTCGTAGTTAGTGACCCTTGTTGTATGGTTGAACTGATAGGAAGATGCACCAATACTTACATTTATGGTAAGGTCTACAGCACATAACTTTTAAGAGAGAATTTTGTAGCAGAAGGTTTTGGGAGGTCACTGGTAATACTGTCATTAGCTTGCCAGTGAGAAGATAGAACCATATCTAGAGCCACTTTTACCCCTGTTTTCTGTAATATAATAGTTTTTGAGCTTTCATTAGCTACCACAAATAAAAGATTTGTGGTAGTATGGAACGGAGTGGGTTCTTCTTACCACTTSCAAAAGGTCTTATTAAACATAAAGTTAAATAAAGCTTCCTGGGTCTAAATATAGGCAGGACTAAATTGGCAGATCTCAGTAAGCATGATTGCTTAGTAATGGAGATAATGCTGAGTGAGCTTTATAGAAGGGGAAAAAAACCTAAATTAAAAAAAATTTGTCTGAAATGCTGCCAAAAGTTAATGCCTCTTTTCCCCTCTATGAAACAACATTGTCCTTGTTTTTCATCTCAACCAGCWTGAGACATCTCACTGAGAGACATTTTCCCCAGTCTGAAACATATCCACAGCCTGTTCCACACTAAAATTATCAACCATACAAGTTGTGTCATGACAGTCAGAAAAAAAAAAACCCAGTCTAAGACAAGATCAATTCCTGACCATATTTTCTTTTTTTTTTTTCTTTTTTTTTTTTTTTTTTTTTTTTTTTAAGAATTATTGCTGCATTCACAGAATTACTCATCTAGACCTCTAGGTAATCAGCTGGTCAGGCAGCATGGAGGACACCCATCAGAGGCATTGTGCATCTTTGATTGTAGGGGTGATGCTGGTTAAGAGGAAAGATCTGTTCTTATCTACAGGAGGGTTTAAGCCTATTTTTGAAGCCTCTAAAAGGATGTTGCTCAAACTGAGTCTTTGCTGGAATTTCTCACCCGTGTCCCCTCAGCTCGAGCCTTCAGGCTGGGCTCTGTGTTGTGCCAGAGGGAAGCACTTCGGAGGGGCTGGGTGAGCACAGCCATCCTTCAGCTGGGACTCAGTGTGGCTCTGCCCATTTCCAGTGACTCTCTGATCTCAGTCYCCAAGCACTGAGTGGAGGGATGGTGTCTTCTGCAGATTTCTGGCTGTGCCAAATTACTGGAACACAAAAATAAATACAAGAGGGGACACACATGCAGATGTTGCAAGGTCATGCATGGGAAAAAAACAACACTGATGGGTGGAAACTCAAATTGTTGCTTGCTTGCCAGCATTACTTAATTCAATTACATCCACTGAATTATCTGTAACAGCAGACTYTGTGGAGAGGTATGGCCCACCTGTGATACATATATAAATATATACATGTATATATTTATACTCTATCATGGTGATAAATTTTAATGAGAGSTTCATCACAACCAGCTGGTGTTGTTTGAAACAAATTACATTAATAATGCGTCTGAATTTTCAGCACAGGACCAAATAATGAGAGTTGTAGAGCTGCAACATAATGTGGAGTCAACAGTTTAGTGGGCTGGCACTCCCACCTTAGGCAAGGCTCTGAATCTGCCTTCTTCTGTGGGATGAGCTTTAACCCTCCCTCCTCCACACCGCGCTGGGATGTCACAGGGGTGCRGCCTCCTGGCACCGAGGAGAAATGCTGAGATATCTGACAAGTGAGGCCTGTATTAACACTTCAGGTATCATGTCTATTTTGGGGCCAGCAGGCTGGCAGCTCCCTGCTATGTGATACTTCTTCTCTGTGCCTCCCTGCTTTGGAGCGCTCTGGGTCGCTGCGTGGGAGAGGTGGTTGCACTCACAGCGCTCCTCTCCTCCTCCCGCTGCCCTGCAGTGGTGGAGGGGCAAAGGCAGGCTGTGTTTCCAGTGTGCTGCCTCAGTCTGGGTCCTAGAGGTCCAGTGAGGCACTTGGACAAGGATCTGCACCGTGCTGGCAGTGCTGYTCCCATGGTGGAAAGGCTCCATTCCTGGTGATGAGGAGCACAGGGACCTTAATGTGGGACTGGAATGCAACAGCACCCCTGTGCTGCACGCTTCCCACCCAATGCTGGAGCAAAACACCACCAGGATGGAGGGATTTCTCCACTCTTCTTGTTAAATATCCTCAGTACATGTGTTTAAGGTGTGCTAGAACATTCCTTGCTTCTCTATGACTTCTGGCTGAAGATCAGCATGAACTCTTCAGTGCYCCCTTTCTCTTTGTTTGAGGGTAGGCAGCTCTCCTTACCAGCCCCAATTTCTGCCTGGCTACCCAGATTCCATCAGGAATGATAAAAGGCAAATGTGTGTCTCASTGTGTGTGCAGACGCAGAGATGCCCATGCCTGGGACTCTTGGTAAATACTTTAAGTGTAGAGTTTCTCTATAAATATTCTATTCTCCATAACTTATCTCTTTTACTCAGTCACTATTGTCTGTCTTGACACTTAACTCTGTGAAAGTTTTCTTTACTTTCTAGATCATCATAAATTAAAGGACTTCTTGATTTTCCACAATACCTTCCTTTTTTCCCCCTTTTCTTTTCTTTTTTTTTTTTTTCCTGAGGCTAATCTTCAGTTAATATCGAATTGTGAGCATATAAATAAAAAATGTCTGTTGTGTGTCTTTCTTGCAATAAATCTGATCATTCCTCATACTGCTGCTCAGTATATCTCCCCTAAGGTATGCTGAATTTGATCAAATCACTACATCACCGGAATGTTGAGTGTTACTCATTTGTGTGCTAATTACTCTTAATCKGGGCCCTTTTAAAAAGGTCGTCAATTAGACTTTATTGAATTGTCAGCCTTGGTAGCAGCGAAGGGAATCTGGTAGCTGGTGTAATGATGTCACAGATGGCTAAATACTCTGAAGTCTGAAGGGAAAAATGAATTAAATATAAGTTCAAGTTACACAATGTGGTGTGAAAATGTGGGAGCCAGGCTTTTTGTGGAGGAAACTACTGTTCACAGCTGATTGAAGCTGACTCTAAAGACCTCTTTTATGGCACCCTCTGGAAAGAGCTATGAATAAATGACCCTTTCTCATCTTATTCCCAAGGTTCACCTTGAAATAGGTCTCTTCTACGTGGAGCAGATCTTCTGCCTTTTTAAGAACATCTCAAGGCCAGCTTGCTGCTGTTTGTTTTCCTTTGCTGGAGGTTGGGACAAGAAGATGAAAACTTGTAGCTTGAATTTCTCAATACCCACCAGTTCTAAACTTTAACCTTACCTCAGCCAGGAATTTTTGAAGGYGTTTTGAGGACCTGGAGTAAATGAATCCATATTTTATAAGCCAATCTTTTAATGGATTTGCTGTGTGTTACTCCTGTCAGTGTGTCTCCAGAAAGAATAGGCRAGCAATTTTGTGTTTTCACCGATTTTTTTTGGTAAGCAATTCAGTCTGAGGAAAATTTTGAATGAAGAACATTGCAACCAGTAGATAAATGGCAATCAATACTTGTTTCAACATAATGTATGCCTGAAATTGTACTTACCTATGCACGAGCACAATAATGGTCGAAATTCTGACATAAATAAAGATATTTTACACTTCTGATAGTGGGTTTCTTTTGTTATTTGACCTCATTTATTATTGGATATGTAATTTCCACTGCACATTTAGCTCACATGCTTGTTAGTCTTATCCAGTTAAGTAACAGAAATTCATACCCCTTTTWTTTGTGATATTGCACATTTGGAGAGTGTTGAGAAAAACCATAGAAAGGAGATGTACTCATTATCCTGATCAGAAAACAGGGCAAAATGACCAGTCGATTATGTGTGTACCTTACAGATCTCATTAATGGGTGCAATTTAGTTAGTCCTGAGCTAAAGATTTTKCAGGTCTTTTTGACTGCATGGGAAGAGAGGGCAAATCTAACTTTAAAAGGTTACCACCTTTTATAAAGTGTATTTGAAACTTTGGGAACTGAGAAATTCGAATGAAGGGTAGGGATGGTTACTGTGCTTTTTTTTTGTTRTTGTTATTTCTCCTCCTCATTCAAATAAAGTATGTCTGGGAATGGAGAGAAAGAGCCAGAAGCTACCTTCAGGAGGGACAGAAAGTTTCCAAACAAGGCAAATGAGCTAGCAGAGAGCAACACACTGTACTTGTAAAAACTTTCAATGTTAGCAGGGAAGAAGGATGCCGGTAACCTGTTCAGATGAAACTTCGGGGTTCTCTCCGGTGCACACATTTGGCTGGCTCTACTGTGGATCATAACCTCCTCCTCCTCGGATMCAGGATTACATTCCTGCCACAGGAGTCCCTGATTTCTGCTGAGTTCACTAATTGACACCCGTATGCAAATACCAATATGCCCCAGTGGAGATTTTTGTTAACAATTGTGTGGGATACTGGAGGATGGTGTGTGGAGATGGCTGGAATATCTTAGTGTGGGAAGCACTGGGRAGTTCTGACTCTTTTCATGTTGATTACTGTGAGATATGGAATTTCCTGTTTTCTTTTAACTTTGGGATGGATTCTGATTCCTTTCACTTTACTCCTGAGCTGAATGGTACCTTGTTCCACAAGTAGTCTTGGTGGTTCAAAGGGATCATTCATTGGTGGGAAGGTACCATTCAACATCACTTAAAACCTTGGAATGTAGTCCTTAAATCAAATTTGCTAGCTGAACTTTACGTGTGTGTTTGTGTGCATGTCTGTTTTTCAGCTGCTTTTTWACAAGGGGCTGTAGTTTGCCCTTTTAGCCTTCACTGAAACCTTTCATTTCCTGTGCTACTGTTAGGTCACAAAGCTTCATAATGTTCTTTGTTGTTGTTGTTGTTTGTTTCATGCGCTGAATTAGAAATTAATTCTCTCTCAGCTTCTCTTGCATGTGCTTCTAAAATTGTATTCTCCATTTAATGTATTCCATGGTATGTGTGTCTCATCAAATGTGACAGATTGGGGTGATTCTGCCAATAATTCATATTTGATATCAAATAGAACAAAGTTAAGAGGGAATTGCAAGGTAATATAATCCCTGTCCCCTTTAAACAGATGAAGTTGGACTAAAATTTATGTCTTCGACCAGGACACTTAACATTCAAAAGCCAAACCTGCCAGCACAGGGAGTGAAAGCTGCTTGTTTGGAAGTAATATGGGAAGCCAGGACAGAGGATAGCATTTGGCATCTTCAAAAGAAGTCCTGTGGGCCTCGCTTTTCAGAGGTGAGGAAGCAACCACGGATCTCATCAAATTCCACTGGAGTCCCAGGTGCTCAATACCTCTGAATTTCAAGCAGTTAAGTAGGGCATGCAAACTGGGATGCTGCAAGCTGACAACAGTTGAGGCTGATCCACTTGAAGGTGCTGCTAAGGCAGTTGCTGAGAAACTAAAGGCTGAAAAGGAAAATGCTGAAATCAGTTTTGTACATGCCAAAGACCCTTCAAGCATCTTTGGCTTCTTTGATAGAGTCTGAGATGATTTGATTAGTATAGAGAAACATCAGACAAGGAGGGTTTGTTTTTTATTTTTTAAAGGGGCTCTAAATGGTTGGAAGATGTGAAGACAAGAGTCTGTTTCTGCTCTGTCTGGGAGAGGAAGTCTCCCTGCTCTATGCCAAGAGTTTGCTCCATGATGACTGATGGAAAGCAGGGACTCCTGCTGGGCTGTGCAGGCTCAGTGAAGCAGCTGTTCTTCAGAAAGGGGGCAGCTGAAATTTCACATGGGTGCTGTGCATGCAGTTTGACCTCCAGAGCTTCACCAGGCATCTTTTTTCCTGCTACARTTGCTCTTTCTTCCACGGGCATCTGCTAGAGATCTCCTCTTATTGTTTTGATCCAATAAGACTGAGATATGGTAAGGAAYCCTTGAATGTTTCTGAGAATCAGAAATGTCTTGTAATCCCCTGGAGACAGGCAAAAATATAATTTTGCTGCAGTAGAAGCAGTAGCAAAAGGCCCTGTAAAATCCCATGTGTCTGCCCATGAGGATCTGTCTGATACTGCAAGTTTCTCCCTAATCTCCTGTGGGATCCTTCTGCTGTGTCTGCAATGTTCTGCATCTCACGATGCCCATCTTTTGTAGTTGGATAGCACACCCTGAAAATGTTCTGCAATWTCCTGTGGAATTGTCTGTTGAGGAAGTTGCACTATCACAAAAAGCACCTCAAGATTTTCAAAACTGTAAAGCTCTGGGCTCATGGACTTTTCCCATCTCCCTGTTTTCCTCAGCCAGGCTTAGAACAGTTGCCCTTCCTCTCCAACCAAGGCACCCTCCCCTGGACCAGGACTGCTTTGCTGAGGCCTCTCAGGGGCTGATTTATGTGCTGACAAAAGCAACCACGTGTAAGGAAGCAGTCTGTCTCCCAAGCTTTTCTGTGGGCTGAAGATTCCTGCTGCACAGATGCTGCTCAAGGAGATGTTGTGTAATTCAACTGCAGGGGTCTCAGAGGGCTGGGAAAGAAAAATCTGTCCGGGACAGTCGAATGTGGTGCTGTGTGGCTATGGAGATGAAGCTCTAAGCCTTCATGCCTTTGAGTCTTGTTGATAAGATAGGGCAGCACAGGGGAAAGCACTATGTGAAGAATAGGGTGGCTGCCTCCTCCTTCAATTTTGGGTCCGACCCAAAATGAAGCACTCATCACCTGTAACAGATAAATTTACCTTGCTGCTCATGCAATATTCCCCTTGCTAAATGTGTTGCAGAGGTGATGAAGCCACACGCTGCAGCAAGGCTGRTGTTGATTGAAAGTTTTTCTCCTTAAGAGTGCAAAATGCACAAAGGGAAGATGAAAACAAGGAGTGGTGGTAACCAATGCTCAGGCTGTCCAAGAATGTCTTGCTCATATGRGAAAATCAGAAATACATCCACCAGCCCCCTCAAATGTGGTCTCAAAGACCCCACTACATTCTGGACTCAGAATTGCAACTCAGTGCTCAGTCTGTGTTACCCTCATGGTGGATTTACTCAACAACTCACAGTTTATTTGGCCTGATTCTTCTTTCTTTTGCAGTTTTAGGTCAGCAGTCATCTGTRCAAACTTTATAGGATTATCCTTATTAAAAACTCTATTTGTTCTTGTATCAATGAGAGTAAACTGTGTATCTGCAGTAAAGCAAGATTTGGGTTTTTGGTTCTTGTTTTGAAGTTGAGTCTGACGGAAGCAACTACTTGCTGTTTTTCACAACACTTGKGCTTTTAGGACAAAAAATTAGAGTGAAATTGTGGGGAGAAGAGGATTATGCTTTGACTATAATGAGGAAAACAAACACTTCATTTTGAGTGACCTGGAATGGGAAAAAAAAAAAAACAAAAGGAAAATTCTGGGTAAGGATTCTAGTCACCAGGTAACAGAAATGCCTGAAATCAGGCATTTACAGGCTTTTATGAAAGTGTTTTCTTTGTGTTACAGTGTAGAAGAATAATGATTTGAAACACAGGAAGTTGCCATGGAACAGAATCATCACCCACTGATGAGCTTTATTGTCTCAAAATGTGTCACCCTACCAAGAGTCACAGCAAATGGTCAAGATACTCTCTGTGGTGGCGGGCCAAGACCRTGGCACTGTCTTGTGACTTACTCAAAAGGTGCAATAATAAACAACTCTTCTGCCTGTCATTTTCCATTTCACTGTGTTTACCCCAAAAAGAGGATAACTTTTCAGAAAAGAGTGAAAAGTTGCAAACAAGAACAAAAAATATTTTCCCAGGGTAGAATATTCTGTTATATAACACTTTTTACTGTGTGCTGGAAGGGAAAAACACACTTGAAGAGCAAGATGAAAACAAAACTCTAAAGAAGGGAGTTTTGAATGTATCCTTAATGCAAACTGAGAAAACTGAAGTTAGAGAATGTAGATGACACACCAGTCRTGGCATTCTGCTTGCAGTTTTAAATGTCATGTGCTGTAGACACTTTTTTTGCTCCTCCAGTCCACAGGAGAAACTCAATTTCTCTCTTCCCCCTGACCATCAGCCTGCAGCCTATGGTCAAAACACATTGTTCTCCTTTACATTCTCACAGTTTTACTTATTCCAGACCAAATAAACAGACTCTTTTTCATGGCAATCTGGAAATCCAAAAATCTCAGCCTAATCTTTCTGCTTCTGATGCCTTCCAAGTTTTGATGAGGTTGTTTTATCTCTTGCTGTTATTAAAGAGCAGGTCAATGCTGCTCCAGTTATTCTGTAGATTTTTGCCACTCTGTGGATGTCAGGARCACTCTTTTTATCTTCTCTTTTGAATCCCCTGTTAATCATATCATGATGCACCTTCTTCAAATCTACAGTTTTATCGAATGGTGTTTTTAATCTTTGCAGAACTCCTAACTAGTCACATCCATAAAGACATGAAAAAAAACCCTGGTATTCACATCACCTGATGTGGTTGGTTTTTTGGGCTCTGCAAAGATTAAAAAACACAGTAAGACTTGAGAGCATCCTGGAGGGAATATAGAGGTTGCTATTAATATGTTCTTCTTTTGAACAGAACTGATCTGAGGGTTTGGAAATAGAGGAAAAGTGACTGTTTAAAGGTTGAGATTTTAGATGCACATGTTATGGTGAGAAGAAACTGGGAAAATTAAGAGTGCCAATGCTGAAGCTGTTGATGGGGTCACCCTCATTTCCATTTGCTTTGATGGGTCACTCCCTGTGGTGGGATTGCAGTAGAATGATTGGGGTGGTGTCAGTGGTGGGATGACTCCTCATGTRCTGATGGAGAGCACTCTGTGGGAGCCAGGCAGATCACTGAGGAGGTTTTACAGGCTTGTTCATGGCCAGGACAGTTTCTTGTGTCCCTCTTCTGCAGTGTCAGCTCCACGCTGCTGTTGCCAAGGCTGATGATGGCTGCTGGTGAGGAGGGACTGCAGCCCTCACCCTCTTTGACACAATGCAGCCACAATCTCTGACATTCAGACCAGTAAAAACTTCCTTTTTTCCTCATACCTCCCTTTGCCTGATCTTTATCACCTGTGGGTATCTCCCAAAAACCCTGGCCAAGAGCTTAGGCGTGCACCAGCCCAGTCCTTCTGCAGGAGATGTCAGTGCTGAGCTCCAGGGGCTCCGCAGAAAAATGGGAAAAAGGGGGAGGAGGGACAGAGGAGATACCAGGCAGGAATGGACGTGGTGTCAAACACAGAGGAAAGGAGGAAGGGAGAGGGGCAGGAAGGGGATAAGCTCTTTAAAGAAAGAAAAGGCAGGATGGAAACACAGCAAGGACAAAGAGCATTCCTGTCGGGAATCCTGGGGTCTCTCTTCAGGTCTGGGCACAGATTTGTCATGCAGCCTTTGGAAAGTCATGTCACGTTCCTGCCTGCAATGTGTCCTCAGGAGCCTGGAATGTGAGCTTAGCTGCTTATTATTGAACTCCTTATTTACAAAGCTAGGAGGGCCTGTTTTGATCTTTTATTCCAACTCTTTTTGCAGTGTATGTGGTTGAACTTGCTAAAATTAATTCCTGCTTAACCTGCAGCCTGTATTCTAAGGAAAAAAAMCTCCAGAATTTATGGGGAAAATTCAGTGCAAATTTTTAAATCTCAGTTTGGTGTGCTTGCCTAGCAGCTAACCAACCTGCTTTTTTTTTCTTCTTTTTTTCTCCCTGCTCTAATTTGTTTAATTGTTTTACCGTCATCCTCAGTAGACGTTAAGCCTCAACATCTCTTTGTCTTTAGACCAAAACCTCCCTCAATYACCAAATTTTTATCCCTCATAGTTGTCTGTAATCTCTAATTAATTCACCCCTTCTTTACGAGCCTCTCCACAGAGAAACACTTGATTTATTTAAGCCACCAGGCGCGTTCCCTGACGCTTTAATTGTCCTCGCAGCTCTTCTCTCTGGTTCACCTCGCCACCGTCTCCCTGGATCCCGGGGCGCTGGAGGAGGAGCAGCGCACCTCACAAAGAGCACAAAGCCCTGGTTGTGGGCAGGAAATCCTTTGTGGCCGGCTCCCGTCCTCCTCCTCCTTTGCCAGGCAGGCGTGACCGTGGCTGCAGGGAGAGGGAATTGCCTCTCCTCTCCTTCCCAGMCCCTGGAGCGTGTGCCCGCATCTCCGGGATGCTGCGAGCATCCTCGGGATGCTCCTTTGTCCCAGATGGCTCCAGGAAGCGCCTCTCGCCGTCCTGAGGTTGGAAGCTCGTTCTTCACAGCAGCGCTGGCTGCCTTTGTTTGGTCCTGTGTGGTTAAACATTACTTTGCAGCTGTTTCCCACACACTTTTTTTTTTTAATTTTTTTTTTTAAATCTGTCATTTTGCTACATCTGCTGATGTAGCAAAAAAAAAAACAAAAAAAAACCGCAACAATTTGTTAGATTCCCCTTGTTTTGTTTTGGGTTTGGCTCTTTTTCTTTTTTTTTGCTGGAATGGTACACACACACACACACAAATAAAAATAGAGGGTTAGTAGATATTAAATAGCCCAAATTACAAGAAGTCTGGAACCAAACCCTGGCATCAGAACAATTCCGGGCTCCGTGGGAGCTGAGGCTGGACCTGAGTCCAAATCCACACGCTGTGGTTTGCTCTCAATTACAAGATGGTCCAAGCCAGAAGTCTCATTCAGGGCAGAGTGGAACAGGAGCTGAATTGGGATCTGGGTCTGAATTTTGCAGTTCAGGCCCCTTGACAACTGGCAGTGACAAAATGCACTTATAAAGGAACAAATGATGTGGGTGAAACATATTGCCAACGAAAAACCAATACAAAGCTGCAGGAAGAAAAATACAACTCCAGCCTAATTGTCGGGGCTGATCTGGAGTTGTTGAACTGGCAGGAGTGATTTTACTCGTGTGCCTCAGATATTTCAAACACCCTGGACCTTTCTCTCCTCTTGCAGTTTTCACATCTCTGTGACTCTGCCTATTTCAGTGGCTATTTCCAATTTACACAACTTTAAGTGGCAAGACAATAGGTCTTCTGACATTACCAGTGCCTGATCCATGCCTAATAAAAGAGATTTAGTAAAAAAATAGAATAAATTGGTTTACATACAGAGGTATATACATAAAAATATACCTCACAGTCCAAGTAAACATGAAAATRCTGCCAAGTCTTCCTGTATAAATCTCAATATTTTCAACATTTAATTAAAAAAGAGAAGTGTTCACACTCCTTATWAGGAAGGGAGGGAAAGGTTAGATTATTTAGCATTTTCAGAACAACCAATGATATAGAAGTATCTGTTCCAAAACAAAAACATTAACATCTGTGATCCATTTAGAAGAAATATAATTGATTTTTACTTTAATTSCMRWTCMRRAWMAKAASMWTWWKYTTTTWYKTYTACTATATATAAAAATTTTGGTTTYGCTGACTTTTTTTAAAAAGAAAAARCCCAAAACATTAAAAACAATGTATATTATTCAATTAATGGGCAGATAATATCATTTGTAAAAAAGTGGGCATTAGAAATAAATGTTAAAAATTCATTGCAAATAACAGGTTTTGCTGCTTCTCTATTCACAACTGACTTGTGAGCTGATCAGTGTTTCTGGGAACATATCTCACCCTCAAGTTTGCCAGTAAGCCTGGTGAGAAAAAATTTCTAAGACTTTTCTCTCTCTGTTGTAAGTCTGCAAACTTGGTCTGTTCAGGATATTCTGTGGGTTTTTTATTCCACAATTTGAATATGGATCCTTCCTAAGTTGCGTCTYAAAGTTCATTCAGTCAGTTACTTCAGCAGTGGGATGCAATCTCCAAAGCCTCTGTGCTGTGAAGTTCTGACAATTTTGCCAGTTAAACCCATTTGTATGTGCCTTTTCACAGCATTTCATGACACACTTGCAATGGCAGATGCTCTGATTTAATTATTAGCTCATACTCCAGATAGTTCTATTTTCTTACTTGGTAATTTTTAAGACTGATTGTCTGAGGCATCTCGGCATTTTTCATAAATTAATTCCTTGCAATATCAAGTATTTTTCTAGCAATTTGCTTTTGAAGGTGTTTAGACACTTCCCTATACTTCTGATGGATTTCCAGATTTCACATCCATATGCTAAGGTAGAAATAACATCCAAAGCAAAAAAAAAAAAGTTTTCTAAACCTGAAGTCATAGGCTATTCATGATCTTATTTTGAATAAGCAACAAGCTGCAGCTTTCCCCATGGTAATTCATGATTATACTTTGCTTTTGGACCTCCTTGCTGGCCTCCTCACTGCTGCCAAACACAGGAAACCAATTAAYTGCCCTTTTAAACATAGACATACCTGGGAGTGGCCAAGGTTCCAATTAGATAAGTGGTTTTTCCTGCCTGGTTATTTAACCCATAAGTTTTTGWGTTCCCTTGTTTACAGGTTCACCAAGTTGTCACTTTGGACTGCTTCTGTGCTAACTCACTAACATGAAGTTGAACAAAGTCATGCTGATATTTCATCTCTTTATGCTTTTTTTTATTTTTTTTTATCCTGGTGAAACCCCTTGAATTTAATGTTTCAATCTGTAATCARAAAGATGATAACCAATGAGTGACTAATAGGACAAGTTTCCTGCCTACCTCAAATGCCCACAAAAATTTAGAAAAGTCAGGGTGTGTTAATTTTTCCATGAGATTTTGTGTTAAGAGRAAACTTTCCTGCATTCAGGAGATGGCATGGATGACAAGGGGCACAGTTAGCACTGATGAAATGATATAAAAGGACTCAGTCATGGAAAGGTGTTGCTGTTTAGTTTCTGTCCATCCCATTGGGGTAAGTATGAACCTGGAGCAGCAACCAGAATTTCCCTGTGCCTCTGGTGTGCAAGGTGTTGGAAACTCTGGGCCCTGTAGGGTACCTGAGACCTCGTGCTCCTCTGTCCACGTATTCTTTGTGCATCCTCTGCTGTTCATCAGACAATACTGCAAACAAAACACCCAATCAAAGAAAAGTTYTTTTAAAGCATAAAATAATTACAGAAACGAGGGAGTGTTTGCCAGTGAGCAGCTGGAGTATTTGAGCAGCCAAATGTGTCCAGACTGAATTTCTGTGGAAGGAATGGACTCTCAGGCCACTGCAGCTACACCTGTGGTGTAAAGCAAGGTGAGTTTTCTGAWAATTAGCTGAGCACCCCAGTCTGGCAGGAATGGGCAGATCCATTGCAGGGTAATTTAGCAGAGTCTTGCTGGAGTCAATGGAGATGCAGCAAATTACAGCAGTCAGAGGTCTGAAGTTACACCCCTTGCTAAGGGACAATTTTTCTGTTTCGAGGTGCTTTATTCATGCAGAGTCAATGTGACCAAAATGTCAGCTTCTGGTGCAATTTGGGTAGTCAGTTCTAATGCTGCTTTTTAGCATTACTTATGCCTGAAGGCTTTGTTCAGAATGGGGTGCCCCTCAATGGATTACAGCTGTGTTGAGGTATCTGCAATCTCTGTGTGCCTGAGGAAACCATCTTTCTGCATTCCAACACCACAACTGTTTGCCAGGCAGAAAGTGATTCTTTACACAAGCACAATGTTTTTATTCCTTGTTTAAATAACAAAGCAAATAATCGTATCTTCTTACAATGAAGGAATCTTAGCTCGCTTAATTCTAGATATCTAAATCTGAGCTAATCATCTGGGTTGCTTTTTATAGGCCATGGAAAGGAATAAATCTTTCTAGGGCACAAGCCACTGACCTACTTGAGATGTCTATCTGAGGATGAGATGTTCTGTGGGTTAAAGATGCCTGCTAAGGGAGGCYGCATTACTGCCTCTGGTAGTGATGTCTTCAGCTTTATTTTTCCAACGTGGAGATGATTYTCCCTCTTCTCAGAAGCTCTGAGGAGCAGGCTCACACTCACCTCCTCCTTCTCAGCCCTTGGGATTGACAGATCCACTGCTGCTACAGCTTGATGTGGTTGTGAATSTGCAGCAGACACATGAATCCACAGTGGTGTGATCAGCACAGGCACAGAGACATTTTGTGAGCCTGCACACAGCTCTGGGCACTGCTGACACAGCCATTCCTTTCCTTTCCATTGTCTTTGGCACTAGCTGTCCACTCACAACTTCTGACCCAGCAGGTTAGGCTTGCATCTCAAAATACCGCTGTGTGACTGCCCTTGATTCACACTGGAATGTCTTAAGAGTGAGAAGAAATATTTTGTTTTATTTTATTTTATTTTATTTTATTTTATTTTATTTTATTTTATTTTATTTATTTTTTTATTTCATTTAACATCATTATTTTATTTTATTTTTTTAAAATTTCATTTAACTTCTTTATTTTATTTTATTTTTAAATTTTATTTCACTTCATTATTTTATTTTATTTTTTTATTTTATTTTATTTTATTTGGAGTCCAGAGTCTGAGTTTTGCCTTTGTGGTGCAGAAGGCTGATGACAGCAGCCTCTCAGTTTCTGTTGCTACACTTCAGGGACATCCAGATGGCACGTTAACTTCTGCAGCTTCTGAAGGATCTGAGGGAAAGCTTCAGTGTTTGTCCAAATTAAAAAACAAAACAAAACAAAACAAAAACTTGTGAAAAGTCCTTTGCTCTCCTGACATGGTATAAAAGCATGGCACTTCAAAAAGGACACGGAGATGTCTTTAGTGCATGCAACAAACCCAAGGGAGAGTGCTGTGCCATATTATTAAAGTTAGTCAGTCTTATGAGTCTGATTCAAGAATTCCATCTTTCCTTGCTGAAGCCTGATGGGCTGATTAGTATCTTTTATTTCAAGCACAGAATGCAGGAGATTATTTTAAACATTTTATATCTTCATGGAGGTCTTTGGTGAGCATAAAGGTGAGCAGCTCACACAGGATGTGCAAAGAACACTGTAATACAGTTTAGTTTTTCAATATCCCATTTGTTGCRTTCTTTGAGGAAATAGGGATGTGATTTCTTCCTGTAGCTGTGCAAAATTTTTTGTCATTTGTCAGACTSTGTTACCTGTACCTCTCTCCTGGACACCAAAGTTTGTGTCTTCTCCATTGATCACTTGAGTACCTTTAAGGAACTTGATACTGCTTCAGTTTTGTGAAATTCTGCACCTTCATTTGATTCTCATGATCATCAGATTTTGCAGGGCCTGCAGATGCCTTGTAAACACTTTTGTGCTGTGGACCAAGCCAGTTCCAACAGCAAAGCAGACAAGTGGCCTGGAAATTGCTTCAGCCAGGAATACATGAATGATATTTCTATAGTTGTTGGTTCCTTCTTTTTCATGCTGGCACTCAGAAAATAAGAGCTCAGTGTCCACTTGTCTAGTCTGATTCACAAATAATGTATTTCTAGGTTGCTTCCCACCTCCTTTAAATCCAACTTCCTTGCCAACCCCCCTTTTTTTTTTCTCTAGCTGATGTATGAAAACGTTTTCAAAGTTGCTGTTTGGGCATCAGTTTATGAACTGTCTGTACAGGAAGATCACTCTTCTCCTTCTGAGGTCATCATTCCTGCAATCATCTTTTGCTGGTTCCAGTGCTTTGTTTTCCACGGGTCATCAGTAACACTTGTCAGACTGTTTGGTGGGTCTGACTGACCTTATCTGCCTTATCAGTAAGCACTGCATTCTTCTGGTTCTCAATCCTTCTGAGCAAGGCTTAAGCATCTTTGTAGAGCTTGAAACCTCAGAGGCTGCAGACGTGCCAATACCTGAACRGGAATTATTCGGCTGTTGTCACAACTCATGCAGGAGCTCTGGAGCTCATCAGGGTAAAAGCAGCAAGTGGCAGCCCGAGGTCTGAGGCTAAATGGCTCTTACTGTCCTGTGAGTGCCTCTACTTGCTGGTCTACCAGGGTTTTCCCAAAGAAATTTTTTTTCCCCAAAGAACATTTTCTTTCTGGGGTCAGTTTATATTCTACAAATTTCACCAGCTTCCTGTAAATAAGGTCAGAAACAGCAAATATGCAAATGCAACTCATAAGTGTCTTCTGATTTTCATTTCAGTGGGCATGGGTCATAAATGATCTGTCTAGCAAGGTTATCAGATATTAAATATCTTCCATAGACATGCACAGAAAAAAAAATCCAGTTCAAATTTTTAACTCCAGCTTAATCCTTTAGTTATTTCTTCCTGTGGCTACAATTCTGGTTCAGAGAAAGATACGAGGTCACTGTGGGGCACTCAGTGATGAAACTGCTTCATTGTTGGCTGCAGCAGGTGCAGGTGTGAGCCTGTTACCTGAATTGTTGTTTGACTGCAGAAGCTGTAGTGTCTTGTTGCCTGTAGAACAGCCCAGGGCTGCCTCTGCATCTTTGGCTGTCCTCAGGGGCACTGGTTCTACCTTCTGTTCAGCTCCTCTCTCAGCTGCACCACAAGCCACAGTTTGCATCCACACCACAGAACATAAGGAGTGGCAGAACACACCAAAGGCAAACACAGTCCCTTGCCACAGCTTTTGACAGCTACCAGGTTCCTGAGGAGAGGGGCAGGACRCAGGTTTTGCACAGGTATTTTACCTGTTCATCTGGCTTCCAGCMAATCCTGAGGTTCCTAAATTTGTCTGTTTAAGGGTGTTAAAGGGTAGGAAGGTACTTAACACAGCACTGCAGACACTCTGCCAAAAAAACYCAGGCAAAAACTTTTCTTTATTTCAGACAGAATTCATGGCTTGTGGGGCATCTTCCTCAAAGTTTTCATCTTGTGCAGGGATATTAAACCAGAAGTTTCCTCCAGACATAAAATTTATATTCAGACTCAGGTATGCATTTGATATCTAAAGCACAGTTTGCAATTAATTTATGGCACATTACTGGTGGAAACAAACACAAATGCTGCAGCTGTAGATGCCCTTCAATTTGGAAAAATCAAAGCAAAATTTTAGTTTTCATCTTCACCAACTCAGTGTTTTTCTATAAGGTTGTAATTACCTTATTGCCTCCAAGCTTCTGCAAAGGTTGTGGTGGWGTTCACAGGGGTCCCAGGATGAGGGAAGAGATGAGGATCTGACTCCATGCTTCAGAAGGTTGATTTATTATTTTATTATATATATATTAAAACTATACTAAAAGAATAGAAGAAAGGATTTCATCAGGAGGCTTGAAAGAAAAGGAATGGAATGATGATAAARTCTTGTGACTGACCAGAGAGTGCGAGCCAGCTGGCTGTGATTGGCCATTAATTAGAAACAACCACATGAGACCAATCACAGATGCACCTGTTGCATTCCACAGCAGCAGATAACCATTGTTTACATTTTGTTCCTGAGGCCTCTCAGCTTCTCAGGAGAAAAAGTCCTAGCAAAAAGATTTTTCGTAAAAATACGTCTGTGACAAAAGGTTATTCTGCTTTTTTGTGCATACAACTGGACTGGCCTCACTAGATTTAACTTCATGTGACTGGATCTGTTCATGGAAGATTAGATGGCAARTCCTACTGCATTGGGATAAACCAGATTTGATACAACCATCAGTGTAAAGATATCTCTTGGCTGGCTGTAGTAAAGATGACCAGGGTGCTGTTCTCTCTGAAGAGATGTATGGCAAGCCCAAGAAGACCCAATTATTTTTAATTGTGTTTCATCACTAGAAAACTACTTAACTGATCCAACTCATGCATCTTTTGCATYGCTGTCTCCCTACTCATGGGTCTGAAACATTCACTCCTGTTTTTAATGAACATAGGGAAGGATATTGATTAAAGTGTAAAAACATCTAAAGAGCTCAATGTCCTCAGCTCAATAAAATATAAACATTTGTTGAGTCTAATTTCAAAATACAGCTCTGCCTTGTTTGGGTCTGAATTTTCAGGTTCTTTTCTCTTAAACTGGTGACTGGCTTAACACATAGCTAACCCAAGGTTTTGATCTTGTTTAGTTTGCTGTGTGGAAGCTGAGATTTTCAGAAACCACCAAACAGCTTCTTGTTCCCTACCAGGTCTGTTTAAACCACCTCAGATTTGACACCAAAGTCCCTGAATCTCTTCCTTGCCAATTCATGGCTCCTGCCTTTGCCTCTTTCCTTAGCAAACTTTGGCTTCTGAAGAAATTGTCCATGGAAGCAAGTGAGAAGGCAGCCCCTCTTCTCCTTAGTGGTGTTATAAAATTCTTATTTTAGTCGCTAAAAAKGGTCCCACTCTCCTTGTAGGTGCTGACCTAAATCCCTGTTTGTCTCTGTTTACAAGGGATACCTTTTGTAAACATTGTTCTGAGGTGGGTGGAGAGGCACCCACCAACTCTGCTCACAAGAACTGTGACTCAGAACTGCTCTCTGAGCAGGACAAAAATTAAACCATGGACTAAAATCTGCCTGCTCTCACCTGATCTCTCATCTGCTGCTCTGAGCCTGCGGTGGTARCCTGCAGTCACTTTCAGCTCCACCTGCACATGTCTTCTCACCTCATGAAGCAAAGAAAAGAAAGGAAAGAAGCTATGGCTTTGACATTTTCCTTTTTTTTTTTTCCCAGATTAAATACAGTTTACATATTTTATGAGATTAATGTCCCTTGTTTCTGATTACAAGAATCTGATCAGCATATTAATAAGTTAAAAATAAAAAAACCCTCAAACTATGCAACAGCTGCTATTTTGCTGCTGAATATATTCAGGGTATGTAATTTTTTATGAGATATTTATTGTAATAGAGAGAGGGATTTGTCTGAGAGTGTGTCTATGCATGTGTATGTGACTTTGAAGCTAGCATTAATGAACCACTCATGTTTCTTCTACATAACACCTGAGGGCAGGCAAAGGAGGATGTCCAAAGCATCCTGAAAAAAAAGGTACAAAAGGCCCAGAGTTTTAAATGTGAGCTGCAGGTTGCAATACTGTTCTGAACTGCTTCTCAGAGGTCCTGATCCTGGAGTGGAGGAAGGGTGTAGAAAATACTGGATTTCCCTTTGAAGGATGTAGAAAATACTGGATTTCCCTTTGAAGGCAAAGGGGCTCTGAAGCAGCCAGCATCTCCCAAGCTCGTTGAACAGCAGCAGATTCACCTCTAGAAGGTGGCAGCTGTGCTGCAAGCACAGTGAAGTGGTCAGTCCATCCCTGCGCCCTTTGGCAGCCCCTTTGTCAGGCTGAATGGATGGTGGGTGGTGCCTCCTTCATTCTCTTCTTCTCCCCGGAAAAGAGTCAAGGAGAGCGAGCGAGCTGGAGAGTGGAAGACATGTGAATTGAATTCCTACATAGTCAAAAYAGAAGTCTATTTCATCATGACTGAAACTTAATTCACTGTGTTGCTGTAGAAACCCTGGCAAACGCATTAACCTGAATGCCCAACCATTGCATTCTTACAACTGCTTTTTTTTTTAAACACTTGTTTACTTAAGAACATGTTTCTGTTGTGTTACCGTGTACTTTTTGTGCTTCTGCACAAAAAAAAAAAAAGGTATTATTTCTTCCCAGGCAGGTTGTGCAAATAGCTCAGCTTACTGCTCACTGCAACTGCTTTACTTCCTAAGCAGCAAATTCCCTGGATGTGCTGTGTGATATAATCAYCCATTCCTGCACGATCAGAGCAAGCACTCTCTTCTCCAGCATTCACAACAGCGAGGGGCCTGCAGGAATCCTCCTTGCTGGGGTTTTCCACCCTCCTTTGAGAAGGACAGTGAATTGTGGAGGCTGGGGAGAAGCCAGGGAGTTCTGTGCYGTTTTGTTTTGGCAAGACACTCGTACCTCCACTTGTCTTTCGCCTCTCACCATCCATCCCCACCCGGGAGTGTTGATGCTGGTTTGGTGCCCAGAATACATGATCCCTCCACAGGCTGTTAAGAGACAATCTGGAACAAGACTTTGTGTCAGCTGTTGCTTGGAGGAATGAAAAACAAGAGTTGGATCTCGAATCCCGTGTTGTTCCTCACACAAACGGATTGTGACCCGGGTTATGCTTAGCAGGGTGTAAATTRGAGCAGGGTTAATCGCTGGTGATAAACAAAACTAAGCATAGTCTTGGGAGGCTGCACCTTCCTTTCACTCTTCAGATTGCTCACAACCCTTGCAGGCGTTTGCCCATTGTTTTGTGCTGCCTGGTGGGTTGAATTTGTGTCCCTGGCATCCAGCTCATCCAGCTCCTGAATTCCTGTAAAGACCCAGGGTGAGGGAATGGCCCTGGGCAGCACAGAGGTCTCACCCCGTGCTGGCACCACTCAAACCCTCAGCACCTCCCTGCCTCCCTGTGCCATTGCCCTGGACAAGGGAGGCACAATCAAATCATTTAACCTGAGACTCTCTGGATGGCAGCAGGTGATGGAATTAGACAAGACTGGGGAATTACTGCACCATTTTAACTCTTTCTAGTGCTTACCTAAAGAATTGTCACTGAAATTAGAGCCTTATAATGTTGGCTAGACTGGAGTTCCTTAATATTTTCCCCCCCCATCACTGCATGTGTGTCATGGAAGGATGAGCAGTGTCTGTGGCCCCAAATGTGAAGGACATGCCATTTTTCTGTATGATTTATTTAATTACTTTTGTGTCAGGGCTCCAGTGAGGAGCTTTACAGGATCCAAGCTCCAAACAGTGCAGTCATGATCCTGTGTCAGTCACGCTTCAAATCCATTGTCAGAGGTCTTATGGAGGGCTGAGGACCCTAATCCCAATGGTCATTTCTTAATTGTTGTGCTTTGCCCATATGCTTGACAACTGTACTCTGTTAGTTTGCTGTTTTCTGTCACCTTTCACCTTAGACGTGGTGAAAAACAAGCCAGTAATTTTGATAACCCAAGCTCTAATTGTAAAGCATGTGATTGGGTTTCTGTAATAACCTCTATGTCAGGGCTGCTGGAAAAGTGCCAGAAGGTCTGTTCCTCTGCTGGGTCAGTCAAGAATCTCTTTGTTGTTGCTTTTTTTCCCCCCTCCCCTACATTTTCTGGTCGCCAGTTCAATAAATAAGGGGGAAAGGCAGCATTAGGAGGAGGAAGATTTGTCTGAAAGACACAAATTTCCACCTAAGTCTTGGGATTTTGTCCATTTATTTGAACAGCAGCAAGTTATGTAAGACAACCTTTATGCCTCAGYCAAAGCCCATGTTGATCTGTAATGTAGCAAAACAATGTTAAGAATTTTCTTGATAAGCTGAAGAGGAGGGAAACTCTTCTCCTTTTAAAGAAAAAAGAATTTAATTTTACAACAAAATTTTCAGATGCAGGTCTGAATGTGCTTTTTCTGCTGCTGTAACTAAATTTTTCCTGTTTTTCAGCTCTAGTAGATGTCTCTGAGTGAAAGCTGAAGTGAAGTTCATGTATCATGGATGTTGAAACCAACAAGTTGGGAGTGACTGGAGAAAAAAAATTGGAAGTGGCAGAAAAATAAATAGTTTTATAATGTATTATGCTCCTGTCTTCCACAGAAAAGTTTGAATAAATACATGATATTGTATAATCAAGAAATACTGCTGTCCTCTGCAGTCCTGATGGTACATTGCTAAATATGTAACACAGACAGAGGAAATGCTGTACAGTTTCACAATGTTATCTCTGCTGATCATCTGCTCCCTGGAGACCTCATCAAAGGGGCCATGGAAGTTACTGGGGATTTCTTCTTTCAGATAATTTTAGTCCATATCTGCAGCTTCTCTACTTTTGTGTCCCCCTCATGCCTCCAGAAATCTGAGATGGGCACTGGGAAGAACTTCTGCTTATGCTTTGCTTTTTTTGGAATCTGTGGAGTATCCTTAGAAATGAGACACTGAGCACTGGATCCAGCTGTGTTTTCCTTACTGTTGGCTTGGACAGGGCCCCCATTTTCCACACAAACACACACAAATGTGCACTTGGATRTGTCTGTCAATAAAACTGCTCTGCTGGTTGGAGCAGTCAGCGACAGGTTCCCACTTCCTGCAGCATTTCCATCTCCAAATCTGCCAAAGCCTTGCCCAGGAGCACACCCAGATGCTCCGTGGGGGGAGCTCAGTCTTCACTAGTGTAGAAATCCTCTTTGAGAAATAGAAGCTTGTTTGCCAAGTTCTGCAAATAAATGGCTATGATTTTTTTTTTTTTTTTTTTTTGGTGTGGGCAGAGTTTATTATGACCAGTTTAAGGAAAAGAGCAATGGCTCCAGTTCATAGTTTGTATATGTTATAAAGACAGAAGTGAGACACCACTCAGTGGGAAAACAATTGCCTGGGGAAAATACAGAGATGTGCCCTACAACATCATCCCTTTATGGCAAGAAAAATATGTGAACTCTTTTTGATCATGACTGAAGTCACTTGAATTTAACTAACAAAATGTAAAGAGCCTCAAAGAAAATGCATGGAAGAAAGAATAGCCTTACCACTTAGGTGTAGGGCTGAGAAACTCTGGTGTGTACTTCAGGCTCTRTGAATGGTGATTAATTTCTTCATGCCTCAGTTGCCTGACTGTAAAATGAGAGTATGTGTTTCTTCTATTTATTTGTCTGAGAACATCTAAGGAAGGAACTAATATGATTTCTAACCCCTGGGTGTGTTCAGTTTCTGGCACCACAGGGATCTGTCCTCAGCTGGGGCACTCAGGTGTCCTTAATACAAATGCTAATGCCACATTAGCATGGATATGCGAAATATATTAATCTTTTAAAAAAAATTATTTCCCCACATGTACTAGATCTAAAATGAATTCTTTATTTTGTATTCCAGTTTGTACATGATGCCATTTTTTATTTCTGTAACCACGCAAGTTTAGTGAAAATAAAACCCTCAACACAAAATCCTTGTAAAAAAGGGTATTTGTGTTAAAAACTTGCACATTGTGGTGAATTAGGCTTTCATCACACAGAATGTCCCCACACAGGTTTCTGACTGTGMCAGACTGATGGGAGTCAGGAGTGGTCCCGGATCACCCTGAGTGTGTGGAAATGGCAGAATTTCTCACCAGGGTTATTTTTGCCACCCATGGGATCACATTTGCTGTTCCCAGCCCTGGTGGAGGGGTGGGCAGAGTTCTTCCTCGTGGTTTCTGGATGGCTTTGAGTTCCAGCTGAAACCTGCACAGGCAGTGGCACTTTCTGCCTCAAAACTGAAAACAGCAGCTGTGTGAGCTTTGAGCTGCCAGGCAAAACAATTGCCAGCAGACTACAAAGGGCTCCTTTTGATCTGGATGATTCCTCAAGCCTGGAATTCCTGCCTTCCCAAGTCCTGCTGACCAATGTCCTCGTGCCACAAGAGTGGCAGAGTCCCCCACATTCTTCTTGTTTTCTCCTAAATTTTCCTTTTCATTCTGCTTTGGCTGTGGAGGTCAAGCCATGAGATATTGACTGACCAAGGCCACACATTTCTGGGAACTTGGAGCCAGATTACCCACGTCCTTGAAACATTCCTGAACTTTTATTAAAGGTTTTCCCTTCTGATCCAGCCTGTCCTCTCTCACACTGTCAGGCTTGAGTGCAGAGGAGGATTCCCATGATTCAGTTTCATGTTATCCTGCGTAGTTACTCAAGCATCAGCCTCCAAATGAATAAAAGAGGAACAAAAAACCAAATTTGTGCAGCCCATGGAGGGCATGGGGGAGCAGAGATCCATGGAGGAGCCCAGGGGGAACAGGGGGTGCCTGAGAGGGGCTGTGACCCTGTGGAGAGACTGTCTCTTATACACATCTAGATGTGTATAAGCAGAGATCCATGGAGGAGCCCAGGGGGAACAGGGGGTGCCTGAGAGGGGCTGTGACCCTGTGGAGAGAGGAGATGACACTGGAGCAGGGTCCTGGCAGTTCATGGAGGATTGTCTCTCGTGGGAAGAACCCTGTGGTGCAGCAGGGGAACAACTCCTCTACCTGAGCAGGAGGAGAAACAACAAGTGATGAACTGACCCAGCCTCCATTCCCAGTATTCCTGAGCCTCCTGAGGGAGGAGGTTGAGTTGGATAGGAGGAAGGGGTGGGGGAAAGCTGTTTTAAAGGGTTTATTTTACTTCTCATTACCCTGCTCTTATTTTGCTAGCAAAAAATTCAATTAATATCTCTAATTCAGTCTGTTTTCCCCATAACAGTATTTGATGAGTGATCCGTCCCAGCCCTTATCTCAATTCATGAAGTTTTCATTACGTTTTCTCTCCCCTGTCCTGCCACAGGGGAATGAGAGTGTGGCCACCAAAAACTGGCCATACAAACCCAAAATTTGGGTAATGAACCCAAATSTCAGATGTGTTGCAGCGCCTTCAAGCAATGCTTGTGGTCCCAAAGGGCTGGAGGCAGCACAACTTGTGGTCACCCAGTGAAGTCAGTGAAACTTCCTCCAAGCCTGATCTGGCAGTTCCTGGAGATCCTTTCCTCCCACCAAGAASATTAGGATCGTGTGGAAGGTTTTATGGTCAATGGCACTTAACAGTGAGTTCAGGCAAGGCAATTGTTGCCCAAATTGTAGTCAGGGAACCCCGTGAAAAATTCAGTGAGGTTGTTAGTGGTGGGAAGTGGTGGTGGATGTTTGCTTCCTGCCTTATCTTGTCCCAAACAACCCCACAACATCTGGTGGGACTCTTGGGCCCTGCCCTTAAGGTGAGCCTAAACCTGGCAACATAAGGCTGGTGTCTACCACCTCTGCAGAGTTCTAATCATTTCTGCATCAGCATTTTAGCTCGGGACTACATTTATTTAAGCGTTTTAAATGGCCTCCAGATGTTGCAAAATCACTGTTTAAAAGAAACCCTAAAAACTTCTACAGGTTTTAAGAAGGCCACAAAAAAGAAGAAGAGAGAGAGAGTCAGACACTGAGCCTCTTATCCGTTGCAAGAAGTTTAGACATTTCTTGCAACTGCATGGCAAAGGAACAGCATTCCCAAAATATCTGGAACCTGCAGAAATGCTGTGCCCCGGGTGTGGTGGCAGGTCCCTCTTCTCACTGCCTGCTCTATTTACTGCTTCCATCTCTCTCAGAGACTGCTGAATCATGATAATCAGCACTTTTTGTTTGCATTGTAAATAAAATAAAAACAACTCAATAATGGAAAACCTTGAGCTAAGGGTGTTGTTTTTGGGACTGTGCTCATTTTCCACCAAAYGCAAAAGTCATGCATTAGAAACTATTCCCTCTGGCAACTCATAAAACAGAAACTTCTCCATTCTTTCCACCCCAGGAAACATTCTGTCAGCAATTCACTTGCAGTGTTCATCTATGAATATGGAGATGGGAGGGTTTTTTTTCTCATGTCTCATTCCTAATATATTAACACAAGGTGCTCTGGGTATCTACAATATACTACAAACTGTGTGAATAATTACAGCTTTAACAGCAGTAAGCCCAATCAGGAAAGCACAGAAGGCTGGAATGGAATTCAAACCACAACAGGGCCTGTGTTTTTATGAATTTACTCTTCTTCTGTTCTAYCCCTGTCAGAAAACCTGTTAGTTTTAAGGCCGTGGCCTCATGTATTTCAATATTTCTGCATCTTTTTCAAGCAGGTGGTGCTCCAGGCTCCAGTRAGGATGCAGAGAGCTCCAGGAACACATCAGCTGTGGTGCTGGAAATGCATCAGGACACATCAGCCAGGAGTGGAAAAACTTCTGCACCTGCAGCAGCTGCGGGACCCCAGATTTCCCTGCTGAAGTGCGTGACCACTGCGAGGATTCATGGCATAGTTTCACCTGTCAGTGAAACCACCTAAAATTAATGTTTCACTGCAGCTTCCACRTGGGAACAGTGTGAGCACCACTGGTGTTCCACCTGTTGTTGACTTCTTAAGTTGCAGTAACATGACTGTGATGTTTTTGTTGATACCCAGGTGTAATGCAGAAGAAGGGGCATGAGACAGCAGAATTCAAGGTGAGACAGCAGAATTCTAGGTGAATCAGCAGAATTCTAGGTGAATCAGCAGAGTTCTAGGTGACACAGCAGAATTCAAGGTGAATCAGCAGAGTTCTAGGTGACACAGCAGAATTCAAGATGGGACAGCAGAATTCAAGGGGAATCAGCAGAATTCAAGGTGGGAGAGCAGAATTCAAGGTGTCAGTGAACCCTTTCAAGAGACCTGGCAGAGCATGTGCAGCTTGGACAAGGGTTTGTGCTCTCCAGGGTGAGTGTCAAGAAGACATTTGAGAAGGAATGATGTGTTGGCTCTGTGGACTTGCACAGAGTGGAAGAACATTGCTGGGAGAGGACTTCAAATTCGTAAATTGGGTTTCAAAAATCACACACTCACGGTAAAAATTAACTTAACTTTGTTTTTTATTAATAATGGAAGAACATTCTTTTCATTTGGTTTCTTATTTCTCAAGTCTGTCAGAGAACATTCTGGTTTTATCTATTTATTTGTTTATTTGTCATGRCCAAACTCTAGAAGGATTTTTTAAATAAAAAATGAAAACTGTTTCATTCCTTCTTGAGCTAGGGCTTCAAGAAAACATCAAATGTCATGAGATTCATGATAAAAAGGATGGCTTTGGCAAAATATTGAAACTGGGGGTGGGACTTGTTTGGGGCTTTTTTTTTGTTTTGGTTTTCATGGGATTTTTTTTGTTTGGGGTTTTTTGTGGATTTGTGTTTGTTTTTTGAGTGGTTTGTTTGTTTGCTGTTTGGGGTTTCATTTTGGTTTTGGTTTGGTTTTTTTGTTGTTTGGGTTTTGTTTTGCTTTGGTTTTTTTTTTTTTTTCATTTGGTTTGGTTTGGCCTGTCTTTTTGTGTTGAGCCCAATAGTTTTTCTTTATTTCCAGGTCTTATTGACTTCCATGGAAATTGGCTAACTTCTTGGTACCTGGACTGATGTCCTTCTGGTGGAAGGATGTGTAACTTTCAGTAGCCTTCAGTTGGGTCAGGCTGCTCATTGCARCACAGACTCTCACATTTTGGCTGCTCTCACATTTTCTTCTCTTGCCCATTGCCACCCACCCAGGAAGAAAAGCCCAACTCTGCTTTGGGAGTGTAAGGTGCCACTGATGCACAGATTTATTCGCAGATTAATGACTCCTTTTTGTGTGCTGGGGAGTTCTGAAATCCTGCATCCTGGTGAGAAAACAGCTCCTAGAGCTGTTTTAGGTGACAGCAAAGTTCTCAGAAACAGAGGAGGAGGGGAAGAAATCAACGAGCAGAAGTGATTAGGAACAAGCATGTAATCCCAGGAAAAGGGTGCTTTATCCACCTGCATTCTTAACCATTATCCATCACTTCTGGTTACTGCTCAGTTCCTCCTGTTGGAATCCAAAATGCAAGGAACTCAAAACTTTAGGCTTGTAAGCCAAAGCTTACAATTAAACAAAAATTTGATCTGAAACCTTGGAAAAGGCTCCCAAACTGAGGTGCTAGAAGTGAGAATGTGGATTTATAGCTTAAAGCAGAGACATGYTAAACTAAGTAAAAGGAAGTTTAGAGTTTTAGGGTTTAAGATATAAAAATAAAATAACTACAAAGGTAAACATAGAGATTGGAATGCAGCACTGTAGGTTTGTGTGTCATCACATGATTGGCTAAAAAAGCTTACACTCTAACATAAGTCCATTAGATGAAATATTTAAGGATTAGATCAAAAACATAAATATCCTTGTTGGCAGTGTTTTATTAATCAATAACTCCTTAATCAAGAACTTGTCTTGTGATCTTCTAAACCATACTATAACCATGTAAACCAAACTCACCCTTCCTACCTATATWAAAAAAATACGAAAATAAACCACATCATCAAAAACAACTCAAACATCCCATCTCTGACTCATTCAAAACTCCTTCATTCAAWAATCCCCATAACCTCAAATTACACTCCTAATTTGACTTTTTTCTGCATCTGTTGGGTACAGAATATGCASATACACCTCTGAGTGCTTCCACATTCTTCAAGTGTGACAAAAYACACTTTTGCACCAGACACCACGACAGCAGCAGCCAGCCACTTGTGGAGAGAGCCCCTTCAACTAAAGCCACATAAAACACTGCCTCCTCCACCAGTTCAGCACAGGGTGTGCAGGTCTGCTCAGCTGGGTGGCAGCAAGGCCCTGGGGAAGCTGTGGGAGTGGATCTGGARGTGTTGGGATGGTTTTGCCTTTCCCTCCCTGCTCGAGGCCGTCGGGGTTCCCCAGGCTCAGGTCTGGCCCCCTGACACTGAGCCTTGTGTCCTGCATCTTCACCCATTCCTGCTGCTCACAGCACGTGGAGGAGCCACAGGAGAGCTGGGGGTTGGTGTTTCCAAGCATTTTCCCACCCTGAATTCAGTCCTGTAGGACTGCTGCCACTCCAGAGAACTCATTTGTGTCCACACGATAGTCATCAATACCTGGCAGGTTTGCAGTCCAGTTCATCACATTTATCCAGGGTAAAATGGCAAAGGATCTCACTTGTGATTAATTGATGGGGATTCCTGCACTTGCTCCTGTGCAGGAATTTCCTTCCACGTTCCTTTTCTTGGTAAGAAATTTTGTTTTAACGGTCTCACTTGGAAGGACTCCCAAAGTTGGAAAGTGACCAGTTCCACGTTATTTATTGAGGATAAAATGGAAAGAGTGAAAGAATGCTGTGCTGTTCTAACACCATGGTCAGTTTTTGCCTAAGACGATTTTGCCTCTTAATTTTTAAGCAAATTAAATTAGAGAGAGCCAATTAGAACATGGTCCTGGCTGTAGACATGGTGGAAATCCAAGCAAGTCTTTGCATATTTCCTGGTTATATTTTCTATCTCTTCTGYATTTTTACTTCTCAGATGCCTCTACAGTCTATCATGGTGCAGATTTTGTCTGCAGCTTGTGTGAATAACTGCTCTAATAATACCTTGTGCAAGCATTTGCCATGAYAAAAGTACCCTAAAGTTATTTTTAAACTTCACCATATGAAAAGACATCTAACTGCTAGCACTTGTGCTGCTGCAGTTCATATTCAAAAATATGTGCACAGTTAATTGCTGGTATTAAATTGCACCTTGCAATTTAGCTGGAACTGCACTTAATACGTTCTTTGAAATGGATATGCATGTGTGTGTGCACACCATGTGTTTGTCTTGAGCATGAATGGCCAGGACCACTGTAGTGGTGCATTAAACAGCAAAAAAAAAAAAAAAAAAAGACAAAACAACCCAGACAGATGTAGGTTTTTGGCCAGAACCTGTGACTCAGAGCAACCCTGGGCTGCAGAACAATTGGGCAAACCTCTGTGAGGTGTGTGAGAGGTGCTGAGCTCGGGTGGAAGCTGGAGGTGAGCCACAGCAGGAGGAGACAGGCAGGTGTGGGATCTGGGGCAGAGGAGGTCCTTGCCTGTCCTCTTTGCTGTGAGGGCTTTATAGTGGTTTAAATGAAAATCTGAACATTCTGCAAGCTGTAATAGAAAACCAAAGAATCGCAGAGCTAATATGATTGCTCAACTACCTTAGCAACCACTTGAATTTTATTGAAGCACCCTCCTGCTTCCTCTACCCCAGCCTGTTTCAGGTTTTTTTTTTGGGTGGGGGAAGTATTTGCTCCAAGTGTTCCTTAAACTGTAAGGAGATAGTTCTGCATTCCTGTTCAGTCTGGAGCCTCTTGGCTGAGCCTGCAGATGATGTGATATGGTGGCTCACATGACACTGATATATATCCAATATGAATGGAGGGGGGACCACACTATCCCCTTGCATGGGCCACTAAGCAGCCAGYGATTTTACGTGGTTGTTGCCATGACTTATTACTTATTATTACTTTCTTGTTGCCATTATATGTCTGCTTTGCCAGGTTCTGCATGAACTTCATCATTCTAACAAAAGTCCTTATTCATCTTCATCCTCACGGAATAATTAATCTTTTTAAAAGARCATTCTTAGTGTTTACTTCTTTTACTGTCATTTTTTTAATTTACTTGTTAATTTTTTATTTTAATGCCATTTCTGGGTTTTTTGGGTCACCTCAGCTTCTTATTGCCCTACACAAGCAAGGCTTGCCTGCATTGTGTTTTGCCAGGGCCTTTCTCCCATTGTACATTAGGATATTCCCCACGAAGCCGACTCCCTGAGCAGCAGAGATTGATTTCTCCTCTGAGTAGCCATATTCTCCACAGAAGTATCCTTTCCAGTTATGTTTTGAAAGTCATCAGACATGCTGTTATAAATGATCACTGAAGATTACTGGAGAAGCTGCAAAATAATAGTGAACCAAGTAGCATCTGTAATTTCCACCGCTGGTTTGCAATCATCACTCAAAATGAATCCCGTCTCAGTTGTAGGGCTAAACTTTTTTTTCCCCCTTTCCTCTTCACTGCTGCATAAGACAGTTGAAATAGATACTGTCTCATGAATTTTTATGCAAAAAGCTGAGCTGCAATCCTCTGTACCARCAGCTAGCATTCTTTGTGAAGATCAAGACTAGCTTAGAAAATGCTGGAGAGAAGTCAGAATTTCCAGTTACTGTGAGGCTCTGTTACAGCTCAAGCGGCTCTGAGATGTATATCTCTGATGCTCTTTCTTCTGAATTTGCCCCAGTATAAATCCAATACCTCCTGCACAGCGTATTTATCACCATTGCTGTTTGTTAGCAGGGGTTTTAGTGTTTTATGAGCATGGTCACCTCCATAGCCCCTGTTTTCCTGTGATCAACCGGTGTAATAAACACCCTCAGTGCAAAAGGACAKACATGAATCAATTTTAATGGGAAATAAGCTGTGATACCTGTGTTTTTCTGTATTTTTTGGGCAAGGTTTTGTCCCCACAACAATCCTTGAGGCCTTGCTCTGGTAATGTGCACAGGCAGGTGTACAACTGTGCAAGCCCAGTGGTTATTAGGGTATGCAAGCTTAAATCCCTAAGTCAAGGACATAACAAACCTCCCATCTGGCCTGGAGGTGTCTCAGTGTTTCTGGTAAACTTCTCTTTTGTGTGTTTTTTTGCCCACYTTGTGATCTGGGGTTGCTACAGAGCTTTTGAGAGGAAACCCAATCTCACCTGGTTGTCAAGAAGAGTGGCAAAGCTCCAAAGTCCTTTCCTATGCTGCCACAATGAAAATTTGCTGCTGCCAGTCAAAGGCAAAACCAGGGAAGAATGTCAGTGCTAGGAGGCTGTCTTTTGATTTTGTATTTTACCCACAGAAAAGGCTTTCTTTGCACTTTCTTCGTCTKTCCTTAATTGGAATTTCTGTGGTGTCTGTTCTCTTCCAAGACTTTGTGCATTCCATGTAAGTCTTAAAGCCCATTGGGAAGAAAATGAGACTGCACCAAACTGTACTCATGGCATCTGAAGCTGTCTGAAGCCTGTGTTGTGCTAATAAATTTATTTTAGAAGTTAGAGGAACTCATTACTACCTGAATTAGCAACCTCACCTCTTGAAGTGGGACAGAAGCTCYACTTTCTTTTGAAATAGACAGACCAGCCAGTGTTGAAGTCAAAAAGGGAGGGATAGATTTGCTGAATTTGGATTTTAGCCCTGACTTTGGGGAAGAAGGAAGAGAAAAAAAAACATAGGAATGGAAGATGGGAATGGAAGCAATCTTCAGAGTTTATCAGATATTGCATGTACAAAACAATTTTGTTTTAATACTCTTCTCTCCACAGCAATTTTTACATCTTCTTCACCTGTTATTTATTTGTTGATGAGAGGGTCTCATAATGATTAGCAGAGGGAACTCAGAACTGCTGAGCTCCATCTCCCTTCTTTCAAGAGCTAAATGCTCTTCCTTCAGTGTGCTATGTGTTCTTAGGGCTGGGTTTATTTTCACATACATGAAAATGTATGCACTTTGGAGTGGTTTTGGAGCCCTCTAACTCTTTGACTCCTGTGAATTGGGTGCTCTAATGCACTTGCAGGATGTCTGRGTGTCAAGTTTTTACTCTTAGACTTCTACATTCTTTTCAGAGCTCTGATTTCTAATGTTGATTACTTAACTTCCTCATTTAGCCCAGAGCTTTGATACAAAAAMCCTTACYTCTTTCACAAAGTTCAGAAAGTATTGKAWTRAAAAAAAWTTTWAAAATCCTTTTTTATTATCAGGTTGGATTTTAGTCACTATTAACACTTTCACATGGATCACATTTAATGGTACCTCCTTCACAGCTTGGCCCSAGCAACACCAGAAGACTCTGTTCCTATCAGCCACCCCTGCTCAACAGTTCCTGCCAATGTGCAAGTTTTGTCAAGCTAAAATGCTTGCAACATTTCCTACAAAAAATTGAAACARGAATTTCTGTCTGCTTCTGACAAATCACACATGATACCAAAGCAAAATGATTTGTACCATCTCTTCTCAAAAATTATTTTCTTCTATTCATTTTTTTTTCTTTTTTTAATGTTCCATGAGAATTTTTTTTTTTGTGAATTCTGAACCACAGATTCTTTAAATGGGCTTGCAATGAGATGGCTCTTTTATATGAATTTGAGAACATCACTGTCAATTCAGATCAATAATTCCTGAACCAACTGAGTTTTTTAATACAACTTACTGGAGAAGAAGAGAGTACTATGGATTTGATTGCTTCCTCCAGCTTTTGAAATGTAAAGAACAAACATGGTATTTGAATAAATTTATTTTTTTTCTCTCTTTCTCTCCAGGTTAGGCTTGTGCAGTGTGTATTTAGTCATTCTAGCTGATTCATAGCCAGCAGTTTGTGTCTTGAAGAGCAAGCACAGGGTGTTCCTTGCGAGACACAATGATCAGTTCTGCAAACACTGCTAAAATGATATCTCTCCGTATTATGGCAGCTCCTGCCAAGCACCTCTGTAAGTCAGGGGTTGTATCAGCATTTCCATTATAAATATAACATTTACATTACTACCACCTCCCTTGATTTATCTCATGCTCCTGTGCTATAACACAGAATCACATTTTCTTTGTTCACTGCAGCTGTACAGGGCTGTAGATGGGGCTGGGGGCTCGGGGGATTTTCCTTCAAGTGCTCCCAAATCTCTCTCCCACACTATAAAGCCTAGTGTGGCCTTTTCAGCAAATATTGCTGCATTTTTATTCTTTGCTTCAAGACATTATTCTGTTTATATGCTGTGTACCTGGCCTAAGGTGCATTTACAATTTACTGGTGCAYGTACTGCAGGTGCTTTAAATCCTTCTGTTCATCATCTACATGGTCAGCCAGGAGGAACAGATGTCTTTCTGCACCAAACACCTCCTTCTGAATTCCCCATGTCCCTGGTTTTGCCACTGAGTAAAGGCTCAGGTCCCAAAACAAGGGATGTGGGCAAGTGACAGAAAAGGGAACTGAGTCTAGGAATGCAACATTATTAAATCCATGCGTGATAAGCACCCGCTGTATTCATGGTCCATTTATATATATATCATTATAGATGGTTAATAAATCATTAATAMATGATGTTACAGACCCAAATAACAAGCTATCATAAATGGTATCATTATTCCAGCAGCAAGTGGAATTGRGAATTGCATTTGGAAGCACACAGTTGGGCCCACTAGCCTTCTGTGACAGCTGACTTTCCAGTTCTTTTCTACTTAAAGCCATTAAAATGTCTTATTGATCACTGCTAAGCTATTCAGAAATGGGAAATCTAAWAATTGATATGTCCCTTTATGGGATTTACTGAAATTTTTCTCTGGTTTATTTTTTTTTTCTTTTTGCTCCATGTGATTTTGTACTTCAACATTTCTTCTGGAGAACAGCATCTGCGAATTGTTTATTTGCAAGTGGTGAAAATGTTATTGTTTAGTCTTTTCTTTTTCTTTTTTTTTTTTCTTTTTTTTGGTTACAAATAGTTTGGGAAAAAACTCTCTACTTTTGACCATAATTTTTTTAAAAATGCATTTGCTTGGAAAACCTGGACTTGATGTCTTCACCTCAGGCAATGTGCAGGGCAGGGAGGGCAGGGGCAGAGTGGGCAAGTGGAATCCCCCAGGCTGCTCAACCCTCCTTCCCCCACTGCAGAACAGGGTGTGGAGGTAACCCCAATTTGCAGGAATGTGGGTACCACCTGTACCCTGGATTAAAAGAATAGTTCTGCTGACTTCAAGCTATGAGTCCAGTACCTTATAAATAATTACTTAAACTAAGAGAAAGAAGAAGTGAAGAAAAAGAAAAAAAAAAATCATTGAAGTCTATTACTACAAAAATTACCCAGGAAGGTCCYTACATTTTTTCACCTGCTAAGGCACCAGCAACTTTCTTCCCACCTCACGAATTATATTTACAGTTTCCTTGAGGTTTTTGCCCTGAAGTCAATTTTCATTCCAGCAACTTTTCTTCTGTACTGTGCCTTGGCTCCTTAGGTCATTAACCTCAAGCAAGGAACTTTGTCAAATACTTTGAAACACGAAGTCCACTCCATTTCCCCTGTCTGTCCTGGTGGCAATACAGCACTTTCAAAGAATTCCAGCAATTTTCTGAGGCGTGACCTGCCTCTCCTGAAACATGCTGGTATCTTTGCAATCTTTCAGCAAGCTGTGCTGTACCAAATGTTCTTCCATTTGATCTTCTTAAATATTTACTCAACTGTTTCCAGTGACTCTCATTCAGTTAACTGGTCTCCAGTAACTTGACAAACTCAGCCAGCTTGATGGATTGCTTGCTTGTTTTCCATATAAAAAACTCGAAGTAAACAGTAAAATATATTTTAATCTCGCAGCTTACAGTCTCTCCTGATGTAAAAAATTGCTAATCATTCAGTGGAAAAACATATTTCTTTTTTTGGGGAAATATGTTTGATTGTGTGGTAGAAAGAGTTGGATCTCTTAAAGTACTATCTGAGAGCTAACTTGTTGAATAGCCACTGCCCATGTTTTACTCTTATGTGCMATGAAAATACCATTTTACTCACAAATGCTGCAGAATTGGTGTTACCTGTGGAAATGTGGTGATCATTAGGAAATGATAATGTGATTTCTTTCTTAGCAGTGAAATGCTTCAAGGAATGGAAGCTCAGGAGGAAGTGGACTGGCTTCTGTCAAATTTAAAATAGGAAGAGGCTCTATAATGTTAATCCACTGGATTAACTGCTGATCTGAATGGACGTGCTGGGCAAGGGGGAGGCAGGGAATACTATTGGCCTTTATTTCAGGTTACCAAAGGACCAAATAAATCAGTGTCTGTGCTGCAATGCCCAGGAATTTTCCTCCAAAATGAACAAACAAGGTTTTTGAATATACTTCTGGGCCAGATCCTTGTGTGTTTCCTGGAGGTATCAGTCACATCATTGCCTCCAGTGTAGACCTCCTTCCCTCTCTCCTGCAGGGCCTGGCCCCTGCCTCACCAGCACAGAACATTTTAAGCTGCGAGTGAAGGAAATTTTTAGAGAGCTCTGTTCCTCCCCATGTTCCCATCTCTTCAAAGCTCGCGGGCAGTGAGGGCTCTCCTTTTACTTGAGCACAGGGAAGTTTGAGTGTTTAGATCAGAAAGCCCAAGCTTGCTCTCTGCTGTCACTGAGGAGCTTTGAATGGCTGCATTGTGAGGCACTGACCATAATGTCCTAGCTGGTCATTGATCTTTTCAGACACATTCTTCTAACTGGGGCATCCTTGTGGCACGATGAGCAGAATAATAATTTAGGAAGAAAGCACACTAAATCATCCAAAGGCAGCTCCTTTGGTCTCCAAGATGGTTAGAGCAGGGCAGAGGTTTTCTGAGAGGAGCAGGTGAGTGAGGGATGCAGCAGCAAAACATTGTGGAGGAGAAGAAACCTGAGCACCTGAAAATTCCTGCATGGAGCGGGGACAGCACATGTTTGGCATTTCTATTGGTGTTTTCTTGGACAGCAGAGAGAGACTGGTGAGGAAGTGGATTTTTTCCTGGTGCTCAGCTTTTCAGCCTTTTCTTTCCCCCTTCTCTTCCCTGCTCCCCCTCCCCTCACGCCATGGCCCTCACTGGCTTGCGAACTGAGCAGCATTTTCCTTCCAAAGATAAAAAAGATTGAGGTCCATCTCCTTTGCATCCACCCCAGGGGCAAATCTTCTCTTCCTACTGTGCTGCAGTGGGTATAATTTCACACCTCAAAGCACGACTCTTGCTGTTTGGTGATAACTGAATAAGTTTCTCTGAAGCTTACTTCAATTTACTCCTGAATAAGTACCCGTCATTCTTGTTTGTTTGGCTATGCTGGTTATCCAAAAGTCACCCCAATAAAACAGATGGCTGAATCAAGCATGTAYAGATTAAGCAGAATGTAAAATTTTGTTGATCGAAATGTTTTTTTATTGAAACTTTTTTTTTTGTCAGAGACTAGCATTTCAATCAGGCTAATTTTCTTCTCTAAAATGTCAACACTCCTCTATTTAATTTTTCAGAAGATGGGAAAGKTTTTCTTTTTTTCTTTTTTTTTTCCTTCAGCCACTGGAAATTTAAAGTTTTCATGTATTTTTGAAAGAAAAACTGAAAGGGAAATGTTGATACGAATGGAAAGAAATTCACTTTTTGAAATACTTCCACAGAACCAAACTTCTCTTAATTAGCTTTTAACATGCTGCAACTATAAAGAGAATTTGACATCTCTAATTTTGCAAACAGTATAGAAATTCTCCTTACACAAACTGGTTTTGCTTAGATTGCCTATTTTCATATTGATTTTTTTATTTCTTGAAGAATCTAACACTGTCAATTCACTTCAGATAATACGTGTATGGATACAGCAATACTGCTGCTCAGTTTTCTGGTGCAAGGCTTTGCTAATGACTGTGGAAGAGATCTCTGCAAGGCAAACACTGCTCCTGGGAGCCTGGGGAAATGGGAGAAATTGAAATAAGTATTGTTTGTAGACATGATAAGTGCACTAGGTTTGCATTGGAGGTTATTGCTATTTTATCTGTGGTTGGAATGCTTTTTTGGTCCCATTCTTGTATTTTCTGTTACAGATGCTTCATCCATTTACATACCTGAACCCTTTCAATGCACTCAGCACGTACCTTTAACAGCCCACTCTGCATTTTAATGATCAAAAATCATCTTGTGGTGTGTCCATCRGCTTTCCAGTCAAAGGCTTCGAGTGGTGAAGGATGAGATACTGCCCAGTGGTACTGGAAAATGTTGGCTTTATTCACTGGATGCTAAATCTGGGGAGTTTTAGAAATCTGTCCCTTCTTTTTGGTGAGGATGTGGCACACATTTTGTTTCACCTGCGTGCTGAAAATCCCCAAAACTCTTCTCACTGATGCTACTGCCTCCACCAATGCCAACCAACAAGGTTGCAGGTGTGTCTTTAAACATTCTGGGGTTTTTTTCAGTCCTCCACTGATTAGAACTTCCCCACATTCTTCCTCTGCTGGGTTACGATTACGACTCCTGTAAAGCCACAGCTGTGCTCGGTGGTTTTGCAGCAAGAGTAAAGGCAGGATTCAGAGGTGATATTGCTGSTCTGTATTTCACTCTGTCAAAAGTTATGGATGCATATCAACACTGGGAATGGCACAGTAAGAGAGCTGCTTGCACCTGAAATGCATTGCTGTTTATTGTCTCCTTTCCCATTTCTATCTCCTGCATAGAATTTCTTAGGGAGCTCCTCTTCATAATTCCTTCAAGATTTAATTTTGTTTGAGGTGCACAGATATTAAGATGCTTTCCACTCCTGTAGACTCCTTTTTGTTCACGATCCACAAAACTTGCATTTGCTCTTTTCTAATAATTCAGCAATCCTTTTGTTCATCCCAATACTTTTTACCAGTGTCTGATGCTTCCCCATGTCTCTCCAGACATAAATTGTCATTTTCACCTCCTGACATTGGGAAAACTTTCCTGGCACAGGTAGAAATAGTTAGGAGAGAGGATGCAAAGTGAGAGGAAGGTTTCAGTTTTCCAGCCCTCTCCTTGCCCAGTGTGTGCAGACCTGATGCTCTTTGTTCTCCACAGTGTGTTAGGGTGTCCATTATCAACAATGGAAGCTTGTTAACACAGTAGCACGGAGACTGTCCATTATTCCTCTTGCTCCTTTTTAAAGAGGCCATTAAAATAGAGCCAAGCTCCTTTCCCTACAGGTTGAATTTTGAACAAATTTAATTTCTATTTGTTAGGGAAACTTGTGCTGCTGGGGAAAAAAAAAAAAATAAGAAGAAGCCAGATTGACAGTTCTGGAATATAAAGTCCTTTATTCATCCACAGCACAGGTAGAGGAAGTGGCTGTTTCACTTGTCTTGCCAATTTTTGCTCATCTCTGACCTAGAGGTATCACCTCAAGCTTGGAGTTCATTCTCCACATCTTTCTAATCATTGGGCTCTCTGCTGAGGTAGGTGCCAATTAGCACAGGTTATTTTAGTGATGTGGACAGCTGACCATTACAAGAGGACGGAAACCATGAATTTTACTTTGTGCAACGACAGTTCATCATCGTGGCTATGTTGGACAAACTCGTGCTGCTGTCCTGAAAGAGTTTGTCTGGGCTTGGGTCACATTGCCAAGACATTCCAGGCATCTCAGCCCCACCAGCTGTGCTGGTTTTCACATGGGAAAGGTCTGTGTGTAGTCTGCTGACAGTGAACCAGCTACCACAACCTTGAGCTTTGCTTCTGTCCTCTTTTTGTCTGAAGGTCTAAGTCACCCTAGTCAAGCCAGACAGTGAAATATCACTGTCTGCCTAGAAAGAAAGGAAAAATGACCAAAAATACCCAGGAGTGGCAGAAACACGTTGAAAACCTAATTTCAAGTTCATGARAGAGCTCATTTTTAAAAGATGTTCCCAGTGTTTCATGCTGGGGGATGGTGATGGTGGGTTTTTTTGCCATCAGGCTGAGAGTTACTGACTGCAAAACCAGGTGCTGTTAGTCCCCAGAAACCCAGCTGAGAGGGAAGAATATCAGGGTCTTGAGCAGGAATGAATGAACTTGAGGTGATCCCTGGCTTGGACACATTCACTGTTTTTAAGTCTGGGCTGAAGTTAATGCATACAGAAGAATCTGCTGTGATTACAGATGCGCCCTGCATTGCTTGTTTGCACAGCAAGAGGCCAAGCAGTCCAAGGAGGCTTTGAAATGTGCTTCTAAGAAAGCAAAGAAGGGGGTGGAGGATGCTGGAACTCTTGGGCAGTGTTGCTGACATGCACACAGAGTTGCTCAGTCAAAGGAATTTGCAACCAAATGCTCCTCATTGAGCCTGGTGGGCAGTGGAAGCCCCACCTTGTTTGAAAACTTTAAAACATCCCAGGCTATAAATCTCATTCATTTGCATTTCTTTTCAGAGGATGAGGTGGAGCGTGGAGGATAGCAGTATTGATGAGGATTAAACTAGCAAATGGGATGAGCTTGTGGAATACCTAGTGCTAAGCCAAAGTGCTCTGCTTCTGATACATGTACCAAGTGAGAGGAGGAGGCTGCATGTGGCATGGTTCAGTTCATACTGGATTGTTCAATTGTTTTCATAAAGAAGGAGAGAAATTGAATCACCATCCAGAATATGAAGTATTTTCCTTTTTTGTTTTTTAATGAAATGTACACGGGTAGCGTTTTACAAGTTTCTGTTTTTTAAGAATTTTTTTTTTTTTTTCTTACAGTTTAAAAACCCCACCTCTTGAATTTGGAAATTTCCCAACCTCTTATCTGTTTTTATCAGCACATCCATGACATGACAATGGTGATGTAAAGTGGACTCATGGAACTGGGTGGGACCCACCATGTGGAGCATGGTGTGGGAATCTGACAAGTGTAGGAGACATTGTTTTCTATAAGCTGATTTATTTAGTTTTGGGTTGGTTTTCTTTTTTTAGCTGCTTTTCAAAAACGACACCAAAAATACCACACCAACCTTAAAGGAGAGGATTAAAAAGGAGTTGTTTGYTTGAATGAAAACAAGCAGGAAAATGTCCTTGAGAACAAGGTGCATTGTTCTCCTGCCTGGAGAAGGCAAGAGATACTTGGTCTGAAGCACTGGGGAGAGAAATAGATGTGGAGGAGCACATCTTCATAGCTCCATCCTCTCTCCTCCCCCCGTGTTCCTCCAAAACTGAACAAAGTTGCCTCCCACTCTGTCTGCTGTAAGAACAATGCTTGTGATGACAGAACACAAATCAGGTGAGGTCTCCCTGAGTCAGGGGAGAGATTCCCCACCAAGTTGCCAACATACACTCCAGGTTTTGAATGAACCTTCAGAACACAACTGCAGCCATCATGGAAATCTGGTAGATCTCCAAAATATATAAATATAGATACAGATACACAGATATATAGATATACACAGARAGAGAGGGAGGGAGGGAGAGAGAGATGCTTCATAGCAAGACCCTGACAGCCACCTTTATGCCTGTTGCAAGGTACCAGGAAGGGAAGATTCTCAGAATATTAAAAAATAGTCATGTAGAGATYTCCCTGTCTTCCATTCTTCACTCAAACTTGATGCACAACATTTCCAACATCAGCCTTAAGGCAGCAGAGTTTGTGTCAGCAGATTTTGTGTCAGCAGATTTCATCCAAATCAAGGAGTCCTCAAACCACATGTTCATGAACTGAATCCTCTTTTCTACTCACCCTCTGTTTTGTTGTTGCTTTTTTTTTTCCTGCTAAAATATCTTGCTGTACAAAGACTTTTTTCTTTTTGGCAGCCACTGAAATCACTTTGTTATGAAGCATCCAGATTTTATCAGACAATTAGCAAGCCAGCTCAGTGTTTGTGTGTGTGCATGTGCGCGTCTGTTTGCATGTGTCCGTGTGGTAATTGATATTCATGATGTATGGCTGGCTGGCTGGAATATCTCACTACCCACACAAAATGATTGCTGGTGAGAAGGCCTTTTCCAGCTCAGTATTAGCATGCTTCATCTGAAATTTGCTTTGCTGACAGGCCTTTTGCTCCTGGTTGTGCGCTCCTGATGCAAAATGCATCATTGTGCCTAATTTCAAGCATAGCAGCTCTGTAATAATCTCCTGAGGAGATATTAAGTTATATCTATTTGTGCTGTCTTGGGTGATCATGCAAGTTGCTAGCGTGACAGCAGCAACAGGACCTGGATACAGAACAAACAAAGGAAGGGCCTGCCAAAGCCACAGAYGTGTGCTCCAGTTGTGGTGGTAATATATGAGGTATGCAAGATGTCTTTTTAGGAATGCTGGGTTCCCAGCCTCTGCAGGTTAAATATTCCCCTCTGCCTCACRTCAGCTGAATTGATGGTTTTGCCACCCAGCAGCCCCAGGAAGATAATAACTGTCAGTCACCAGCAATCTGCACTGCATTTACAGAAACAAACAGGATGCCAGTTTGGAGAGAAGATGATWTTTGTGCAAATACCTGGTAAGTGACCACATATTGTTGCAATAGTTGTCGCCCCTTTATACATGTATGTATGTCCAGACTCGGGACAAGTGAGTGCTAAACACACACCATTCAGGGCTGGACCTGGGCTTTAACAAAGGCATTGTAGCAAAGTAATTTCTATACCTGCCTTGATGAAGAATGCGACATGGATGCAGAATCCCTGCAAAGAAATGCATTATGAGATTTCYTTTTTTGCTGGTTCAGCCCTATTAATCTGTTCAGCATGAGCTCAAGTATTTTAATAACAGGCATGGAATATTATGCCTGCTCTGAAATGGCTTTTTTTTCTAAGCACAACTTGRGCTATGTTTGTGCTAACCTAGTTGGGGGAAAAACCCCAGGTTTTAAGCTTATCCTCCTTTTCTTTCCCTAATCACAGCTACAGGGCAAAACATACCAAGACTCTAATAGGAGAAATAGCATTATCATATGCTAATTTACAGTAATGTTAAGAATAGCACAAACAACAAACCTTTGACTGTATGAACAGGTTGAAATTCATATTTGTGAATAGACCTGTGGCATGGCTGGCTGGCCTTTTGGGGACAGAATTTGTGTTCCTGAGTAAACTCCATTTTGGGAATTGGTGCTGACATAAGAGTTCTTACTCATAAACTGATTTTTTTTTCTCCTGGTTTTGCCTAYATATTTATTTCCTGCTGAATACTACTGCAGGAGAAGGCACTCAGTCTSCAGCCAAAGACTATCTGCTCCCTATGATCAAGAGCAACCACTCCATCTCTTACAGGAACAGACAGTGACAGCTACCAAAAGAGTATCGGTCTGCTCCTCTTCCTCTGGAAGCTGCAGGCTGCACTGGAGAAGTCCAAGGGTGAGAGAAACTGCAAATGGAGAAGAGAAAGGACATCTGAGAGTCTTCACTGAATAATCRGAAGACTGATGGATTTCAGACAAAGACAGCAGTTATATAATGCATTCCTCCTCTGTGAGTAATCATATGCAAAGATTGACATGTTTGTGAGTGTTCCCAAAACTGATCCTGGGCTTACTGTGGCCGTTCCTGCATGAAAAAAACATCAGTCAGAGGGAAAGAGGAAAAATAAAGAGAGAGGGGGGGGAAAAAAGGAAAGAAGTGTGATTGTGCTCCTAGGACAACATCCTGAATTTTTCCCTGGTGGACCCTTGCCATTACCATGGCAAAATGCCTGGAAACTGCCGTTCTTTTCCACAAAAAAAAAATGTTTTGAAGGAAGAACAAAAGAAGTTTGAGCTTTGGCAGATCGTTGAAGATCACTGTGTTCAGATCCTCAGCTGGTGTAAATCAAGATAACTGCAGTATTGCTACAGTAGTTAAAAACTGACGACTCTCCCATCCATCATAACTTGCTGCTAAGGGGGAATATTTCTTTGCAGCCTAAATAGAGGAAAGGATTGCTTTTACTGCATGGTGCATGTTTTCCTGTTAAGAAAATATTTCTTATCCTTAATTGCTTAAGCTCCCTTGTGCATGTAAGGTGGTGGTGCCTCCTGTCATGGAGGCATTTGCTGTGTGTGACACCTTGCTTTATTTCTTTGCTTTGCTAGTTGAATGACATGTTAATCTGCTGTGAAGGTGCATAATAGGATCAATGGGAATCAGGATGTATGTTTTAAATTAAAAAGAGCTCCTTTCTTTGTCTGATTCATGTTTCTGTATTATATCACAGCATGTGTGGCCAAAGAGTGTTCCCACTAGGCTCGGATAACCTGATGCTGGTCAATAATTAAATAACAATCTGTAAAATTGAAAGGCTTTATGTTTCAGAGTGAAAAGATGTTCTTGCAGCTAATGGTGGTCAACAGGTAAGCACCCTGAGAYCTCCATACATGCAAATACCTCATGATCATGCAGATACAAGGACTTGCAAATCCATTTTTGCAGTTGCAGAAGGTCAAAGTCTATAAACCCTCCTTTGCTTACGAATCAAGGTGCAGTGCATCTGACTAGTGTGCAGCAGTGAGTTGGGGTGGTTTTTTTTTTTGTTTTTTTTTTTTCCTCTTCTACATTGAGAAAAATGTCCTGAGAAAATTAAACTCATCTGAGCTATGTCAGGAATTGCATGTGACCAYAAGAATTAGATAAGCCTAGAAAATTCCATTATCTGTTCATACCACTCATTATTTGATGGTCCAGTCTGGATTTGTGGTGTTGTTGGGGGCTGAGCACTGGAGCAGTAGAGGCAGGAATATAACTCCAGGTTCCTGTGTGGTGGGTGTTGATCAGGAGCAGACACAGGAGTGGAGAGGCAGTCACAGAGACAGACTCCACAATCCCTTACATCCCAAATTCACTCAGGTCTGCTCACTCTTTGCAGTGGAAGGGCCCAAGGCTTTCCACAGCATGCATTTCTCTTTTTTATCTTTTTTATCTTATTTATCTTTATCTTTTTATATTATTTATATTTATATTTATTTTTTTATCTTATTTATCTGCAGCAAAAATTAACTTTGAAGGTGTTCTGGAAGACAGACTTTCATTTATGTTGAGGAATGTTACTCCTGAYCTGCAGCCCAAGTGCTGCACCCTGTTTATACATGTATTCACTTTTTTGTCTTCCGTTGGTAAAGGGTATTATTTCAGGATCATCCAGCAGCCTATTTGATTAGCTGTGTTATCTTCCAGACAGCTCTAATGCTGCTCTGTGCCCAGACCAAGGGAATGTGAGGTTACCAGGGTAAGAATCATAGGCAGCAAATAAAATACAATTAGGACTGGGAGAATTGGGCTCAGGGAAGGAATGGCAGCCCTCTGAACTTCCAATTTTCACCAGGAGTGTCCCAGATGGCACCATGCTAATAAAAGAAGATAAGGTGGGTTAATCCAGGGATGACWTCTCCCCCTGAGGAAGCCACAGCTCTGCCTTCAGCTGATGCTGTGCCCATGCAGTGGTGTCTGACTGGTCCAGTGCTCACCCAAAGATCACCTCTGTGAAGAGCATCCTTGTGAGGAACACTGTGTGGGCTATTCTAACCCCCTTGTGCTGACAGAAAGCACCAAGGCTGGGAGAAATCTCCCCCACCTTATTGTTTTAATACATATGGAATTTAAAAAAAAATTAAAAAGTGTTGCTTACTCTTGATTAAATATAAGTTTCAAAATAGCATTGCTCCTGCACTCTTTCTTTTATTCCTGTGTCTGGTCTCAGAAAAATCTTTTTTTCCTATGTCTGGTCTCACTGCAAAAATAAGTAGAACATGGGACTATTTATGGGGAGACTTGCATTCTCTGTTTGAATACACCTATTTGATGCTCTGTTACCTGAGGAATATCACACCTTTTCTTTCTGTCTTGATTTACTTTTGCAAAAAAACAGTCACCTCTTTCAGTGAAGTGTTACAGCCCTTTTAGGTGGCTGCTCCATTAATGCTCCCAGTTGCCCTTGGACCTCCAAAGTGGAGAAAACACAATGAATGAGAGACTTCTGATCATAGAAACTTCTGTCAGGAAACTGTGAGTTCACTGWGGCAAAACATGGCTCTGGTAAGCAGTACAACACTGAAATTCAGGCCTGAAATCCTTCTGAGTGTGTGGCTGTGAGAAACCTTGCACAACTTGCACCTGGCTGAACTCCTTCATGGTTGGAATCATTGAGAGATGAACGGGAATGAATTTGCACAATGCCATGCAAAGCCTGTTACTGCTGTTYCCCACCATTCTCCTTTTGGCTCTGAGCCTGTCCTTTAAACACCCAGAAATGTCTGTGGGTGAGGCCTCCTTCCTTACTGAATCCACCTTCTCAAGAGGYTTTTCCTTCTGAGGTTCTGCCCACCAGCATTTTGTACTCATTTTTCTTCCATGCTTTCCACAGCTTTCCCTCCTTAGTGTGGAGGCCCAGTAGGCCCAAGGAGAAAGAAGCTTCAATATCATTTGTGTCTGTCCTGCTTGAAAACTTCCTTTCCTTGCTTAATCACAGAATGGGTGGGGTTTGAAGGGACCTCTGGAGATCCCCCAGTCCAACCAGGGTCACCTGGAGCAGGTGACATGGGACCACACCCAGGTGGGTTTGGGGTGCTTCCAGAAGACTCCACACCCTCATGTTCCAGTGCTTTACCACCCACAATGGGAAGAAGTTCTTCCTTGTGTKGAGGTGGAAATTTTTGTYGTTTAGTTTATGGCCATTGCTCCTTGTCCTGTCTTTGGGCACCACTGGAAAGAGTCTGGAACCATTCTCTTGGCACCTGCAGGATTTTTGTGTGTGTTAATGAGATCTCCCCTCCATCTTCTCCAGACTAACCAATGCTCCAGACCCCTCCTCATCTTTTGTGGCCCTTAATGGCAGCACTAAACCTTTCCAGCAGACCAACCTGCACAGTTTGGCCTGCATGTTCACAGCTGGTGTGTGCCACACACCCTTCTCTCCCCATGGATTGAATTCTCCTGCGTGTGCATGCCACTTCTGCTCTGCCTGCTGCACCCAGTGCTTGGCWACCTTGGAGCACCACACTCCTGTGGATGCTACTTCTGATCACTCTGCTTCTGAGCTGTGTCTTTGGTCCTTCCCTGAGGCCTCCTGTGGTCTGATCCTGTCCAGTTCCTGCTTGCTCTCAGTCTTTGGGGATGGATGTCACTGATACCAGAGTGGGTCTGGTGTGTGTTCACTTCTGAGGACCCTGGAGAAGAAAATTAGCCCAGGAATGTGGTGGAGTCAGGCTGAGTTATCTTTGCAAGGCGTCTGCTTTGCTGGCAAATGGACATCTCTGCTGCCTSCAGAGCACCGGGGATTTCTGAGGGCCAAGATGCTCTGTGAGAGCCCTCATTAATAATAAATTCCTGTCACCTCCAGCATGGACTAACTGCACTTCTGTCTGTGCTAGCACCTTCCAGCATCATCCAGCTCCTGYTGAAGCCAGGAACAGCACCTTCCTCAGGCCAGGATCCCCTCCTTTGGGGATTTTCCCATGGCTTGAATGCTGGACTCATTTTAAGCAGACCCTTGATCTTCCAGGGAGAGAGCTGCAATGAGCTGTGAGAGCTGAGGAGATGAGTGGTGGAGCAGAACAAGTGTGCTAGAGGGGGTTTTTGGTGTTTCTTTCAGGTTAATGCAATCACTAAAGATAAAACCTCTCCAGCAGAAAGATAATACAGCTTCCCTTTCTTTACCTCCACATTAAGAGTGCTTCTTACACACACACATAATAGATACTAGAAAAATATGGGAGATGAGACTGCACAAGCTTTCAATAATGGCTGCAGAAAACAGTAAGTTATCGTCTCAATCAAGAGGTCTTGAAAATGTAATAAGGGAGTTAGCATTTCAAGAGGATGGCTGTGTTTGTCTCTGTCCTTACCAATCACTTCCTTCCTCCTTTCTGTACACAGGGCCCCCACAAGGCCTCTGAACATGGTTTATTGTTTTCTGTCTGCTTAAATAATTTGAGAAGAGGGATTACACTGTGGCAAAAGAGTTGCAGTCAGGTTTGGGGGATCTGGCATAATTTTCGGATCCACGATATTCCTCGTTCCCAGGCTGTGTCTTCCTGTTAAAGACAGTGGTGGGTAGCAGAAGGTGCACTACCTTTCCTTCCAGAAGAGTGTAATCATTTTAAGATGGGTGCCACCTGGCTGGTTGTCTGGATGTGAGGAGCCATCAGCATGTTTGCTTTGAGTGAGCACACATTTACGTGGCCACACTTCCCCGCATTTCTGAGGGGGATTGTTCAAAGCTATCTGTGTGCGTGATGTTCTGCCATGAGCTTACACCCTTCCTGTCTGAAAGCATCTCCTCCCCACCCAGATACAATAGCAGTGGCATGACTGTTTTCCCAACCTCTGTCTCTTTTACTTATTTTCATTAGAAGCTTTTTTTTTTTTTTTTTTTGCAGAGACTGTCTCATCTGCTGTCTTTTTTTTTCAGTCCATCTCTCAGAAATGTCTTGCACGAGACATGGAGGATGAATAAGATAGTTGTGACTTTAAAAAAAATAAAAAAAGAAGSATATCTATATTTTTCTCTGCCAGCTGATGCAGCTATTACTTTGAAAGCTGATTGTGAGGAGAAGAAAGGTCTGTGGTAAAAAGTCAACAAGCAATGGACACTGAAGAGGTGACATTCTATTTTGGAGTGAGCTATGTGTGGTGCATACCAGAATGGGTAAACACCCAACAGTTAGACAATGATGCTGCACTTTTAGAAAGGGGGTTGGGGTTTTTAACCCCTACTGGCTCAAAGGAGGTCTATGWTCATGTGTAATCATGGCAGACAAGCCATTCCAGCCCCCCAAAAAATGGGTCAAGATAGCTCCTTGAATGCTCCTTTCCCTTGGCACCTCTGTAAGAGGGTGGTATCTTTTCCCTCTGACACTGAATCAACTCATCTTTGCTGTGAGAGAATATGAGCAATTCTTCTCTCCCAATATCTTTTCTGTGACTCTTAGATAGTGGGAAACAGTGCCATCATTTACCTATGCATCCCCTCTCTATCTTATTGCTGCCCCATAAAACAAAGCCTCAGAAAGGATGAACAGTTGTCAGTTCTTTGCCTGCACTGTCACTTTGCAAACCCTAAATAATAGTGAGATTATGGCATGCTATAAAAGTACCTTGAGATAAACCTGTCTAAGTGCAGGGCTGATATTTGCTTTTGGATTAGATTTCAGTATGATCTCTTCTTTCTCTCTTTTTTTATTTTTTTAAGATAGCTCTTGTAATTCTCTCAAAAACTCAAAGAATGGCCTTGAGAGTGAACCTGCAGAACACATTGTTAAGCCAGAAAGGAAGACTGAATTAAGTTTACTTTCAGCTGATTTGTTTGTGCTCTTAGCTGAGTTACTCAGCCTTTCATGTAGTTCTCCCATGCAAGTACTAATCTGGCTCACTGGCTTTTGAGATCTTAAAGGATCCTAGCTCAAGCCCAAGCAAAGTACATGTGGTGTCTAGACAGAGAGTTTAATTCACACTCAGACTGCAAAAAGAGTCTGAGGTTGTTTGCCTTTACATTAGAAAGGCAGAGCTTGCTTAAAACTTGAGTTCAAGGGCTTGAGGTCTGGTTTTCCAGAGTAAGAAGCTGTTCTGACTGAAACAGAAAGAAAAGGTATGACTTGAGCAAGAAATACCTCRGTCATCATAAGCTGATGGATAGGCAGAGCCTGGAAGGTAAATATAAATAAATAAAGAATCAATCAAAGCTCTTCTCCTTGTTTTGTCCCTTGCTCAGTTTCACCTTCAGAGCTGTTCCAGAAGGAGCTGGTGGTTCTTGCTCTGCCTGTGCCTGGTTTTACAGCTGTCAATGGCTGACTTGTTTTTCATCTGKTTTTTTTCAAAGTGAAACCTAAAAAAAGGGGAAGACTATTCCCTACCAGAGTGACCACCTTCCTCCAGGCCAGACTCAAAAGTCTGCTCTAGCCCCAGAGAGATGCCTGTTGTTTGCCATTTTTGGACAAATGAGTTCATCTCTGGGGGGTGGCCAGGAGGGCTAGCTTGGTGAGTCTTTCTCATCAAGAAAAGGGATTTTTGAAGCATTTTCCAGAAGCTTAGAAGCTATCTTGAGGCTGTGGTCTCAGACTGCCTCAAAAGCTCACTTTGGGAACCCTGTGGTCAGTTCAGTGGTGATATATCTTGTTAACCAAATTTTATTCTCTCTCTAGAGCCCTCCACATTCTCTAAATCCTATGAGCCCCAATGAAACTGTGACCATTTTGTTGAAGAAAAGTAAAAGAAAGCACGTTTTTGGTGAGCTTAGGCTGGCAGGTCAGTGTGGAATTAGCACCAAAAACCGGAATGCCCTCTYACCTTTCTTGCCCCAAGTTTGCAATTAACTTCACCAAATTCTGGTGGGAACAGGTGGAGATGCCAGGCTGCCCTGCTGCCGAGGCCAGTGACAGCATCAGCTACCTCGATTTGTTTTGCCAAACCCACCCACAAGTGGCTAATGTGCAAAAAAAACCCCAAGCCATTTCATGTCATCTGACAGGCAGCCACGCAGGGGTTGTGGCTCTCATGATTTATTAACTTGGAGTGGCTGTGAATTGACCACACAGAGGTACAAGGCTTTGTATCCTGCTGTCAATCCCCTGGGCTGCAGAGAATACCTAAATATATTTTAGTGCTCAGAACAAAAGCTCTCCACTGATACCCATCGTTAATCCTCTACACCACCTCCACCACATCATTAGCTGGCAAGTCTGGCTGTCATCAAATTGAGAGAAAAACAAATAAAACAAACATGAGGGAAGAGAATGTGGGTGAACCTGAAGATTTGTTCAATAATTATTGTCTCTGTTGAAGAATAGGAGCAGTACTTTGGAAATGAAACCACATCTCACTTGACTATTTGACTACATTGTCCTAGGGGCCTTGGTTGAAGTTCTGACAGCATTGTCAGCACTTTTCTTATTTCAAGCTCACTGAGTTTCCTGCTGTGGAAAAAAAAACTCTGGCTAAAAAAAGAAGACTGCTAGGGCTTAAAAGCCCTCTGTTAGCAAAAGCCAGCAGTGGAGGCCCTGGTTGATGAGTCACTTCACACAAATAAGTGCCACTAATCAATGAGAAATACTATAAGGGGCACTCATGGGCAGGAAAAAGCAAAATCAAAGATGTGGGAATGTTAAGGGTGGGGAAAATGTGTAGGGTTGTGTGCTGGTGTGTGGGATTTTCTGTATGGGATCAGAGAGCAGGTGGGAGCTGGGGAGTGGGGTGTTTCATTGGAGGACAACATTCAGGATGGAAGGACAGGTGTCCCTCTGGCCCAGAGTCTTGTTTGTGATAATACCTTATCCAAGGGTTTCATAGTGAGGAAGGAAACCTGACATTTTCATCATATATTTATGACCTGCTGTGGAGATTAATGTTTCATATGCATTTGGAAATCCAGTCACTAACACAACTGGCTTTGTTATGCTTAGCATGAATTCTGTCATTATATATCTGTTAAGTATGTATTGGCAATTTATTGACATTGCTATTCAAATTAAATTCTTGAGTAATTAGTCACCAGTGGATTTGCTTTCCCAAGCTGCAGCAATATGTCTCAAAACCTTTTCAAGCTTCTTCCAAGCTTCCCTCATTGGCATTTTTCCAAGATGTTTCCTAAGAACAAGCACTGAAGCTGATATTTAGAACATATGGTGATGATGTGTTTGTATGTTCATTAAATCAAGATACCAATGAAAGAAAAGTGTAAGGCTTTCTATCCTTTTAAATGAAATTGTCAACCTAGATATCTATTGCCTTTGCTGAAATCCAGCCTGAAATGACTTGTAAGCAGTGCTCTGTTATGATGACAAATTAATTCACATCAGACTTTGATCACTGCTTGAAAAGTTTTCAGGCATCAATTTCCAGCAGTTGCATTTAGAAAATGAGAATTCAGTTTGGRGCCTCAGATTCAAAACAACAGAAATGAAAGTGCCTTCATGTAGCTGGTATGCAAACCTCCAGAATAAAAAAGAAAAAAAAAAAAAAAAGCAGGATATCCAGTAGAAACTTCTTCTGTGTGCAAGATAAAGAATTTCAACAGCAGTGGCTGATATGTGCAATTAATGTTCTACATATGGCTCACTTTACACAAAGCCCCTCATGTTACTGTGTTGCTCATGTGCACAAATTCATACGCTCACACAGAATATATCTGTCTGTCTGTCTGTCTGTCTGTCTTTCTCCCACTGGTCTGCCTCCTTGCCATGTAACATGTCAAAAGGAAATGAAAAAGGGACGTGTGGAGGGTGAGGGGTGTGAGGAGCAAATCTGTCTTAAAATAGAATAGAATCATATTAGCCAGCCTAATAGTGAAGGTGCATTTTGGAAATGTGGTTTCTGTATATCTAATGTTTACCACTTGACTACTCATGCCTCAGGCTCAAAATGCATAATAACTCAAATTAAAGCACGGCAAATGGAAGAGCCAGAATCTCAGAGATAACCACACCTAAATGCAAAGTATGACAGAACATCTGCTCTTTAATTAATCTTACGTAAAGATTGGAGCTGTGCATTAAGATGCAGAGTGTTTATGACAACTGTTTTTATTGTGGTTAACATGCTCCTGGCCTCCCCCATGTAATTGTTTCTGCTTTGTAACACACATAAAGCTCTGATAAACAACAGCAGCCACCTAGAAATAAAAAATGCTGGGAGAGGGATGGCTCAGAAACACCAAGTCAGAATGTTTCCAGGGCAGCACAGGAGTAGCATTTAAGTAAGTGGAAGTGGATTTTGAAGACGACGAGAAGAATCTAACATCTGGTTTTGAGAGTACACTGATGACAGCTGAAATCCTGTGATTAAGATTAAAAATAAAGAAAAGCAAGAAACCCCCTGAGGTCTTCAGGTTTTAGGTGGTCAGTTGGAGCTCTGCTTTAGGAGTCAGATTTTCAAAACATATTCTGGCCTCTTTTCYAGTGCTTTTTAGAACAGGAGAGTTACTTGTAAGTATTTGGATCCAGCTACCCCAAAACACTACTGATTTCTGAAGCTCTCTAGTATTTATTCMATTTCCCCTTCATTATGAATGTGTACAGGTGTTTGCCTGTGTACTGTTGCTACACAGAGCAAAAAGTATATCTGGAACATGCCCATTCATCCTGTTTAAACAGTTTCCTCATTCCAGGATTATTTATTTCATAGAAAAAGTAATTTTCCAGTTATCCACAAGGATATGGCTGCACTGTGATGGACACATTGGATGAAGATTAATTTGGAGACAACCTGAGAAACTAACTTGCTTTAACCAAGATAACTCTAAAACAATTAAAATCCYTTTTTGGCTTCTGAGATGGGGGTATGAATCTACTCTTGGCCTCAGTACAAAGGTGAGTGAGGGAGTTGTCACCACAAAATATGGGAAGAGGTATCAGTAGCTCATCCTCCTCATTGGCTGCAGTGACAAATGCCATCACCAYCAGGGGCTCCATCAAGAACTCATGAGAGCTAACAGGTTGACTGCCAGTGGGGCTTAGACCTCTGGAGAGAAGAAAAACTTCATATTCATTCCCTTTCCCAGAGTGGTGCAGGCTTGGGCACAGTCTGACACTCAAGAGGCAGATACTTCCTGTGCATCCATCTGGAGGAGAGAGGTTCTCGTCTAGATTTGTGAATCCAAATCTCATCCTATAAAAATTCAGCCCAAACCTCAATCAGAAGCTCAACTTTGTGTTATTTGGAGATGTTTATTTGCAGGACATATACCAGTTGTATCATCTGTGAGGGAAAAGGAAAGGAGGTGAAAGAACTGTAAAAATATCTGTTTCGCAACTTGGTTGTGTTTTCCCAAAATAGTGTTTGGGACTCTGTGAGCACCTTGAAAACTTTTCACTTGGTACAAATGGCTGGAGTCCTGAATAAAAATTATAGGATGCACTTGAAGCTGAATGAAAATAGGTTACCTGCAGAAAATGTGAAGCTGGCATGTGGGCTATGTCTGTCAAGAATAATTTTTATTTGCCTAAATATGTATAAGGGAGGAAGACAGATAAATTGAAAGAAAAATGCCATCACAGTAGCGTTCACTCTGGCAAAAGGTTTGTAAACAACATAAAATAGCTGCCTCTCTGAAATGATAGCTTTACTCAAAATATGTCCAATATATATGTGTGTATATATGCATATATATATATAATCCAAGGTGGCCTTTTCGCCATGGCAATTGTCTGCAATTATTTTCCSCTTCCATGCTGTATTATAATTAGTAATTTCTGTGTCATCATGGGATGATGCAATGTAAATGCAGGCTTTCTGCTCATCCACTTCTTCCCATGTGTAGTTTTATTCCTCCAGCTGAGCCTGTGCAGCAGATGCCAGCGTTCACTGTAATGAGGGACTGGAGAAGGACCTAAGCTTTACCAGCATTTGAATTGCTCTGGACTGCTCGTCACCACTCCTTTAATTTATACCCTTAGAGAGATGGCAATAGGGTCTATGTCTCCTATGGAAGTGATTTGAAATCTTGCCAAGAAAGAGCCTCAGTCCCTTCCTCCTTATAGTCCTGGCACGTAAAACCACAGGAGAAAACAAAAAGCATTTGTGAGGAGTCATCCAGGAAGAAAGATTAACAATATAAACCAAAGGAGAAGAGAGAAAAGACCCTTTCCTCATTGAAAGTGGGTCTGTGCTTATTTTAATGGATCTTTTACAGTCCCTGAATGTCCTCTAATCTGAGCGTAATGCTCATTGCTGTTTCTGCTGCTTCTTTGTTCGACATCCTGCCTGTTCTGCTTGTGGTTGGGCGAGGGGAGGGGGAAGTGCAGTCACTGGCCAGCTTTATCTTTGTGTGAGGAACAAATGTTGTTGTCATCCTCAAGGTTATGGAGCATGTCTGCTCTGCAAAACAAAGGACTAGCCAGGGCCTTGTTTGTCCACCCAGTTCTCAGCGCACCCTGGACCTCTCATGAAAAACCAGGAAGGTTTCTAATTTTTTTCTTTTCCTGAAACACATCAAAGACCGTGAGTAGAGGAGGGAGATGCTTCCCCCGCTTCCTATAACTCCCCCCCTTTCCTCCCTCCCCCGGCCATCTCTCTTGGTTCTGAAAATTGTGTGGCTTTAACCTTGCTTGTCTAATAATGTGTGACCTTGACTAAAGGTGGGTTGGAAGGATTTCAGAGTTGGTTTTATCAGGATTAGCTTTTCATCCGCACAGGAGTATCCAAGGAAGTAAGTCATCTCATCTTCTTTCACCTTAGACTCCAAGCCTTCTCCTTTAGTTCTTAGAACAGTGAGGAGAAAATAGAGTGAATTATTGCCATGGGTGTGGTGATATCACATTCAGTGCAGCAGATGGAAGGTGAAGCCACCGCTCGGTGCGGGGCTGGGGCTCGGCGCGGTGGGGAGCGCGTAGCCGCCTCGCGCAGGAGTTCAGAGCTCTCCTCTTCCAGCTCCATTCTCTCCTTTTCATGTGCTCTCTGCACAGGCAGCTCTCTGCTCGGGGAAGAGCAGAGAAGGAGGGTTGTGGAAACCAAGTACAGAGGAATTATGCCTCTTCATGTCTTCTCTGCTCCTTGGAACTCAAACCAACTTTGAAGGATCGGCTCGGAAAATGAATACCCAGGACATTGCTCTCTGTTACTTTGCTGTGAAATTACTTTCCTGATTGAAAATATTTAATTCCTTTGAAAGCAAGTGCATAACATCTCTGGAAGTGAAAATCCTGTGGAAATCACAAAGGAAAGAAGGACAAGGGATATRAAAGCTTTATATCTCTAAATGTTAGTGAGGCTGAGCTTCCTTTATTTTCTTTTTGTGTGTGTTTGTGTGACAACAATCATAAATKCTCTTTCTAATATTGATATGGTCAGCGCTAGAATCTTCTCATTAGATTTAAGTTTTATTTACAACAAAGAGCCAATAATGCTCTTTAATGCATTGGAGCACTTATGAACACCCTGAGCTAACGGATTCCAGTTTTTCAGCAACCCCAATCTGCTGTCACCACTTCTTGTGAAAATTACTGTCTTCCATGGAGGACTGCCTCATCCAAGATGGCATAATATAAAATTCCATACAGTGGGCCTGCTCCTCAAGCCCTTAGCCTTGATCAGTAACACCTGATTCTTCACGTTCTCCATGCAGCTCCCATCAGAGAGCAAGGTGCTATTCCATATGGGAGAGCTGGCAGGATGCATAAACCTCAGTGAAGACTGACAAAATGCATTGAACAGATTTTTGGATGTAGCTGGCACGTTTCTCCTTTATATGTTCTTACTGCATCCACCCCAGCCATTAAGGAATGAAGTTTTTCCCCGTAAATGAAATTAAATAGGCAGCTCTAGAAGCCAACAGCCAGTCTGAGCATCTAAGAGGACACAGGACTGTGCACATTGGTGGCTGTGGCTACCAGTTCTCTCTTGTTCAACCCACCAGACTGAAGAAAAAATCTCTTCTTGGAGGCAGCCAGAGCCTCCAAGAAGCTGTTCAGYGCAGCTCCCTGCTCAAAGTCTGGTATGTGTAATATACAGAGAGCTCTGACGTGCCCTAAATCAAAATGTCCAAACAGCTCCTGGGTATTCCTTTAATGGAGTCACAGAAATCTTGTTGTGTGGAAAAGGGAAGTGAAGAGGGGTGAGGGGTCATGCAAATTTTGATCTCATTTTCTTCAATAAAATACCTTGGGCTGCAGATAAGTAGCAGAAATCTATGAAGGAAAAGGGGGTKTGACTGTGACTCCAAAACATCCTCTCCATAAGTTTTCACAGGAAGGTAAGCAGGTTCTGCAGCGCAGAGTATGGATTAATTGATTCTGTATTTCATCCTTCTCTTGCTCATTCACATAATCTTCTTGCCTTGCTCATGATTTACATCATTGAGACTAAATAGAACAAGCCATTGAAATGTCTTGCTGCTATTTTTCATCCCCACAATTCTCTTTCACACTGAGTAAGATTCTTAAAATGTAGAATCTGCTGCAACTCTGCCCTTGCTAAAATYAGAGGAAGACAACTGTGTAGAAATAAATCAACATAAAGTATTTTGGAGTCATGATTCAATGGATTTTAAACTCTAGAATGAGAACACATTTTAGGTCMAATTATATCTGTTTCTGGCCATTGTCAGAAACAGGATACTAATGGTCTGGCTCATATAGGTATATAATGTTCTTTTATGTGCACATACACAAAACTACATATGAAATAAAGAGCTGATGGTTTCATTTTCCAAATTTCRTTACTATTATATGCTGTTGACAAAGTAATCAACACTGCTACCCAGACCTGTCTTCTTCACTCTGGTCTAGAATCTAAATCTGTACCCACCTGAGTGTCTAGGACCAAGGTATACACATCCAAAACAGAGTCCTTAGTTGTGCCATTTGCTGAGTTTCTTCATCAGCCTGTTCAGATGGTCACAATGAAAAATCACCTGTCACACTGGGCAGTGTCTTCAGCTTTCTTCAAAAACKTAGATCCGTGTTATAACTTAATATTCACATTGTTTTCACATCATATTTTACATGATTGTGTCTCCTCTACCTACATCATTTATGACTGGTCATGGTCCTCACATCTTGTGCTGTAGCACAAATATTCTGGTCTTTGGCAGAGATTTTGACCATCTTATCTCATTCTTATAAATCTCTCCTACCTGTCATTTTGACTGAAAACTCCCCTTACTGAATATCTATCCGCTTATTTTTTCTTTTTCTTTAGCATTTGGGATATAGCCTGCTTGCCTTCATTTACAAAACCCTTCAGATCTTTCCCACCTATTACCTCTCACTGACTGAAAGATGCTTCTTTAAGATAACATCTCTGATCTCCATCTTTGAGTGTTTAATATCTCCAAAAGGGAATCTTTGTGCCTTCCCTGGGCTGCTGCATTAATTTGATATGGGGTCTCCATTAGTTTCTGCCTCATCTCCACCACAAATTCTTCATCAAAACCCACATTTAAGACAGTTTGTATGGTCCCTGCTATGAGGATTGACTGGTTGGTGTGTGGGGATGGTTTCTCCTCACAGACCCTAACAGGGCTCTGCTGTTTCTTTCTCCTCCCTCATCAAACATTTCCATCCTTTCTTTCCCCTTCCCTGTTGAGGCTGTTTTTATCTGTTGGCTTTTTAAAGTTTCYTATTTTTTTATGCTAAGTTTGGACAAAACCTACAGCAATGAATTCTTAGCCCAGACTCTGAGAACTGCTGTGACCTCTTGGAATACAAATCAAGGGTATGCATTTAGAGGAAAAAAAAAACCTGTGTTACTTTTGGGTCTTGCAATTAGAAAAGATAACACTGCCAAAAATTCTTTGAGCAGGAACTGAAGCTCTGTACTCAGTTTTAGCCTCCACTGTCCTCTTGTATGACCATTAGAGAGTCATTTAATCTCACCTTTTTTCAACACTTCCCTCAAGACTGATAAACATTCATTAATATTTTTTATGGTTTGAAGTTATAAACYAGTGCACTGACAAGTCATAGCAGTGTTTAGATAAAAATGCAGGGAAAATTCTTGATCWTCTGGATATGCAGCAGAGAAAACAAGTTTATTGCAAGTAACAGCATCTACGATAGTTAATATCTGTGCAGAAGGATGATGATGGTAAGAAATATCTTCCCAGTGTCTTGGCAATATTTCCTTAGCAATCAAGAAATTAAAGTTGAGCTACAGACATTTTTCTTGCTTTGTGAATGACTATTTCCTCTAAGGATCTCCTGAAATCCGAGATGTGCAATAGCTCTAACATTTCTTTTCCCATACAGAATTAGTTTCGTAAGCAAGAAATAAAATTAAACCCAGGCACAGCAGTATTTTAAAAGGGAAAGGCAGTAGCCTTGAATTATCCATGTTGATTTGACAAAGCCAGTGATGCTGCAGATATAATACACGGCACTGCTGTCACATCACCAAGTGACATCTTTTTATCCAAAGTGAAAATGAAATGTCAAAGTGAAGGAGTTCTGCAAGTCTTCTCGTGCTGTTTGCAAAACATATAAAACTCACTTTTGTGGAGTAAGGCGGGTATTTACCAGAACTTTGCTTTAAATCATAGATTGTTAAGACAGAAAGCTGAGGTTCCYTACCATTCTTCTTACCCATGACCCTGCTGYACATTACTTTTAAACCTCRCCAGACATGACCTGTTTGGCTTGAAATTATCAATGTTTCATGTATTCGCACCTTGGGTTTGTTTTGGAGATGCTTTCACCATTTAAACATTTTTTGAGAATGTTAGCAGAAGGAATGCATCCATAATAAATGTTTTACCATTGCTTTCCTGGTAGTCTTGGTYCTCTCTGTTTTGGAGATTCTCCTCTGATTTGCCAGGAATGCTTTCCTGTAGTAAGGTCCTGTTAATACCCATATGGAAACTTCCTCCAGAGGCCTTTTTCAGTTTCTTTGAGCTCAGCAACTTCCTGAATTATGACCAACCTTCTGTGGAGATTTTGTCTACGCTGAGASATGACTGCCATTGACAACAGCATGAGCAAACCATTGCCAAGGAGAGGCTGAACAATGTACAAACAGCATTGTTAAGCTTTCTTGTCAATCACTATCACAGCCTGCTGAAACTGGAATTAAAAAAAAAAAAGAAAAAAAAAGGGAAAAAAACCCAAACCCAAAACCATAACAACCAACCAAACAGAAAACAAACGAGCAAAATGCTCGGCAAAAAACAAAACCTCAAAATGTAAATAAACCCACAAAAAAAGAAAGAGAGAAAGAGAGAAAGAGAGAGAGAAAGAGAGAGAGAAGAGAGAGAGAAAAGATAGAAAGAAAGAAAAGGAAGGAAGGAAGTGCGGAAAGGAAGGAAGTGGCGGAAGGAAGGAAGGAAGGAAGTGGCGGAGAAGGAATGGGAAGGAAGTGGCGGAAGGAAGTGCGGAAGGAAGTGGCGAAGGAAGTGGCGTAAGGAAGGAAGGAAGTGGCGTGAAGGAAGTGGCGAAAGGGAAGTGCGGAAGGAAGAAGTGGGAAGAAGGAAGTGGCGGGAAGGAAGGAAGTGGCGGAAGGAAGGAGCGGAAGGAAGGAAGGAACGAAGGAAGTGGCGAAGGAAGGAAGTGGCGGAAGGAAGGAAGTGCAGGAAGGAAGGAAGGAAGGAAGGAAGTGGCGGAAGGAAAGGAAGTGGCGGAAGGAAGGAAGGGAGGAAGGAAGTGGCGGAAGGAAGGAAGGGGCGGAAGGAAGGAAGAAGGAAGGAAGGAGGGGGAAGGAAGGAAGGAAGGAAGGAAGGAAGGAAGGAAGGAAGGAAGGAAGGAAGGAAGGAAGGAAGGAGGAAAGGAAGAAGGAAGGAAGGAGAAGGAGAAGGAAGGAAGGAAGGAAGGAAGGAAGGAAGGAAGGAAGGAAGGAAGGAAGGAAGGAAGGAAGGAAGGAGAAGGAAGAGAAGAGGAAGGAGGAAGGAAGAAGAAGGAAGGAGGAAGGAAGAAGAGGAAGGAAGGAAGGAAGGAAGGAAGGAAGGAAGGAAGGAAGGAAGGAAGGAAGGAAGGAAGGGAGGAAGGAGAAGAAGGGATGGAAGGAAGGAAATGAAGGAAGGAAGGGCGGAGGAAGGAAGTGGCGGAAGAAGGAAGAAGAAGGAATGAGAAGGAACTGGCGGAAAGGAAGGAAGTGGCGAAAGGAAGGAAGGAAGGAAGGAAGGAAGGAAGGAAGGGAAGTGGCGGAAGGACATGGGGGAAAGGAAGAGGCAGAGAGGAGAGAAAAAGAAGAAAGAGAAGAGGAAAGGAAGAAAAAGAAGGAAGAATGGGAGGAGAGAGAAAGAGGGAGGGAAGAGGAAGGAAAGGGGAGGGGGAGAGAAAGGGAGAAGGAGGAGAGAAAGAGGGAGAGTGGGAAGGAAGCCCGGAAGAAGAGAAGGAACGGAAGGGGAAGGAAGGAAGGGGAAGGAAGGAAGTGGGGAAGGAGAGGAGAGGAAGGCGGAAGAAGGACAGGAGAGGGAAGTAAGGAGGAGAGGAGGGAGGAAAGAGGGAGAAGGGAAGGAAGGAAGGAAGGAAGAAGGAAGGAGAGGAAGGAAGGAAGGAAGGAAGGAAGGCGGAAGGAGGAAGCGAAGCGAAGGAAAGGAAGGAAGGAAGGAAGGAAGGAAGGAACGGAAGGAAGGAAGGAAGGGCGAAGGGAAGGAAGGAGAGAGGAAGGAAGGAAGGAAGGAAGGACAGGAAGGAAGGAAGAAGGAAGGAAGGAAGGAAGGAAGGAAGGAAGGAAGGAAGGAAGGAAGAAGGAAAGGAGAAGGAAAGGAAGGAAGAAGGAAGGAAGGAAGGAGGAAGGAAGGAAGGAAGGAAGGAGGAAGGGGAGGAAGGAAGTGCGGAAGGCAGGAAGGAAGGAGGAAGGAAGGAAAAGGAGGAAGGAAGGAAGGAAGAAGATAGGAAGGGAAGGAGAGGAAGGAGGAAGAAGGACAGGAAGAAGGTGAAGGAAGGAAGGAGAAGGAAGGACAGAGGAGGAAAAGGAAGAGGTAGGAAAGGAAGGAAGGAAGGAAGGAAGGAAGGAAGGAAGGAAGGAAGGAAGGGAAGGAAAGGAAGGAAGAAGGAAGGAAGGAAGGAAGGAAGGAAAGGAAGGAAGGGAAGGAAGGAAGGAAGGAAGGAAGGAAGGAGGAAAGGAAGGAAGGAAGGAAGGAAGCAGGAGGAAAGGAAGGAAGGAAGGAAGGAAGGAAGGAAGTGAAGGAAGGAAGGAAGGAAGGAAGGAAGGAAGGAAGGAAGGAAGGCACACGCGCACAGGAAGGAAGGAGGAAGGAGGAAGGAGGAAGGAAGGAAGGAAGTGAAGGAAGGAAAGGAAGGAAGGAAGGAGAAGGAAGGAAGGATAAAGGAAGACGGAAGGAAGTGTGAAGGAAGTGGAAGGAAAGGAGCGGAAGGAAGGAGGAAGGAAGGAAGGAAGGAGGTAAGGAAGGGAAGGAAGGAGGAGAGAAAGGAAGAAAGGAAGGAAGGAAGGAAAGGAAAAGGAAGGAAGGAAAGGAAGGAAGGAAGGAAGGAAGGAAGGAAGGAAGGAAGGAAGGAAGGAAGGAAAAAAAAACTGGTGGAAACTTGGGCTGGTGGCTGGCTGGTCAAGATACACAAAGATGGGACATGTGGAAGAAAATAGGGTTCAATCCTTAAGCTAAAGTAGGCACTACAATAGATACTCAGTGGTTTCTGTGCTGAGATGTTGTTTGTGAAAGCTAATCTTTTATTGTCTTCACCATTGTGCATCTGGCCTTGTAATTTAAAACATTTTGCTTAACACAGCTCTTGAAATGAGCACAGAAATCAGGATATGCAATGTGCAAGTAAATCCAGGCCAATGTTTGCCTTGTGGGCCTTCTACAAAGTTGTAATCTCAATGCAGGCAAAAAAGGAAGATTGGGAAATCTTCCCAGCATGTATAACTTCATCAGCACGAGAGGAAAGCACATTTGTGTACATACAAATGTGTATATGAATACAAAAAAGGAATATATTGGAATGAATTTAGTCTGCCCATCTACTTACAACAAATTTTTCAACAGCTAAATGATACCAACTCACAGTCAGAAGGAAAGACCAGCTATGAGCAGTACTTGGGTTTATGAGATTGACAGTGCTTGGGTGACACCACCACATAATTCCCTTTCCTCTGTTGTTCTCTGGTAATTTGGAACCTGTTAATTTATTAATTTCTCACCTGTTAACTCTTGCAGAAGCTGTAAGAGAGTTTCAGCTGGCATTCTTCAGCTTATATCAGGCAGTTCTTTCAGGTAGGACAAGACCATTCTGTCTGTGTTGCCCTTGGGGTCTGTCCTGGGATTGCATTTGCTTTTTTTACAGGGCTGCCTGAGGTCTAAATATGAAGAGAATAATTCCAAATGCAATTTACAGGTAAGGAACTGAGTCACGGGGAAGTAAAAGTGACCTAGCTTAGATAGGAACACATTGGAAAAGCCATGAGATGAARCAAATCCCAGTCCAGTGCCTTAATCATACAACCAGCCTTCTACTTCAGCTGACATTCAGCTGGAGTCATTGGAAGAGTCTTGAGGGCAAAAATACAACAAAATATTCAGATATTGTGAGTGTGATACAACACAATGAAATATAAGTGAACCTGGAGGTTCCTGGAATGTGCTGATGACAATTTCCATCTCCAACTGACAGAGGAAATTATAAGGAGAGCTTCTSTCATGGTCCTTTGCCTAACCAACAGAGGGGAATGGGAAGCTCAAGCCAAGCATTGGCTGCAGTGACTGTGAAATCCCAKGGTTCTATTAAAGGCTGGATTTAAAGGATTTTTAGAGCAATGAGGAGGGTCTGCAGTAAACTCATTGCCCTGGACTTCAGGAGAGCAGCTTTTGGCCTCTTCAGGGRTCTGTTTGGTRCAATYCGAAGGGATAAATCCCTCTKCAGGGAAGATCAGCCCTAGAAAACAGGTTGATATTCAAGGATCTACTCTGAGCTCAGGAGCAATGCAGCCCAGTGAAGAGGAAGGCAGGCAAAAATCCCAGGAGACCTGTGTGGAGGAACAAGGAGCTCCTGGACAAACTGAAATGCAAAAATGAAGTTTGTAGGGTGTGAAAACAAGGACAGGTAGCCTGGAAGGAGAAAAAGCCTGCCTGAGCAGCCAGGGATCAGGTTAGGAAAGCTAAAGCCTGAGTAGAATTAAACGTGGACAGAGACATCAAGGGCAAGAAGAAAACTTCTATAGGTACATGAGGGATAAAGGGAAGACTGCAGAAAATGTGGGCCCTYTCCAGAAGCAGATAGGAGACCTGATTACCTGGGACATGGGGAAGACTGAAGTAATTAATGACTTTTTTGCCTTGGTCTGCACCAACAGGTTCTCCAGCCACACTGCCAAGGTGACAGAAGGCAAAAGCAGCAGGGACTGGCAGAATAAAAAAMCATCTTTTGTAGGAGAAGATYAGGTTTGAGAACAYTTAAGAAACCTGAAAGTGCACAAATCCATGGGACCTGAGGAGATCCTAATGAGGTCCTGAGGGAACTGGGAGATGAAGGTTCTAAACACTATCCATCATATTTGAAAAGYTGTGGAAGACCAGTGAAGTTCTCACTGAGTGGAAACGGGGAAACCCCAGTTTTAGAAAAGGGTAAAAAGGAGAAAGACCGAGGGAACCACAGGCCAATCAGTCTTGCCTTGGTGCCTGAAAACATCATGGAATAGTTCCTCCTGCAAAATATGCTAAGACACATGGAATATAAAAACATAATTGGTGACAGCCAACATGGCCTTGCTGAGGGCAAACCTGACAAATTTGGTGGTTTTCTCTGGAGGGGTGACAGTGTTGGTGGGTGAGGGAAGAGCAGCTGACATCATCTACCTGGGCCTGTGCAGATCATTGACATTGTCCTTCACAATGTCCTTGTCCCTGAACTGGATTGGATGGACGGAATACTGGGTGGATAAGGAATATGTCTTGGTTTGAAAAGATGGATATCTGCTAAGGAAGGCAGGAACCTCCCTTGAAATGAAAAATGTAAACCCCCTCCCTGCAAATTGTTATAATTTTGAAATTGAGGGACTTTCAGGCGAAGATATGGGAGTAGGAATAACAGTTCTTTATTAGGAAAATTAAAAATACAATAGCACAAAAAAAAACCCACTGCCAGAGTCTGAATAGGACCTGACACCCTGTTGGTCAGGGGGTTGGTAGCAATCCCATTGAAATGGTGGCTGCAGCACTCCTGGAGAGGCAGATGTGGTTCTGTTGAAACAGTGATCCTGTGGAAGGCTGTGGTCTTCCTCTGAAGATCCAGTGGTGGTGTAGATGGGCCTGGTCTTCCTCTGGGAATCCAGTGGAAAAGGCAGCTGCTTCTCTGGGAATCCAGTGGAAAAGGCTGTCCTGGTGTCCCAAAATCTCAGCTTCTATCCAGTTAGGAATGCTTGGCTCCTCCCTGTGGGCAGAGCTTCTCACAATGTGGGATGATGTAATTTTATCAGTCGTGCTGTGGCACTCATTGGCACATTAACAGCAGATGTCTCCCCAGAGGGAGGATTGGTTGTGGAAGAGATGAAAAAACTGCCCAATTAACAGAAGATAACAGAGCCACAGGTAGGAATACAACACACACACCKATTTCCAACCTAAGACACAGGTCCTGCACAAGGGTCAGGGCAACCCAAGGCACAAATACAGGCAGGGCAGAGAATGGATGGAGAGCAGCCCTGAGGAGAAGGACTTGGGAGTRTTGGTTGATGAAAAACCAAACATGGCCCAGCAGTGAAAGCCCAGAAACCAACAGTGCCCTGGACTGCATCAGGTCAGGGGAAGGGATTCTGTACTTCTGATCTTGGGAGACCATTCCTGGTGTCCACAACATAAAAAGGACATGGAATAGGTTGGGAGAAGAATTATTATATTATTTCTGCTGGAACAAAAGTTATTAGAGGGATGGAACTCCTCTCCTATAAAGACAGACTGGGAAAGTTGAAATTGTTCAGCCTGGAGAAAATTAGGCTGTGGGCAGACCTTATAGCCTATTCCAGTGTCTAAAGGAGCTAAAAGAAAGCCAGAGAGCCTTTTTACAAGGGCACATAGGCACAGGACAAGGGGTAATGACTTTAAACTGAAAGACAACAGGTTTGAATCAAACATTAGGAAGAAATTTTTCACTGTGAGGATGGTGAGATACTGGCACAGSTTACCCAGAGCTGTGCCTGCCTCATCTCTGGAAGTTTCCAARGCCAGGTTGAGCACCCTGGTCCACTGGAAGGTGTCCCTGCCCATGGAACAGGGGTTGGAATGAGATTGGAATGAGATGGTCTCTGAGGTCCCTTCCAATCCAACCTTCCCATGGCTAATTCCAAAGATCATTTGTTGTGTACAGCTGGGAAATCAGCATGGCCAGGTCATTCTGCAGCCAGAGGGAGGGCAGGAAGCAATCAGGCATCAGGCAACTTCCAGATGACTTTATTATGTCACCCTCACCCAACACCTTCACTGTTGGCTGGACAGCTGTAAACTGCAGTTTATTTCTGAAAAATATTTATTTCTGACCGCTCCCAAGAGAGATTATCTCCTTTAAGAACAGAATGTTGAGTGTTCAATCCAAGACCCCAGATTCATGGTCACTATTTGCATCTTCTCAGAGTATGGTGGTCCAAGCGTGCTTAATGCAAAAATAAATCTTTGCTTAACTAAGCTCATTTTCTTCTTTGTGAAGTCCAGTTTGCTGCAGCTCTGTTTTTGCAAGATACAGATGAATCATATTAGAAATATTGGATTACAGTAGTCTTGACAGATTAAAACAATTGCAGGAAAATGTGGACCTATTTACACATTGGAATGTACAAGAATATATCATGACCATACCAACATTACTCCAGATCAGTATTAGTGATTTCTGTTAGGGGAAAAAAGTCAACTTTTAACACATGGTGATCCTTGAAACTTTGGGGTTTTTTGGAAGTTTTAGAGAACTGTGGGGAATAAAACTAAAAATTGTTGTATTGAACAAGAAAATTTACTGAAATACAGAGCATTTTATGGTGCAGTCATAGATTTAGAAATTAAGTTCTTTAACTCTTTAGAGATGGAAGAAAGGGCTGCTTATAACATATACACAGCACAGCTGTACTAAATTATTTCATGATCAGAGAGTCCTACATTTTACTGAAAAATKGTGAAATCTGTGTCTATTCCATAGGGTAGAAATTCTTATTATGCTAAAGTCTTCATGATGACCAATGAAAGTTAAGACCAATAATTTGCATTTGGCCTTTTAAAAAAAAAATAATTTGTAATAGATACTAATTAGCCATCATTTTACCTATCTTCTCATTAAATGCCTYAACACACACAACACAATGTCACATATTATTTAGTTAATTTTTGCAGATGCCTCAAACAAGGAAGTTTTGCACCCAAACACTTTTTGGGTTCTCAGAAATCCCTTCTTCTCCTTTGGGAACAAAAACATGGAAATGTACCACACTCTTACTAATTCAAAGACTCTTTAGGCCACTTTGCTGAGCAGTTTCAATATTTGTTTTTAAAGGTCCTCTTACTAAGTTGCTGTTTTRGACAGTTAGTGTGAAGCAAATTTCAGATTGTTTTAGGTGGTGCTCAAGGATTACTCAAAAGACAGAAACTGATTATCCATGCACTTCCTTTAAACTGGCTTTCTACCTTTCATTTTATACAGGCTTGGTTTTGGATTATTCAATAAATAAAATTAAGCAGYGGTACACAAAATTTGTTAAACCACTTTGAGTTTGAATGGGCATAATTACAAGAATCTCATATGTCTAAAAAAGAATTGTACATAAAAGTTCTGTTAAAAAACCAAATAATGATCAAGAGATGCTCCATAAGGTCTTACAGGGTTTATGCACAGTTTCTCACTCTTCTTGACTATCTTTTTCCAAAAATCTGGCATCAAGGATAAATAGTATGCTGACATAAACATGCCTGTGTTATGCATATGCAAAGCCTTATTCCACCTGGATGAATTTTGGTGGATACCCCATTTACATCTCGTCTGAACTTGCCCAACCACCTGTGAAATGAGCTGCTGGSAGATGTGCGTGAGGATATCAGAAACTCATCCACAGAGGAGGAGGAATCTCAACAATGGTGATCCAACCATTGCCTGTGGGTGGAGAGCTCTGCAAACACATCTCCAGGAGAAGGCCAGGTGAGATGTCAGAGTTCCTGGTGACTGAAATGTGATTTCRCCCACTCCCTTGGTCACCATCCAGAGAAGAAATCACTCAGCAACAGTGATTAAAAGCCTGGGTGTGGGTCCATGTGTGAACACCCCCATGCCTTGGTGAGGATGGCCTTCCACCTCCCAGTCAGATCCCAACTTTTGCTCCTCTGTAACCATAGTTTCAAAATGTGACTGTCAACCTGTCCTTGGAGACACTGGGGACAGGCAGAATTGCAAAAATGCCAACCCTTCTCAGGATTCCTGTTGCCTGCTATGGAGACTGCAGCCCTTGCAGTTCACCCAGCTCAGTATGCCCAGAGGAAAGCCTGTGTCCTGTCCCTCACCCCAGTTATCTAACACATATCTGAGTTTAGAGAGAGCTTCCAAGTCCCGTCTGGCTTGTAAAAGTTGTTTTCTCTTGGTGGAGGTGGATGGGGAACAAAACTCACCAGACTCACTGCAGTCAGTGAAAACATCACTGAACATCTGGGACTGAGGAAGTGTCAGCACTAAAAGCAGCCACCACCACTTAAAATGCCAGCAGTTACAGGAGTTGATGTGCTGTGGCATCAGTATCAGGCAGCTGCTCCCAAACTCAGAAAGGGAGAAACTTTGGGGTATCTCATTTAGTCCTGGCAAGTGCTGGGCACCAGGAGGTCTCTCATGTTGTGTGTGCTGTGTACAGGGCTCTAGCTCTCCATGGATTCCCTTCCCAAAGCTCTGTCAGGAAGGAGAACTCATCATTGTTCACTGTCTGAGAGGAGATAATGGGGGAAGGCAAAACTCCTCCCCTGCTATCTCCCCACAGACTTTGAACAGGTAACTACCTGGAAAAGTCTTTGAATCTCTTAGAGGGAATTCATGGGTCTCCTTTGTCAAGCTGAAAGGAGTGTGCCTGCTCTTGCCAATGCTGAGCTGTGTGACAGCATGCTACTAAATCTGCTTTTAGCTGCTTCAGAGGTATGTGAAGCAAGGAAGAAAGCAGARTATCAGTGGGTGAGCTTTTAATGGGGTGGGAGACAGACTGCTGCTCTTTTTCTCCATCATTCTGGAGACCATCACGAAAAATGTTGCTATTTCCTTCTCTCTCCTGAGGTTTTGCACTGTCACTGCACCTCCACTCAGAACTGTCTTTCTCCAGGTGTGCCACCCTGAGTGATCCCTCAGGTTTGTGTATGTCTCTGCAAGAAAGTGTGATACACAACTTTCATCTCCAGCTTGGTGACAAAAGAACAAATGCAGCTCTCCAGCAGCCTAAAGCAAGTCCTGCTGYGTTTTTTCCACCCTTAGGAATATTAGACCAGAGTTAGAAATRTAGGGAGATAGTAAGAGTCAATAGGAATAAACTTGCTGGTTGCAGCTTGGARTTCCTTCTGCTTAAAATAAAGCCAAAATCCAGCTCCATGTCCAGCTTCATTCAGTGTCCCACCACTCCTCTTACATATCTAAACRCTTTTGTCTGGGGCATCTAAAATTGTCTTCTTTTTTTCTTTTTTAGGGAGATTTCTTTAATGTCTAGCTGTCTTCTTTATCCAAGTGAGTATTCAGTAGAAGTGCATTGAAAAAATCTCTTGCTTCATGTGTCATATTGATTATACCTGGTTTGGTTCTTACTGCTTTGGACAGTTAAATGGAAGTAGTTCTTGCTTTCTGCTAGTCCTCACCTCCTTGCTTTGTGCAGACAGTGCTGGGCCAGGTTTGCAGTAATTGGGAGAAGAAAATTCTCCAGCTCTGTCACTCTGTCATATTTAGCCTGATTTATTTTTTTTTCAATGTCATCCTTTCTTTCCATTAGAACTGCTAATGACAGCAAGCCTGTAACATACAATTTCTGCTCGAGGTGAGATTTTTGGGTCATTGTACAGCTCCTTGAAGATGTGGAGTCTATTTAGAAATGCTATTTTTCTCCCCTGTGTAGGTCTTTTGCATTCATTGAGCATTCGGTGGGACATGCTCTGTGGAAAGTGGTATGGCATGGAAGCCATGGATACTCCTGGTTTTCCAAGTTTTTGTTGGTTCTGGCTACCCCCTAAACAACACCTGTGTCTGCTCTCTGGAAGCCTCAAAAGTTTGAAGTGTAGCTTACACTGAAGAAAATCCATTTGATTTCAGGGAGGATTCTGTCACCATCAAGGGCTGCTCAGCATGGTTGTGTCTGTTCTTCTGCTTTTTAAGCTTCCATCCTTCCATTTAAGGAATTCCACCAATTCCTGGCAGTGTGGAGATGAGGAAACAAGTGGCTTGACAGAATCATTGCCTTCATGATGACAGACAGCAACTTGTAACAGAGCTCTGACCACACATTTCAACCCCAAGAACAAACCAAGACACTTTCACAGTCCCCAGGTAAAATTTTATCAAGCCTTTTGTACAATTATCCTTCTTTTCCATGACATCCCCTGCTAGCAGAATCACAGTTCTTGTATGCTCATGAAGAATGTGACCCATGCTTAATAATCTCTTAAAGATTTGTTTTTACAGACAATCAGGTGGGAGTGGAGCATCACTTTCCCAGCAGCAGATTTTTAAAAAGAACACTCTTATTTTTAGTCTGTTTTTCACCTTAGAAAAAGTAGGCCTCAAATACTTGTGAAAATGTGGATACCAACAAGAATTTAGGTTGCTCTCTTTCATGAGAGGAAGAGATGCTTAAGCCTAATAATCACAGTTATGGAAATTTATTTTTTTAAACAACAAAAAAAAGAAAATCAATGAATACAAACATCCAYACCCTGTTAGTAATCCTACACTTAATCTGACTAAGCGCTGTTGATTTTGCATGTGAGAGAAGATGTGTCTTTGACAGGGAGTTTGAGAAAGTGACAATTTAACTGGCAATTCCCCTGTTGCTACTGAGATCAAAGGCACACCAAAGCTGCTAACCTGGAATATGAAGTGTGCTAAGAAAGTGTGAAAAGAAGCAACAGATACCTCAGGAAAACAGCTACTTTGCAGTATTGCTGCAAGAACTAAATTTGTTCACTTGTTTTTGGCATTGCTCCCTGAATCTGACTCAGTGATATTTTCCTAGCTGCCCTTATGGTATTTTTTTTGCTCCTAAGAACCAATTTGGATAATAATGGCCCTGTAAAATGTGTTTTGCACGCCTGGTATTTGTCACAGCATCTCCAGCTCTCCCATACACCATGGCTCAGTCATTCTGCTTTGACAGTGTAGATGGGCCTCAAAAGAGAGTGCAGGTGCAATATCCTTCCTCCCTGCACTTGCTGATGAAAAGCTGGACCAGATCCCTGGAAATGTAGCCCCAGTGTGCCTCGTGTCCCACTGCTGTGGTTGGAACAGTGTTAGGGACCTGCATGGAGCTGATGGTCCCTCCTTTAACTGAGCACTCTGAATTTTCTCTCTGCTGTAGAAGAAATATTTGCCCTCAGCCGGCAAGGTGGGACTGTAGAAAGAGCAAGTCATTCTGTTCTCCTTATTTAAATGTTTCTCCTTTCTCAAAGCRGTTGTCTGGTTAGGTTTCACTGTGTTATTTGTCAAGCCTTGGTGAGCTGCCTACACGCAGAGTCAGTCAGGGGTTTCCAGAACTGTGCCTTTACCTTGGGAATCCAGGACCTACGGAAATGTCCTCAGACTAAGGGCAGGCTTTAACCTTTTTTAGGGCTTTGGAGTGAGTTTTGTTCCAGCCARCAAAAGCAGGGCAGCCTTTTCTGCAGAGGAGCTGTGCTCCACATAGCCATCACTCTTTGCCTGGGATGCAGGGTGTTTGGAGAGAATTCAGGCCTTCCCTGACGAACAAATGGTACAGGAGAAAATGAATGTGATGGGAAGAGCAGAATATTCTCTCTTCTGTGGACAACTTAAAATTTTTATTGTGTTTTTCCCAAAGAAAAAAAACCAACTTACTCTGCAATGAATCAATGAAGATTCAGTCATACGAACAAATGAACTTTGAATTGTGCAATTGAGTCTTTCAAACTGCACTATCAGGAACTATATTTTCTGCATCTCTTTAAAAGTCCAATTTGTTCCTAAGACACAAATAGTTTAAATCGTCAATGATTGTGTGAAAATCAATGAGAATCATGCAGACACAACTCAGAGTATCATTTTAACCATAAATTATGCACCTGATGAAACCTATCCCATGGTCACAATAGAGGACCACAGAAGTACAGTATCCTTGTTGCTTTTATTTCCTTTCCATGTTCTACTTCCAGTGTTGATGATCAGGAGGGAAACATCAGTTACAAACCTCTTGGCTCTGGAAAACAGGCAACATTCTCAGTGATGCATTTGAAAAAGTGCTTTTAGATAAATTGTATACAGCGTATAATTCAGCATATAATTTATCTTTCAAGTGTTCTGTCAATTTTTCCATTGAGAAAACTCCTYAGGTTTTTCCAAAGCTGATGTTCTCTCTGGTGAGCTCTGCTCTTTTCCCAGCAGTGCCTCATAATGCTTCTTGCAGCTATAAGAAGGTGATTAATCAGTTTAACCTGACACATCTTAAGTCTTCAAACTGCTAACCTCACAAAAATTCCAGCAGACTCCCAACAATATTTTGATATAATCTTAGAAATATGGAGCCTGATCCTCCAGTTCTTGCAGGTTTCTGGCAGTTCTGCTTGGGCTGGTGGAATGCATGGTATGTGCATGTACCTGTGCAAGGCTATCAAAACCAAAACTGGTTCCCAAACTTGTGCATAATTTCATTTTCAGAATCGAGGAAAGAAGAAAGGAGGGGGGGAAATATCCTTATTGCTTTAGTGCTGAAGAGGATCAGAGGATTAAACCCCATGATTCTTTTTTTCTGATGAACTCCTTCATAAAAATTCCTGTATCAGCATTTTTCCCTTCTTGTTGCCCTGGTTTTTGGTGGGAAGGTGATMATTTGCTGCTGAATTTACATGAGGGATGTCCTCTTGGATCAAATGGGAAGCTTTTACCTGAAGCATGGTGTGTGTCTGTGATGGCAGCAGCTTGGAGCAGAAAATTCTTGGTGGATTCCTCCCAGAGCAGGAGGCGTGGGCAGGGATGGGGAGACAGTGATGGGCTTGGTTCAGAGACACACAGAGCTGTGCTCATTCTGAGCCAGCAAGAAAATCAGCAAGAGGAGCAAAAAAAACACACAGAGATATAAATGAAAGCATATAAAATAAAAAAAAAATTTAGAAAAAGAAGTGAAACAAGACCTTACAGCAGAAATTTTCTCCAAATTCTGTCACTGTTTTTCATGCTGGATCAGAAAAAAAAAAAAAAAAAAAGGGAATGGAGCCTTTCAAGAATCCTCTTGACAAGTCCTGTTGATAGCATTGACAGTTTTTGTCTCCAAGGAGGTCAAGAAAATATAGAGGGACACATGTCCATAATGAAGTTTCACAATAGATCACTGATATAGGAAGCAGCACTGGCAAAAGTGCATCTCACACATGTCTAGATGAGGTAGAAACCAAGGCCAGTTTCTTCCTTAAAGCTTTTTGGATCCTACCCACATATTTCTCATTTTTGCATAAAACCTGCTGAACTGTTGCTGTGACCAGTTGCTTCTTCATTTGAGTCATCCCCTTTCAATATACAAACCAGATGGTGGCTGTTCTTCATGAAAAGAGCTATTGTTGCATCCTTTTTTGTGTGTGTGTCTGTGTTAGTAAATGGGATTTAAATGACTTGGAAAAAAATATTGACAAGTTTTTTATTGGAAAAGTTTGCATCTCTCAATTTTCTGCTGTCATCGAAATCAAGAAASTACTTACTATTTCAATTTGCCAAAACCGTGGGATTTTCCTGCATAATATAAATATCCTGTAAGTTTTGAAAACCTGTTTTGAAGTTTTCTGGTGGTTTTTTCCAATGACAAAATGCAGAGAGAAAGAAAATATTTTCTTTGCTYGTTTGTTTTAAAATCATCATTTTAAAGCTGTTTGMAGCTAAATCAGCTTTAAACACTTTTGTAGAAAACCCTTTTCATTTTCAGTCAGCCCCAGTGTACTTCAATGCACAGAGCAGAAGACACAGMCACCCAAGTTATGAAGTTAGGGTGAGTTGAACTCACATGGTGTGCTTGCAACACTGCCACACTAAATTTAATTTTTTTAGTGTTTTACTTGGATGCCTGAGGAGTCTTACAAAACATCCCCTTAGTGCTGCTGAAGAGAGCTAGGAATGGATGATAACTGGTGGAGGGTCTCCATCACTGTAAGGTCTTATAAAAAGGATTTAATGAACCTTTGACAGGAATAGGTTTGGTTTTCCTGACCCAGTTTTAGAGTAGTGGAACAGGATAGATAATGGCTTTGCATCCTTTTCTCCAAAAATGATGACCTTATTGAACATTTGTAAAACTCAGTAGGCTCCAATAATTCTGGAGTTGCAGAACTCCTAAAGCTSAGTGCAAAACACATTTTAGAAAACCAACCCACCCTGATATCAGGGCTGCTCTGGTGGGCAAATTATCTTATCAGGAAAAGGGCACTATATTTTTATTTCTGTGGGCTGGAGTTCTGCTCTTTAGTGGACAATTCTCACCAAGAGAAGGTTTTGTCCTTGTGGTGGGGCAGCAGCATCTTGTCTTGTCTCCCATTTTCTTGTGTATATCCAATGGAGGTTTGATTTATATTGATTTATTTGATTTATATTGATTTATATTGATTTATATTTCAATTGCACACCAATTTACCAAACAGTAATTTTTTTTAGTTTTTTGAAATTACCAGAGAAGTAACTTAGAAAAACTTTCTCTTTGGAAAGTATTCAATGCTTTGACGTACTCTTGAAATAATCCCTGAAATTCATTATAATCAAACCTGAGTCAAAGACAGACTATATTGCATTCTCCAACTAACAAGCTGCTTTTTCTGAATTTAAATATTGGAATAAAAACAATAGGTGAGATTTTCCATGATGCAATGAAAYCTGATGTTTGTCAAAACCTATCACACTGAGTCCTTATAGCTCTTCAAGCAAAAATTGTGAGGAGTTTTTTCATTACCTGTTTTTGATATGCTGACCTGTTTTTTTGTTTTGATTTGTTTGGGGATTTTTTAAACTTTGATTATTAAAATTTTATGGTAATACATCACTGTTCTGGACAGTATAAGGATATAAGCAGAAGTCTCTCCTTTTCTAGATTTCTACCCATGCTCCAACTTTGTGTGGAAACCCACTTACAGAACCAAGGAAAATAAGTTGACAAGGAAACACAAACTTCTTCCTTGGCTACTGGGAGAGGGATAAAATTATTTTAAAATCTGTTTACCCAGAGGAAGGCATCAGAAGTTTGTGTGTGCATGTGCATGGCAGAGCAGCGCTGCTTCAGGACTTACCTTGAGCAGCCATGTCCCCTGCAGACTGAAATATTTTGGTGTAGCTGACAGAATTAAGCATTGCATAAGGGGTTCTTGGAGAACTGTAATCACCATTTTCATGCAGAGGAGCAGCAGGCATGGCATTGACATCAAAAACTTTCTGGAACTGTTTTTTCAACTAGTGCAGAAAACGACTAGTTAGGCTGAAAACCACTGAAAGTGTGTTTTGGTTTGGGCATGATGGGGTTTAATGCTTTTAAAATGTGCTTAAGTCAAATTCTAAGGTAGGCAGTTTGTTCCTGTAGGTGCATGCAGGGTATTTCTCAGCAGATCTTTTTTGAAAGGTATAAACACTGAAATAGGTGCACTTCAACATTTCTGTAATTACAGTAATTTTTGGTTATTCATGTCCTGATCTATAATTTGGAGGGATTCAAAGACCAGCCATGTTTAGTAGTCACCATGTCTAATGTGTTCAGCTCTGCAGTTCTGAGCCAAGAATGAGTGGTATGTGCATACCAGAGCAAATGGAAAAAAAGGTCTGTGAGCATTCATTGAAATTCAGAAGTCAGTTTTAATTCAATGATGCTCATGGAATGTTCCCATACACTTCCTACAATCAGATTTTGAGCACTTGTGCAAGAAATCAACCAGGCCACAATTCTGCCCTGGGTTCTCTTTGCAAGTTTAATTTTAAATTGAATATTTAAAGCACGGATTTATGGGGAAAAAATTGAAAGCATGAAACACTAATAATATTTCCAAGCTGGGTTTATTTGGTTAGATGATGTCATTATGCTCTGCCAGTTCCCTCTTGGGTGATTTTCATGTGTGACCAAGTGTCTGCAGATCAAACCTTATAGACAAATCCAGCTACTACATTTTCTTACTGATTTCATGCAAAAACCCAGTTTAGAGTAATACAGTCTTGGGGCTGGTTCACCATAAATGTGATAAAGAAAATAGATAGCTTTAAAGTTAAAGAAATCAGGAAGCAAGAGARTATATTTCATCCTATTGGAGCCTAAATTTTCTTCCCTCTCTGGTTTGATTCAGGAATAATGGTCTTGCCATCCGTGGAGCTTCATTGGACTGGATTTTTTTTAAACTGCTGCCCCAGAAGAGACAGGATTTTGCATTTCTGTCTCTTATACACATCTAGATGTGTATAAGAGACAGTCATTGGACTGGATTTTTTTTAAACTGCTGCCCCAGAAGAGACAGGATTTTGCATTTACCATTAATAAGCAGGTATGCAAGGAGATGCTGAACCTTACCTGAGTTCTCTACAATCCTTAAGTCACAGTATTTCCTGAGTGACAAATACCCATATAGACCCCATGCCACAGAATTTTAGGCTGGTTTTGGTTGGAAGGGACATCAAAGCCCATCCAGTGCCACCTCCTGCCATGGGGACACCTTCTGCCATCCCAGGCTGCTCCAAGCCCCATCCAGCCTGGCCTCGGACACCTCCAGAGATGGGGCAGCCACAGTGAAGGATGAAAGGAGCTTGGTGGGTGTGATATAGGTGGCAAATGTTCTCTTTGGGAGAGGAAAAGAAGAATGCTCTGTTAAAGAAAAAAATTTATTATTTCATAAGGGGTTGGGGAGAAATTGATTTTTCAAGGTGTTCATTTAAAGTTTGAAAGTTTTTGACAGGTAAAGGGCTTAGCAGCTCCATGAAATAGTGTGATCTTTTGGTTATGCTGTTACTGTCCATGTCAGTCTACTKATATATATGCCCAGGGTTAAGATCAATGGCATTTTTCAAAAACTTTATTTAATTCCTGGATTTCAATTCAAGTAAAAATCAAAGATTCCTAAGAACATCTTGTGACTTGTAAAAGTTTCTCTTCTTGATGTTAAAATTCTGTTGAAGATCTCTTGTCCTTTATCTTATGATCAGTGCTACCCAGTGTGATCTGGATTACTCAATTCTCACTAAAAAGTCTTTGGTAAAGACTGTTTCTGTTTTTTAAAAAAAAAATTACAATTATGCATGAAATTTCAGATGTCTTATTTAATACAGTTCTCCTAAGATCTGCTAATGAAATGTAAAGGATAGAGAAACAGAAATATTTGCTTTTTAAAAAAATATAAATGAGATTTAATTAATGAGACTGCAATCACTGCAAAGAAGAAAACCACTGTAAGAGCAAACTAAGGGAGTCATGAACCAACACATGAGAATTTTTATCTACTACAGTTTTCAGTTGTGTTCCTCAAGTAGTGATAATTTTTACTCCTGATAGTCCTAATAACATGCTGAGAGAGAGGGGTGAKATTTCTGTGACTTTGTGACTGTGGGGTCAGGATCTCTCACCTGTGGGTAGGAAAAGTGAATGTGTGTGCACATTCCTGTTGTGCTCCCTGAATAATGGTCAAATTCTGCCTATTGGAATGGCACCAGCTGGCTTTGATATTTTTCTTTTTWAAATATTTTTTTACAAATGAATTAAAGCAAATTGTACAGTGCCCTGCTCTGTTAGAGGAGCTATTTCCACATCTTCAGGTTGGATGTGAAACGAAATCTGGAGTTAGCCCACACTAAAAAATTCCTTCCACTGGAAAAACCTGGGGGAGATCCCTGATGATGACTGCAAAAAAAAGTTTCACTGAAAACACTGGACACATCTTCTCAGCTGTCATCTCAGTTTTCTCCTGAGTTAGAACAGTGACTTCATTATGGCTTTCGTATGGCACACACATGGAGGACACCCCAGGCCCTACAGAGGCTTTGTTGTAATATGGAGAAACAGTGGCAAATGTACAACAGCAGCTTCAGAGGGGGATCCAAACCATAGTTTTACATTAATCCATGACAATTGACTAATGCAGTTATCCAGACTGGGCAAGGTTACAGGAGACGGGGCTGGAAAGCCGAGGGCTGTGTTTTTAGGACGTGCAGATGTGTTTAAGGCAACAGGCCTGCAACACTCAGGAGCATGTGCAAGCCAAATTGTGCCTCCAAGATTCCCCAGTGCATGTGCCTGCCTGTCCAGGGATAATTTGTCATCTGCACCACACACAACAACCCACCAGTTTATTTGRACAGCCCTTTGGCCAAATTCTGGGCTTGATTCAGGCCCTGCAACCTGTGACCTTAGTGCTGCTGAATGGGTGTAAGGGAGCAGACAATTTATTTTTGTGYTGCTTTTTAAACAACGGATGTGTTGAAATCCCAGGGAAAGCTGGAGCTACTCACCATGTTTCACAAAACACATCCCAATCAAGTTATGGAATGATAGTTTTACCCTATTAGGCTTCCTGATGGAATTGTAAGAACTCCAGATGAAGGAAGACTTCTAAAAAGCAACATGCCTCTTCTGCTGTCCTTTTAGTTTGGGGATTTCATTCTGACTTAATGAGTGATGCAAAAAATTAAACAGCTCTGCTGTATATTCTGTAAATGAAGAATCTCTACCATGTAAATGATGCTTTAGGAGAAGTGGGCCTCAATTTCTCCACACTCTTRTGTGCTATTCCAATATATATTGCTATAGACCACTGTCTATAAAATGTGACTCCAAGAGCRAGTACAGCCTTCTCATGCTCATGCTCCAGTAGTTCCTTTGCAGCAAAGGAACCTTCTAATCTAGAAAATATGGTTCAAAATTTTTGGTTCTGTCAGGCAGAGGTGCACCTGCGGTTCTCCTGCAGGATTTATTCTGTATTTCACTGTTAGCTCCTTCACCAGCACAACTCCTTTGTGCTTATCTAATCGTGACAGTTGTCTCTACAGATCTTTATTTTTTTTTCCTAATTTTCAATAGTTTAAGCGCAGTTATGTGTACATTTGTCAAGGAGAATATGTTTTCAAAAATAATACAGCCTTGGAATCTTTTGGAACRTTCACACATTGGAATCTGCTAATGTTGACACAGGCCTTTCTGACACGTTTCTTTCCTGCCTCTGCTGCTTCTGATTTCCAACAATGCCTCAGAAAAAAAAAAAATCCCTGAGCCAGCAGCTCCCCACTTCTCCCCACACCTCTACTATTTAACCTACAGTAGATTGGGGTAGGAAGTTGGACTGAGCARAGCAACACAGAGACACACAAAATCCCCCCCAAAATGGAAACTGGAGTATCCAAGAGCTTGAGTTTTGGTGGCTGGGAAAAAGCATTTCAAAACAGACCATGCTACACAGCTGGCTTATGGATGGAGAAGCTGCAGAGTAAAGAGGGACACAGGGACAGAGAGGAGGACTGGAGATTTGAGTTTCCTTCAAAAAGGTTTGTTTGGAAGTTAAAATGAGCATTTTTTGAATATCCCATGCTGATGTCAGTTCAATCTCTGGGCAGGTTCTGTGCCAAAGATTTGGAATTTCCTGGGGAAAAAGATTGTTGTGTCAAAAGAAAATGTCTGAGCAGCTCTAGAGCTTAGTCAGTGTAACATCACCACACATGGGACCACTCACAGCACACCACAGAGCCACACACCTCACTGTGCCATTTCACTGCCTGGAATTTAAGATCTCTTAGCAACCAAAGGAAGATGGTTGGTGTGTTTGCCCATATTATTTCAAGTCATAAAGCTGACAGGGAAAGAATTCCTCTTTTGCAATTAGTCGTTCCCTTGGGAGGGACCATCTGCAATGTTCCCATGAACTACTCTGAATCCTCACAAAGAAATGGGTTAGAAAGCTGATAAGCAAGAGCATTTAGGCTGAGGGACAGGGTTTTCTGCAAGGCTTCAAGGACTTACCCGTGGTTCTCATTCACACAGGTGTTATCTACCAAGCCTGTTCTAAGGCCTGAACTAGGGCTGAGGATAAAAATCTGATAAAAGAACAATGGTTCTTTTAATGTGGTAAGGATGTTTGTAACTCTGCATAATTAGGTGAGAATTACAGGATTATTTTCTACCCACAAAACACCTCCCATGGTATATTACTGATATGGCCATGATGGTGTTCTTGCAAACAGAAAAAAAAAATTCTGCTTCAAAAAAGTTCTGCTTCTGTCTCTCTCATTTTGATATACGTTGCACTGTTTCACTAATTTATATATGTGCATGGTAATTATCTTTCACCCTTGACAGAAAAGCATTTTCTTTCTTCCACAGTGTACAGTTTAGACTGCTTCCTGTGTCCAGAGAGRGGCTCATGCTTGATAAATTCCCTGCTTGTATTTGTACCTAAAATAGTGGCAATTTCCCTTTTCTGYCCTCGCCTCTCCCTCTGCCAGCAGGTAGGGTCTGATGGTTTAGGTTTTCTGACTGTCTTGGGTTGTTGAGTGATTCACAGAGCAGCCTGGGGCAGCTATTCCTGTGAAATCCTCTGATTTAGCAGTAAGCCCTGGGCTGGGCTTTATGAGCTCCATGGTGCCTTGCCAGCTTCATCCTGGGCTGGTTCAGAAGCAAGCCCACWAGCCTGGCTGTGCCCTTGGGTGCACACAGAGGTTCAGAGGGATTCAGAGGCCTGTGGGTGTCATTTATGGCCCTGGTGCTGCTCTTGAGCTGTCATCACAGAATCACAGAATCACAGAATCACAGACTGGTTTGGGCTGGAAGGGACCTTAAAGATYCAAAATTCCACCCCTGCCATGGCAGGGACACCTTCCACTGTCCCAGTGTCCARCCTGGCCTTGGGCACTGCCAGGGATGCAGGGGCAGCCCCAGCTGCTCTGGGCACCCTGTGCCAGSSCCTGCCCACCCTGCCAGGGAACAAYTCCTCATTGCCAAGATCCCRGCCAGCCCTGCCCTCTGGCACTGGCAGCCATTCCCTGGCTGCTGTCCCYGCAGCCCTTGTCAGCACTCTCCATGTTTCTCCTAGGTCCTTCAGGCCCTGCAAGGCCACACTGAGCTCAGCCCAAAGCTTCTCCTCTCCTGGCTGAACATTCCCAATTTTCCCAGCCAGCAGAGCTGCTCCATCCCTCTGCCCATCCTGGAGCCTCCTCTGGGCTCTCTCCAGCAGCCCCAGCTCCTTGCTGGGCTGTCCCAGGGGGGGTCTCACCTGAGCAGGGCAGAATCCCCTCCTCCCCTGCTTCTTCTGCTTTGGATGCAGCCCAACACAGGGTTGGGTTTCTGGGCATCCAGCACACACAAAAAATGACCTGTGTGCATCATCCTTCAGCTGAAATGTGCTACTTGGTCGAGCCACTTTTTTTTTTTTTTTTTGGTGTTATTTGGGATTTACATGAGTCGCTGAGAACAGGGAGCAAATTGTGGCAAWCCTAGATGAAAGTGTCAGGTTTTCCTCATCAGCAGCGATGCTTCCTAGCTGGTGTGTAAAGAAGGTCTTTGCAGGAAAACTTTTCTCAGCTTGGCTCTTTTTTATTGGAAATAAGGCTTTCCACAAAGCCATTGTCAGCAAGCTCCACCCAGGCACACTTTCCCTCTTCTTTTGTTTTGCTTTATAATCCAATGCTAGTCTATCTTAAATAGTGAAACAGGGTWTTTTGTGKTTTTGTTTGTTTGTTTTTGTTTGTGGGTTTTTGTTTGCTTGATTTTTTTTTTGTTTGTTTTGTCATAAGCCCACATATTCTACTTTGGTGGGTATCAACACTCTCAACCTAATCACCATTAAAAGATTAACAATCTTACTTTTGGAAGTGACTTTCGCATTCAATAAAGAATAAAAATCAAATAAATCTAATTCAGGCAGATAACCAACAAAGAATATTATGGAATAAGTGGATTTGGTTTAGCAAAGTAATGAACAACAAGATTTAATAACAAAAGTTTAATGGCCTCGGGTTCCACTAATTGCATCTATTGCCTGTCCATGCACATGCTGTGGAATGGATATATTGGAATGGTATAGAATGATACCATATAAAAATGCACTACTTGCACACATGTTAAAAGACATAATAATTTCAAGTATTTGCTTTATCAGCACTTTCCAGTTGTGAAGCACCATTTGCAGCAGTCTGGTCTTCTCAGGGACCATCTTTCAGGAAATAATCTGGTAATCTGGTACAAATAACATTATGTTCCTGTGCCAAAACATCCCTCGTGCACAAGGATATTTGCATTTTGCAAAGAAATAATGGGGACTCAAGTCTAACTTTCCTTCTTCAGAACTCTTATTGCTCTCTCCTGCTGCTGTGACTGCTTTGGACTGACTCCAAACCACTGACTCTTCTTTCAAATGTACWGTTAATATGCTATTATGTTAAACAGGCTGATAGAGTAAAATGGAAATGAACATGTGCAAAAGTCATTTAGGTCAAATGAAGTAACATGCTTTCAAAATATTAGCCAAAAATTTTTAGTATAAAACTTTGATGAGGCTGAAAAATCCTCTATTGARTGGGAGCGTGGAATTAGCCCTTGTACAGACCATGTTTAGAACCTTATGATACTGTTTAATTCTACTGTTCCCCAAGGGCTACTTATAACCAAATTAAAGGGCGTCTTGTGCATGTTCTGGACACTGATTATGGGACCACAGACTGAAGTTGAAGACAGCTCYACAGCCACTAAGTATGCAAGTAGAGACACCCCTTAATTCAACTATATGTACCCTCAGGGATCTTGGTAATTATAATAAGAAGACATTTTGCAATTTATCYGAGGCCAGACTTAGTGCTGGTGTGGTTTTTCCTAGTGGTTTGGAGTTTTTTTTTATTATTTTCCCCTGGTTGTTTCTTTTGTTTATTGTTTGTCTGGATGGTTTTTTTGGGCTTTTTTTAAATTATTTTTTTTTTGTGCATGGACCTGTGAGGAAGGTATTTTTTCAGCCTCAGAAGATTCAGCAATCCACCTGTGTCTGCTTTTCCTTGAGATACTCACAGGATGGTGGCTGCCCTGCAGAAATGCCTTGGAATGCACGAGTGATGCACTTGAGAGTGTTCATCAGCTTGGGTCTTGGTTCTGCCTGGTTTAAGGGAACACATTCCTGGGAGTGCAGCCCTGTCATACAGAGTCTGCTGTAGGTTGTCAGTGAGTCTCTGCCAGCCTGGAGATCTTGGAGTGCAGAGGCTGAAATGGCCCTCGAGTCACCTGAATGGTGTGAGAGGTGGCAAACTCCACAGAGTGGAGCTGGAGCAGGGGAAGGAGGCTTCTGCCCTTATTTCTCTACTTCTCCTCAACAGATTATATGGTTTGTGAGAATAAATCAGTGCAACTCAGCTCCTTGGACTTTGGCAGATGTCTGCCAGCAAGCACCATCTGAAGATTTGGCTTGGTCAGTAAATTGGGTTTTTTGAAACAAATATGTGCATTTTAGTGCAGAGCCTGGTCAGACATCTCCCTGATGTGAAGTAGCAGATGTTCCTTTGGATGATCATCAATACCTCCAGGACCAGAGGCACAGCCATGCATTTCCAATGGTTACATCTGGTGGACTGTTGTGCAAACCAGTGCACTCTCTTTTCATTGCCAGTGAAGGCAGATACTGGTGTATATTRACCGTGCTCACCTGAAGCAGAGTGCAACTAACACACTTTGCACACCATGACACAGCTTTCCCTGGTTTCAGACCCCTTTTTTTTTGGTTCAGCACTACTAGAGTGAGCTAAAAATTATTTTCTTCCTATTCTCCAGGCTGGTCTAGCAGCAGTGGAAATTCCCATCTGACTGTTACCTGCCACAGTGATTTATGCCAGCTGAGGATCTGGTCCTGCTGGGTTTGGTCTCAGCTGTAGGGCTGCTACCAGCAGAACTTGTGGCCTCTTTGTGTGTGGCTGGCCAGGGGKCTATGTACAAATCACAAACGGGACTGCTGAGGAACGTGCCTTGAGCTGTTTTATTTTTCAGCATCAGTCTCATTCCATGGTTATGACAGTGGGAAGATGCCAGCAGCTCACATCCCAGGCAGCAGACCCAGAACTTAATGTTATAACTTACTTTAAAAGTTTTTTGACCAATCACACAAAGCAAAAGCCCATTGACAGYAGTTCTATCCAACCACTATAAGCACATGTACCTTTTCTTTAAGCAATGCTTGCTTATTCTGAATACAATACCTGCTTGTAAGCCTTAAAACACAAGGCACAGAGCTCCATTATTAAGCTTCAAACTTCCTAATATCTTGCTAGATAGACTTTTCTGTAGCTTAGAGAGTTATTCTAGACAAGCGTTAATACACAAACCATTGTTCTATTTGTCCTTACTTTTCTATTTCTTACATATTGTTTCTGCTGACCWATCTCATGGCTACTGCTCAGCTCTAATCACAGTTCTGCTGTCTCTGAGGCCTGCCTTTTGCAGCTTTCCCAAAACCCTCTCATTTGAAGGATTACCACATTTGTGCTGTCTCATCTTCCCTGAAACCCCCTTGCAGTGYCCAGGGCAGAGAAATTGGGATGAATACATGGATGTAACAATTATGAGCTCTCTGCAAAAGGGTGACATTGCAGAGTACATCTCATGCACACCTTGATGGGGGCCAACCACATAATGCACCTGTTTGGCCACCAGGCCCAGGAGCCCTTGATTGCTTGCATCTCTTAATGACATTATGAGGCTTTAAGGGTGGAAGTGCAAAGATCTAAGTGAGTGTTAAGTTGTGAGTGTCCCTGAGATTTTCCTTCTGCCACCTTTGAATTCAGGCGTATTTCTGCAAGCAGTGAGGTGCTACTCAACCCAAATTGAACTGRGAGCCCATGTGCTGAGAGCTGTGAAAAAGTCTGAATTACTTGTTGTATTGTGGAAGCTGGTGCCTGAGAGTGCTCTGCAGCCAGCAGCAGAAATTAAGGCGATAATATGAGCAAGAAGGCTGCTTACTGTCACTGCAATCTTAAAAAGAAGTTTTTAAACAACTTTCTCTGCTCTAGTTCTCCCTAGACTTGTGCAACATGTTGCCTACAAGGAAAAAGTGTTTCCCTGGAAGTAATGTTTGGAGGAACAATAGTCTCTCAGTGCTGTCAGAGTTAATGACAACCCCCAAGAGYGGGACAAAGGAAATTCTTGAGAGGAGAAAATCCATGGAGAATGACCAGAAGACAAACAATTCAAAAGAATTCAGAAAATACCATGTGTTTGTATAAACCAAAAGCAACMCTTAACCCCTGTTGAGAAGTTTTCCCTTTAGCTGCTGAAGGTGAAGCAGGTAGGAAACACAAGCAGAAGCAGGTTGGCTGCTCTGGCTCATGAGCTGCCCCTCCTCATCTGTGCCTGCAGTGAAATCCAACTTGGGAATGCTGCTGAGGGACACAAAGCAAGCTTTGTGAAGGACCTGGGAAGGTGGAATGTGAGAAGTGGTGTCACATGCTTTCCTTGCTCTTCCACCTTGCCTTAGGCAACTGGAACTSTTTCCTCTCATGGACACAGTACTGACTCAGGGGGATTTGCAGTCTAATCTAGCACGTCTGTTCTTACACTGCCAAAAAAACCTAAGAGAGCAACTTAAACATCTTGTCTTTTGAGTGGAACAAATCAAGAGTATTTTTAGGAAAAAAAAAAAAAAAAGTGGACGGGAAGCTTCAGAGCTGTAGCTGGAGAAATGAAAAGGCCAACATGRAGAGCAGGTCCCACCAAAATGCTTTGCAAGCCCTCAGGCAGATCATGGCTTTTTCTGGCATTAAGTCCAAAAATGCATTCCACCCACCAGGAGTTTATTGTGCCATGTGTTCCTCTTGGCATGTCTCTCCTCCTCTGAACAAAATTAACTTCTGTAACTGGCAACTGATAAATTCTTGTGAACACTCCAGGCCTCCTCTCAGTAAAGCCCGCCTGGAAAAACATCAGGTTGCCATCTTCAAACCCATAGGTTTCCTGCTTGCTACTGCTAACCAGAGCAGACTTTTTCCTCCCTTTTTCAGCCCCCATCTTAACTCCCTGCTGATCACAGGCATCCTTCCTCCCTGGGATGTGCAGCTTGATCAAATACATGGCATATGGAAGATGCATTGGGTACATGGTCTTCTAGTAAAAACAAGCCAWGGCTCATGCCAAATGAGCATCTTACAACACTTCTGAAAGGACCTTTATATATTCAGGGGGATGAAAATAATATCCAACCCAACCATTAGGGCTCCCTTGCAACGGTGGTGTGATTCCTTGGCATGAAAGCAGAATGGGTTTCTTTGTGCCATTATCATTCTTAAGAAAAAAAAAAAGAAGTTCCCAGTCCTTCTGGAAGGTTCTCTGCAAAGCCTGCTGACAAAGAAGTGTCTTCCAATATATTTCATGGTCTGGTTATCATGTAGACAATGAAGAAGCAAGGTTTAGCATTTCAAATTCAGTGATTTTGGAATTGGAGACAGAACTGTCCCTGATTCCAATGAAAAGAGAAAAGTCTGTTTCTAGTCCTAGTGATTGTAAAAATTCAAAAATTTGACCTCTTCAAGCCTTCCCACCAGAAAGCAAATGAAAAATGAAAAAATGTGCTTGAAATTATTCAGGCCTTTGGGTGGGCTCGCTCATGAATTTTGGATACCTCGAAGATGATGACATATTTTAGTTTTCTAGTTCCCCACTGAGTAAGCATAGCTCAACTCAGTTGCAGGCTGATTACTTGGCAGTTCTCATAGTGCTCAGTTTGGCAACCAGTGAGGGGTTAGAGACGAGTCACAACTGATAAAACAGGATTTTCTCTGTCAGGATGGCAATTACTTTGGCAGGATTTGTCTCACAGTGGACTGTGCTAAGCTGAACTAGCTTTCTCCTGGTGTGGACTAAGAGACATTTACCTTAGCTCAGCAGATGGGAAGCCACCTGCTGAAGGTGGCAGGTTGAGGGCAGACCAGCACTTCTGGGGAAAATACGTCTTGTGTGAGGGATAACGTTAACTGAGAACACTGTGTGGGAAGAAATAACAGTGGAGAGAATTTTTGTAGGGGATGGGATGGAGAAAAGGGATGGGATAGTGAAAAAAGGAAAAAGAAGGCGGAAGGAAGGGAAGGGAAGGAAGGGAAGGAAGGCAGGAGCGAAGGAAGGAAGGAAGGGAGGGAAGGAAGGGAAGGGAAGGAAGGGAAGGGAAGGGAAGGAGGAAGGAAGGAAGGGAAGGGAAGGGAGGAAGGGAAGGGGAAGGAAGGAAGGAAGAAGGGAAGAAGGGAAGGAAGGGAAGGAAGGGGAAGGGAAGGAAGAAAGGAAGGGAAGGAAGGGAAGGAAGGAAGGAACGGAAGGGAAGGGAAGGGAAGGGAAGGGAAAGGGAAGGAAGGGAGGGAAGGGAAGAAGGGATCAGGAAGGAAGGGAGGGAGGGAAGGAAGGAAGGGAATGGGAAGGGAAGGAAGGAAGGAAGGAAAGGGGGAAGAAGGAAAGGAAGGAAGGGAAGGAGGAAGGAAGGGGAAGGAAGGGAAGGGAAGGGAGGGAAGGGAAGGGAAGAAGGAAGGGAAGAGGGTAAGGAAGGAAGGGGAAGGAAGGGAAAGAACGGAAGAAGAGAAGGAAGAGAAGAGAAGAGAAGAGAAGAGAAGAGAAGAGAAGAGAAGAGAAGAGAAGAGAAGAGAAGAGAAATCCCCCCATTGCTTTTTTTTTTTTTTACAGAATCTGAAGGGTAACTCAGATTTGAAACAGTTCAAATTTCGATTTTTTTTTCTCCTGGCACAGTAAGGCTGTTTGGCCTCCCTGATGATTAGAGGTCATCCATTTCAGTTTCCTTCTCAGGGCAAACCTATAATATTGGTAATACRACATCCACACAGTTGTGCTGTAATCATAATAGTATGTTAATCCTTCTAATAACCATGAGAAGCAATGCGGATTCGACCATAATTATCTGTATCTCACATAACAATCAAAAATTCATGTTATTTTGATTCTGCTGATTGATGTGTCATTTTGGAGCCAGCATCTGGACACTATCTCCTGATAGGTACCTAGAAGGCTTTGGATTAGGTACCTCCAGGCTGAAAATATGAGGCCAGGTCCTCAGGTGACAGATACCAGCATAGATTCACCTAAGTTAGGGCAGCTGCCAAGCCATAGCTAGGTGTCTGCTGGTGGCATGTGTTTGTTCCTGCTTCTTCTCAAAAACACAGGAAAAAAATAGCAGAGTTCAGAGAAGGACAGACAAAGTGATCTGTGAAAAGACATCTTATGACAGGAGGAACAGACAGGTTGTGGGAGAGTGTGAGGGTTGTGCATTTCCCCGTTGCACAGTTCTGATGGGTTTTGAGAAGAGAAAAGTGCATGGAAAGAGAGGAAAGAGAGGTTTCACCAAGGAGCATCTGATATAGTCTCTGTTATTTCTCCCTGCACATATTGATGGTGATCTCCCACTGTTACTGAGGGCAATGCAAGAAAAATCACGCGTGTGAAAAATCAGATTTCCCTCGGAGTGGAAGCAAGAAGTGACCAATGAAGCTGAGATGCAACAAATACAAAATGAATGACTGAACATGATTGGACTTAAATGTGAGGATTTGCAGAGGGTCAGGGTGAGAGGAAGTGAGATGAAGTGGATTTTGACCATCTTGGTGTATTACACTGGATACTCCTTTCACTTTTGCCATAGGAGGAGATCAGAAATTTACAGGCTCCCCCATTGTCTTCCTGCCTCCCATTTATGTCAGAACTGCTCCTGTCCCTTTCAGAAGCACAATTAATCCTTGAAAGCCATCGGAGCAGAAAATTATGCAAATTAATTTTCAAGTTTGAAGAAAGGATTAAGAATTGAGAGGAGCCAGAGCAAAGGGCTGAATTTCGGTCTCGCACGCCATGCATTCTTCTCACTGTATGTCAGAAAAACACACGACCCTGACTTGTGAAGATTATGCCACTGTAAGGGATCTTTACRGATGAATCTGGGTCTCCTGCAAAACAGTAACAGCAGATATTCACAGACCTCATTCTAGCAGTTTTTGCAGAACTATTCCTTCATGCCACGGGTTGCTGGGACTTTCCTAAATGAACTTGGTAGCTGAGATAAATTTGCAGGCTGCTTTAAAAGTGAGAGTGTCACAGTGGTGAAGCAAAGCTGTTTCTGCTCCCTTGGAACTGGAGTCTGCTGTGACCATTTTCCCTGTACTGCCAAAGTTAAAATCACAACAACATTAGAAATTAGTCATGGGCAGGCTCAAAGGCATTTTATTCGTGGGAAAGGTCATTTACTATGAATGTAAGTGATGTAAACAGTGCTTGGTGACATGTTATGCTCCTTCTCTTCTTTTTTTTACTTTTTTTTTTTTTTCCTATGAGTACCCATTGATATTACAGGCCAAGGGCTTAAATGTACATATCTTTTTTTTTTCCTCATTTTTCCTTCCTCCTGCTCTGATAATTTCTGTGCTTCTGCTTGTCTTTGGATTTTAAGAACAAAATAGTACCTGTTTTATTTGTGGATTCCAAGCCTGTTCACAGATTGCTCCATTCCCTTGCCTTGGCAGTCATCACACCATGTTTGTGCTGGTTTTTCACAGAGCTAAACCTCACCTGTCACTTTCATCTGCTAACAAGGTTTCCATAACAAGCAACCAAGTGCTGAGAAAGATGCATACATTACCTCMTTCCACTGTCATTCCTTCTCCTAACTGCTCATATCAGGTACAGCACTTATCCTGGCTACTTATATCCCTCTCCCTTCTAAATTTTCATCTACCAAACTAGAGCACTTTCACCCACAGGAGCTTCTGGGAGGCACTGGKATTCATCTGCTCTCAATGGATGTGGCTATGCATCACCCTGCTGCTGGAAACAGTCCTTCTAACCCTTTCAATACAATGTCAGATCCCTGAGTGGCATCCTGTACCTCTGAATGACTGGGAGGAGGATAATGAARCAAACAAGAAAGAGTTCAGCATGGCTGAAGGCCAGCTTACTGCCCASATGACTTCTTTCCACATTGGAGTAGTTCAGGAGTAGGTGGCATTTCAATATTCACTGGCTCTCCTYTAGAGAAAATGGATTTCTCTTCAGATCTGTAAACACCCTCCTAGATTATCTGAGGCCACCTCTCTAGAAGAGGCAGCCCTTCCTGAAGCTATCAGGAGGTTCAGAAAGTTTGTTGTAGTGTATCCATCACATGGCTCCTTTCACCAAGAGATTTTCTCTACTTCCATCTTGCCCTAAACTGAAACCTTCAATGCAATTTTTCATCATTATCTGATACCATAARACATCAGAAATTTATGGGYTTGAATKCAGAAGTCGGTGAAAATCCCCTGTSTTATTTTTTGGAGTGTTCATTAGGGTGTATAATTTTCRATATTACTGTTGAATGGAAATTCTGTTCATTATTTAAATGAGAACACCAAGTTGAGTACAAGGGATTCATCTTGAGAAAGGCAATTGCCAGTGAAGCAAAGAGTAAATGATAAATAYATAATTTTTGTGTTTCTATTTCTCTTATTATGATCTATTTCCAAAAAACTTTTACTAGAAGGGAGATTATACGAAAAGCAGTTTCATGCCTGTGTTACTTGGTAGTGYTTAGGCTAAGATATATTTCTATATTCATCTGCTTCATATTCAAATATCACCTCTGCTGAAACTATAGACAAAACATTGCTGCAACAAAATATTATACTCTGCTCTGCTAGGTCAATATAGTATTTCCCAATTTGCCAAACAGGTATTGCAATGACATTTCCCTGTGTTAAMCATACTGATCAGAGAGATTTCAGCTATATCATGCTTCTCCTAGCCAAAAACCATAACCAACTTTGCTAGAAGAAACATCTAMCTACTTGTGATCAGGGAGCCAGTTAGTGAAATAAAAGTGCCTCTTTTACTTGAGATGAATGAATGGTAAACCAGACCAGTGAAATCTRTGTTTTCTTGTCCAACAGTGGCAAAAAGTCAGATTCCAGCCTTGTTAATGCCCTTGTTAGCACCTCTGTGTACCCACAGGTTGGTCTCCTTCATTTAGRCCAGGTTATACAGCTGAGCTGAGGTGTGCAAAGCATTCACAGACTTTGGAAACTTTAAAAAAGCTCAGGAGATAATTGATTAAAACTCTGAGCTGTGAACTCAGCTGTGTTCCTTTTAACACCAGCCATCTTGCTGCCTACGACTGTGTTTTATACCCAAGATTTAAGGGAGGGTGGAGGATTTGGTTGTGGGGTGAATTGGGAGTGGGGAGCCAAAGGTGCACATTTTCAGAAGTTCCTTCAATTTTTTGGGGCTGAAATCTCRAAAAGCTAATTGCTCTCCAATGACATTTGGAGAGAAAGCACACTCACACAGTGTGTTTGAACTCAGGAAACGGAATAAATTTTCCTCCTCCTAGCCTAGAAGAGTTTACTGGAATACTTTTTTTTTTTGCTTTCTTTCTTTTCCTTTCTTTTCTTTTTTTTTGTGTTTTTTTTTTTGTTTGTTTGTTTTTATTCCCCAAGTGATTCCTCTGCTCAAAGCATGCCTTTGTTTTGTACTTTCTCACTTAATTTCAACTATTTCAGTTGATTTGTTTTCAGCTGGTGCCTTGTTGCTCTGGTTGGGAAGGCAGTATCCAACCACAGCTTGAATAGAGGAAAATCACAGATTTCTTTCTAAGGGTGGCCTGAAGAATGCCAGCAGAATTTCTCATGTCCATCACTCAGGAGGCAAAGATTTGTCTTTGCAGCTTAGAGTTGTGATTCAGGCCTCACAGTTTGAGTTTAGATATACTGACATTATGATTACATAAGATGATGTTCTCTGAAGAAAGGCTCTTGCCTCTCTTCAGCCTGTTTCTGGTTATGAGGTGCCCACTTGAAACAGGAAAACAATTTCAGGAAGTTTCCTCTGCATGTGCGCTGGTAAGATAGCAAGCAAGCAATCTTGTGGATCAGGAAGGGGAAAAAAAGGTGTTTTATAAGAAAGAGTCATTTGGGTTTGTCTCAGAAAGGGTGATAGTTATTAGACAAATATAAAATGAGAATGGGTGGTAATATTCTGCCAAATAATATCTATTTTCTGTTCCTCTGCTTCTGCCCTTTACTTCATCTTCTGTTTCGCCCAGTTGAAAAATCTCAGTTGTTTCCATTTCTCCCTGTTTCACCACTGATAGAGTTTTCCATTACTCCTTTTCCATTCTCTTTATTCCCCATTTGTCTCCGTGGATTGCCTTTGGCATTTTTAGCTGTCACTCTAATTTTTCATTTGTGTGCTCCAGCACACAAACACAGGCTCCTGCACACACACCCACGAGCAGCCACAAACTCTCTCCCTTGCTTCCCTCTCTCTCTGCACCTTCTCTGAGGACAAGAATTCCTCTCCCAGCTGCCTCCTTGTTACACAAGTGRTTCCCACAAAGTCTGGGGGTTAGTTTGACACCGCTGTTTTCAATTTTGTCCCATTTAACTGTAATCGTGGCCTTGGAGAAGTTTTGGTTCTGCTTTCATTTTATCAAGACAAAGATGATTTTTTGGTTTTTTTGGCCTCATTTTTGTCTSTGGCTTTATACTTGTTATTTTATTGAGTTGCTAAGGATGTGAGACTTTTTAATGTGCCACTGAAGAAGGTAAATGCTGTAAAGGTTTGAGGGAACACTGTTGCTCTAAATTTGCAGGTAAGCCCCTACTCCCACCCTCTTTTTGACTAAAGGTGAGCAGAAAAGACATTCAGAAATATACATGTACCTGCAAAGATTCACTCTCTTTTTCTCTCAGAATATACAGCTCACTATTATCTCTAMACCACTGGAAAGAGGAGGGGGTAATATCTGTAAATTGCCAGAAGTGTGATTACTTCTAAATAACCATGACTGTGTCATACCTGATGGCTCAAATAATCCTGGTACTTGGTTTTCCTCATTGCTCTATAACTGTGGGTAATATCTTGAATTAAGCCTTGAAGGAACATAGGAATGTTTCACAGGTTAAACAGGATAATTTCTTCCTAGAAAGACCAGGATGAGGTTTGATTTTCACCTGCATAAGTACACACAGAGAGTGGGGAGGCCCTGACACAGTGTGACCCAAGAGGTGGTGGGTGCCCCAAATCCTGGAGRTGTTGAAGTTTRGTTTGGATGGGGCYCTGAGCAACCTGGGATAGTGGAAGGTGTCCCTGATACCTTCCAGGGGTATCCAGGGGGTGGAATGAGGGGCTCTCTAAGGCCCCTTCCAACACAAACCATCCTGTGATTCTATGATTATACACATATAGATACACATATAGGCTGGATCTTGTGGTTTTTTTTTTTTTTTTCCAACTAGTGCTGGTTTTCAGCAGATTAAAAGGTGCCTGGCCTGAAAGCTGCTCCAAAAGCCCCGCTGCAATATTTCTCCAAGTTGCACCCTCACCAAATGTTCTGTCCCCACAAAAGATCAGAAAACCTCCTTTGCTCTAAACTGCTCTCCCCCAGTGCCCCCTTTCCCAAAGAACYTCCCTGCATTATTGTGCTTTCTGGCTCGGTGATCTCAGCAATAGAAGATGTCCTTAGGAAATGGTTTAGCTAGCACACTTGTGTGAAATTCTTATGCAAAACTCTGTAGGGCTGGCTGACCTGGTTCAGAAGCCAGGCAGCTCCTGCTCCTGCACTGAGGGCAGGGCGGAAAAGCTGTGCCTTTCTTTCCTGCTCCAGTAAAGTGTATTTCATTGCCCTGTGTTGTCTACTTATTATGCATTTATAAAGCTCTTTGGGTGACTAAGTTGTTTGCATAACGCTGTATTTCTGGCAGCAGCTCTCTGGAGGAGGGATGTGTGTGTGAAYGCCTGCTCCTCGTGGCTACAGCACCTTTCAGCCTCAGGAGGAGAACCAGCACGCTGGCTGTCAGGACCCAGGACATCCCTCTGKCTGTCCTGAGCAGCCAAGAYCCCTGCCAGGGGGCTCAGAGACCCTGGCACAGAGCCCAAAACACCTGTGGTTTTGATTATGACCCRTGGAGCAAGTTACCARCCTTAGGTGAAGATCTGCAAGCCATGACAAATTAAGTAGAATGACAGTGAATTTATCATGGGGTGGAAAAGTAGATTTTAGGGGTTTTAGAATGGGGATTCAGGGGGGCAAGATGGAGGGAACTGGGTGTGTCCAGCCTTTCTCCTTCTTCTTCTTGGCCTCCATCTTCTGCTGTGATGTTGGCACTTTTAGATTGGYTTAGAGTAGAAGCTCACTGTCTAACATAGCTGATGGGTATTGGAAAGTAATTGTAAATATTGTATACATTTTTTTTAGTATAAAGACACAACACCACCCCAGGGGCAGGCAGAGTGCCTTGGACTGTCTTCCTGAGCAAACCTCGGCAGGGCAGGAGAGAGAATTTTATAGATAAGATACAATAAACAACCTTGAGACTGAGAAATGAAGAGCTCTGACTCCTTCTTCGACTGCCAGGCTGGAAAAAGAGACTTTCTCACATTTCTCAGGGTCACTCTGAGCAGCTAGAGATCCCAACAGCTGTCCAGGTGAAAATTTCTGCTGCATTTCTGCTGCATTTCTGCTGCATTTCTGCTGCATTTCTGCCTCCTGGCAGCTGTGGATTGAGAGGGCTCCTGTGAGCTCAGGGGTGTGTGTGGTGCCAAAGGCTGAGGGAGCACAGCCCTGGTATCCAAGGGCTTTTGCAAACAGTGCTCAAAGCAGCATAAATTCCTCATCAAACGAAGCAAAATCCCAACTCCTCCCCGAGCCACAGTCGCTGCTGGATCAGGAATCTTGTTAGGTTTGTAGCTTTTGGATTAGCGAGACCCTTTATTAACTGGGACCAAAAAACCTTCTCTGAATGGCTAAATCCTGCATTACTGAGCCTCATTYTCCTGGTCTCCAGTAAAGGTCATTGGTGTAGGCCTCCTTGCATCCTCAGTGTAAAAATGTGTCACTGTGGGTGGTCACTCTCTCAGCTACTGTGCACCAGCTTTGTGGAAGTCATGGCCTATTGACACTGAGAACATCTCTACCTTCCCTTTGTAGCAATCTGAATTTAAGCCATGCRGTATTTGTGTAGCCAGTTAAGGGTTTAACCACTTACTCACCCTGCAGGATGAATAAAATTCAAAATTACGGAATTTGCAGGGAGCGGTTTGACTACTTCAGCTTGAGAAAGGAGTGTCAAGGTCAGGATGTCTATGCTGTGCTACGTTGCTGAATTTGTTAATAAGCACACATAACTTAATAGGTCTAAACCCCAAACACTTTGATCATGATAATAGTATTTCCTGATATACACGATGTGATGATGGCTTGGGACTAAATTAAAACATTTTCAGTTGTTTCCAGTTTAGTCAAATCAAGTGTTTAAACCCACAGATATTTTGCAATTAATTTTGTAAGACAGGTGAACTTCCAGCATTTTGTTTTGTGTTAGTAAACATAACACAATTCTTTTATGCTTCAGCAAGGAAAGTAAATAAGCATGAACCAGCAGACATGAACAGTCATGAATGTAACATGGTAAAAAAAGTTAAGTTTCAGGCCATATTCTGTCCTATAAACTTTGCATTTTCAGTGACTTGTGTTGGTAGTAGGCCTCTTCTTACTTATTCCATCATAAACCCATATTTTGTGCAAATACTGGTGAAAGCAAAATTGAGATTTTTAAAAATGGCCAGGTTTGGTTTTTTGTTTGTTTGTTTGTTTGTTTGTTGTTGTGGGGTGGGAGGTTTTTTTGTTTGGTTTAAGGTTTTTTTTTGGTTTTGGGGTTTTTAGGGAGGGGGGTTGTGGGTTTTTGCGGTTTGTTTTTTTTTTTATTTTATTTTTTGTTTTTTGTTTTGTTTTGTTTTTTTCTTGTTTGTTTGTTTGGTTGGTTGGTTGGTTGGTTGGTTGGTTGGTTGGGTTTTTTTTGCTGTTGTTGACCATTGGCAGGAGAAGACAATTCAGGGCACATAGACCAAAGAAAACTTGGGGTGAGCACAAGTGATTCAGATCAGCATTCTCCCTGCAGCTGTGTGTGCCAGCCATGTACTCCATGCTGCTGCTTTAATGCACAAGGCACAGAGGAGCCCTGTGTTCTGAATAACTTTATCCTGGAATCTCTGGCTGGAGCCAATGTGGCACACTGAAAGGAGCATTAATAAGGTAAAGGAGCAGTCCTCATGGCCTTGTTTAGACAGTGGCAGGAGAACCACAACATTTCACTGATGAGCTGCTCCTCCTCTACCATCAGGACCTGAAGCACTTTTGTTTCATTGGGAAAAGTTGGTTGCATCCAGTTTTACACACAGGGTCTGTGCTGTGCTGCCTGGTGAAATATCCACCTTTTTATTGATGCTTAAACCAGTGAAGAAACCACTGAAGGTGCTCAGAGAGGCTGGCAGGAGTCACGAAATCACAAATGGATTAAAAATTGCAGCAGGAGAGCCCGCTGCCCACATTCCTACAGGCACAGAGGCACTGACACAGAGCCGGGAACAGCTCTGAGACAGCACACATATGCAAATCACTGGGACACTGCTTAACTTCAAAGTTCAGTGGGAGGGTTGSTGCTGGGGACCCGGGGATGAATGAGGCGGCACATTGCTGGTCCCATCAGTGGGTGGATCAAGGGGAGGTGATGTGCCAACAAGGAGGAGCTGCCCCTTGTGCCTGCTATGCTATCACCTGCCTGTTTCCTCCAAATATGAGTTTCCTTGCTGTTTTCCTCTTTGTCCCCTTCAGATGAGCTCCTTCCTTCTTCATCTTGCTTCTTTTCTCCTTCTGAGGCACAATGTTCCTTCCCCCTCCTACCCTCCCTCTTTGTTAGTTGCCTTTCCTATTATTCTGCAGATACAGGCAAACACTGAGGGACTCCGAGCAAATTCAGACTGGTACCTCTGGCTAGCCCCAGAACCAAGCTGGGTTTTGTGTGCTCTCTTCCACTTTGTTCTGGTTTATTGTATCTCTCTTCCTTCTGCACCGCTTTAAATTGTTCACTGAGGAATTCCRAGTCTTTAATGATTTAGCAGAGCTTCTCTCTGAACTCACAGTAAATTTCACTGAGCATCTGTTTGCGAGTTTGAATTTTGTCTTGCTCTGAATTCTTTCACTTGCAGTGCATGGTTTTATAGCACTCTTAGATTCATTTAATCTTGTGTAACACATGAATGATCCCACTCATTCTAAAGGCCACATGCTTGATTTGGCAATTACTATGGGTCTGTCTCTGACTAGTTTGGTTTTGTCTCTGTTTCTTGTCTGTTAATTATTTCATGAGATCTTGCTGTATCTTATCTCTCATCACCAGTTCATACTGTTATTTATTGTTCTCCTTTTTAATCATGAAATTTGAATTCAGTAGAAGTTCTGCCTTATTTTTTTTTTCTTTTCATGCTAAGACCATGTTTAGTTTACCAGTTTTGTTGCCTAAGAGGCCACCAGACACATTATCCTTTCACACACTACGTCTGTGCTCTTCCAAGACCATCTCTAAGCTCTGGTAGCCTGGTGATTTTGTAAGTCAAAATGCCAAGGCAATGACCAGATAGGTCTTAGACAAGCCTGTAAGAAAGCATGAACTTTACTGGCTTGTAATGTTCAAAAATCCTCTGCTGAAGCTCTTTGTCCTCTAAAAAAAAAAAAAAATAAAAAAAATGATCCCTGTTCCCTCAGCCTGTGGTTACCTTCAGAATAATTTGACCTGGTTCTGTGTGTGTGTGTGCATGTGCAGAAATAAGTGAGGATGTTCCCTCTGCAGCCATTTAGCAAGCCTACAGGACTAAAGGACAGGGCCATCTCCAAGTGTCCTGAATTCCCTTCTGTGTCCTGGCCCCTGGCAATAGAGAAASCTAAACATTTCTGAAAAGTTATTCAGGAGGATAAGCAGAGCCTGCTTTGGGACATGCATGCAGCTGGAATTGTAGACGGCTTCCAAGGGGCTCTTCCTTCACCTCCTTTTTCTCTTTTTTTCCTTTTCCTTTTTTTTCTCTTTTTTCTCTCCTTCCTTCCTTCCCTTCCTTCCTTCCTTTTCCTTCCTTCCTTCCTTTTCCTTCCTTCCTTTTTCCTTCCTTCCTTCCTTCCTTCCTTCCTTCCTTCTTCCTTGCCCTTCCTTCCTCTTCCTTCCTTCTTCCTTGCTTCCTTCCTTTCCTTCCTTCCCTTCCTTCCTTTTTCCTTCCTTCCTGCCTTCCTTCCCTTCCTTTCTTTCCTTCCTCTTCCTGTCCTTCCTTTCCTTCCTTTCCTTCCTTCCTTCCTCTCCTTCCTTTCCTTTCCTTTTCCTTTTTTTCCTTCCTCCTTCCTTTTTCCTTCCTTCCTTCCTTCCTTCCTTCTTCCTTCCTTCCTTCCTTCCTTCTTCCTTCTTCCTTCCTTCCTTCCTTCCTTCCTTCTTCCTTCCTTCCTTCCTTCCTTCCTTCCTTCCTTCCTTCCTTCCTTCCTTTCCCCCTTTTTCCCCTTTTTTTCTTCCTTCCTTCCTTCCTTCCTTCCTTCTTCCTTCCTTCCTTCCTTCCTTCCTTCCTTCCATTTTTTCCTTCCCTTCCTTCCTTCCTTCCTTCCTTCGTCTTCTTCTTCCTTCCTTTCCTTCCTTCTCTTCCTTCCTTCCTTCCTTCTTCTTCTTCCTTCCTTCTCCTTCCTTGCCTTCTTCCTTCCCTTCCTCTTAGTCCTTCCCTCTTCCTTCCGTTCTTCCTATCACTTCCTTCCCCCTTCCTTCAACGTCCATCTTACCCTTCCGTCCCACTTCCTTCCTTCGCCACTTCCTTCCGCCACTTCCTTCCGCCACTTCCTGTCCTCCTTCCTTCCTTCCGCCACTTCCTTCCGCCACTTCTTCCGCCACTTCCTTCCGCCACTTCCTTTCGCCACTTCCTTCCTTCCGCCCACTTCCTTCTTCCTTCCTTCCTTCTTCCGCCACTCCTTCCTTTCCTTCCTTCCTTCCGCCACTTCCTTCCTTCCTTTCCTTCCTTCCTTGCTTCCTTTCCTTCCTTCCTTCCTTCCTTCCTTCCTTCCTTCCTTCCTTCCTTCCTTCCTTCCTTCCTTCCTTCCTTCCTTCCTTTCCTTCCTTTCCTTCCTTCCTTCCTTCTTCCTTTCCTTCCTTCCTGTCCTTCCCTTCCTTCCTTCCTTCCCCTTCCTTCCTTCCTTCCTTCCTTCCTTCCGCCACTTCCTTTTCCTTCCGCCACTTCCTTCCGCCACTTCCTTCTTCCGCCAACTCCTTTCCTTCCTTCCTTTTCCGCCACTGCCTTCCTTTCCTTCCGCCACTTCCTTCCTTTCCTTTCCGCCACTTCCTTTCCTTCCTTCCCACTTCCTTCCTTCCTTCCTTCCGCCACTTTCCTTTTTTCTTCTTTCTTTCTTCTTTCTTTCTTTCTTTCTTTCTTTCTTTCTTTCTTTCTTTCTTTCTTTCTTTCTTTCTTTCTTTCTTTCTTGTTCTTCTTTCTTTCTTTCTTTCTTTCCTTTTCTTTCTTTTTTCTTTCCTTTCTTTCTTTCTTTCTTTCTTTCTTTCTTTCTTTCTTTCTTTTCTTTCTTTCTTTTCTTTCTTTCTTTCTTTCTTTCTTTCCTTTCTTTCTTTCTTTCTTTTCTTTCTTTTTTCTTTCTTTCTTTCTTTCTTCTTTCTTTCTTTCTTTCTTTCTTTCTTTCTTTCTTTTCTTTTTTTCTCTCTTTCTCTCTTTTCTCTCTTTCTCTCTTCCTCTTTTCTCTCTTTCTCTCTTTCTCTCTTTCTCTCTTTCTCTCTTTCTCTCTTTCTCTCTTTCTCTCTTTCTCTCTTTCCTTTTCTCTCTTTCTTCTCTCTCTCTCTCTCTCTCTCTCTCTCTTCTTTCTCCCTTTCTCTCTTTCTTCTCTTTCTCTCTTTCTCTTCTTTCTCTCTTTCTTTCTTCTCTTCTCTTTCTCTTTTTTTAATCCATTCTTTCTCTCTCTCTTTCTCTCTCCCACTACTCCTTCCTTTTCAAATGAAACCCGAGACACAAAAGTGCTCCTGTTGTGTCAGAATTCAGAGCTTTCAGGAGAGCTCAATACACATGGCCAGAAAGACAATAAATTTGTTGAGCTGACAGCAGAGTAACGATGCAAAGACAGATCAGGTTCTGCACCTTAACAAATCCTGCAGAGCCAACCAAGGCTGCTGGGACAGCATAACATTCCTGAGGAGCTCCTCCTGATCCCTGCCCCACCTCTCAGGAGATGCTTCCTGGAATTCTGGGCTGTTCTGCTTTGTGCCTCTGCTGTGTGCGTCAGGATGTGTGATATTCAGGGCAGTGAAATAGACCATCATTTCTGAGAAACGAAATGTCTGCTGTGGCAGAATTGAGTGTTGAAGTCCCGGGCATGTAATTTTGTCTCGAGCAAAGTGATCTCTGAAATATACAAGGGTAGCACGAACTACATGACAACTAGGACTAAAAGACCTTATTTTTGAATTGGAAAAGCTTTTCATCCAGAGGCTGCGAGGGAGGGCGAAGTTTGTAATGTGATGATTCAGGTGCAAGCAAAAAACAGGACCATCTCTAGCAAAGGTCCTAATTTGAGATATGTGAAATCTCCAAAATTAAGGTTAGGATAGCATACAAATAACAGAAAATCTTGCCTGTCAAARCTTTTGAACAACTGTCAGCCTTTCATTTTGATGAGAATATTTCATGCAGTTTTCTGATATTTAGTGAAATGATTTGCATTTAAAAAATATTTATTGATTCAAAACAAAATATAGCTGCAGAGAAAATAGTTAACTTCTGTTGGTTTTTTTCCTCCTTCTTCCACTCCTTCTTCCCCCTCCTTGACTGATGAGATAAACAAGGAAACCAAATTATATTTATTTTAATTTCTTCTGATTTGAAAGGAAGTGAATATTGTTTCCAGTTGATGAGAAATACTTTTTAGCATGAATCACTTAATTGAAAAAAAAAATCAGTCCATTAAAATATTAATATATTAGCATATTTTCAGATGTAGATTTTCCCACTGAACATCTTTCAGCATTCCTGCTCGGATTACAACTTCTCCARTGCCTTCAGAATTCTGGGAAGTCTTGGGGGAACAATTGCTCACATTGGCCAATTCCAGAGTCACAAATCCAGAAGTCAAGCCCRAGATGTCCAAGCCCATAATCTCCCATGACCCAGCTGAAAAAAGAACTTATGCTGGGAGCTTGGCTGCTTGCTGGGTTGGGGTGTGATTGATAAAGCATGAAACCAAGTAACGTGTAGAGGTAAAAACTCTTCTACCTGGAAAACCCTTGACAAGGCTGCATTCAGGGCTATTGAGAATGGTAATTATCTGAAATAAATTATCTGAGGCAACAGACAAGCACATAAACAGAGAGGCAGAGGAAAAGAGGCCCTTCTGCGAAAAAAAGCCCTGATACCCCCCTCCTACACTTTTACCTCACTTCAGGTCAAGTGAGACACTTCCCTYCAGCAGCACATCACGTCCTAGGAGAAAACAAGTCCTCAGCTTCTCAAGGTCACTGGCATTGTTTTGTGTCTTTGCACGGGGAGCTGGTTCCTGCAATCAGACTTCCTTGATGTCCTMCTCTCATGGAGGGAATCAAAGAGCTCCATTTGTGAGAGGCTGACAAGCCCTGGCATACTTGGGGAGACCAAACAAAGGTTAGTGTGGGTGGATATCATGAGTCATTTCTATGACTAAGACGCTGGGATAAACTACCCCTTCCTGGTAATTTAAATTTATTAAGGTCATGGGCCGTCTAATGAATCAGTGTGTCTAAATGAATCCAAGTGTGATGCTCATGATGTTAAGCACACCAAAAAGAAAGGGAAAAAAAAAAAAACCCAGGTGAAGGTAAAGATTTAGTTCTCTGTGATCTAATTCAGCATGAGGCCTTTATTCCTGCATGTGCTATCAAAATGTGGTTAGCTGGTAGTGCTGACGTGGTGCTTCTGTTTCCTGCTATTTCCTGTTATTGATGCTGGACTTGGACAGTCAGCACTTACTAGAAGCCACTAAAATGCCTTCTATGGTCTTTGAAAGGACTTTTCTGGCCAGAGTCAGAATGGAGGAGATTCCTCTGTTTTCGTGGTTCAGGAGAGCATGGTCTTCCTAACCCCAAACTACTCCAGCTACTTGTGTCCTTATTAGCAGAATATTAATTAACAGCGAGGAATTTAGAAAGGGGCTTAACTCTGAATACTGTATGTTAGCTTTGGGCAATAAAAGTAGTATCTGAAAGCAGAAGAAAGCTTCACACATGGAATATCAACAACTTTCAAGCACTGGTGCAGAGGACACATCTTCCATCCAGGAGGCTGCAGATCCTGCATCCTTAGCAGTGGACAGCTGTGGTCCTTAAGAGTTGATGACTGTTGGTAACTGATCGAGCCAGGAGAGGGGACACTTACAAAATGTATCCTGACACACCCTTTTCTGTGCTGCTGCCAAAGTCACAGCTCATTCCTGACCTCTGCCAGCCCTCCTAAGATGACAGCTGTGGGTTCACCCCCCACCCCATCAGGCTGCATCCAGGATTCCAAGMACATTTTCCCCCTGGCTGCCTGCCTCCCTCTGCCTTGCTGACAACCAGAGGATGATGCAACGTGCTCTCTGCTCATGTGTGGCCACCAAATGAAGCCCACAGGTCATTTGTGGAGGTGGAGGTGGCTGCCTGTGAGTGGCAGCAGAGCCTACAGAAGCAGCCCACAACCTCCCAGTCATCAAGCAGGGAGTGGTGGGGCTGGCCTTCAGGGGAGTCACCTGAGAGCCCTTGAGTGGAAGATGAAAAACATCTTGTTCTGAGTGTCTGGCATCCAGGAGAGGAAATGAACTTGGGTTTATGACATGGGTAGCAAAACAACAGGAGGTCAGATTATGGAAATGCCTTTTAAGTGGTGTTTGTTCTCCTCCTGCAGCATTCAGAGCAGMTGAGGGATATTTCAGTAGGAAGGACTTGGCTGAGTGGCTCGGCAGAGGTTGTTCCTCACCTACCTGCCACCAACAGTGAGGAGGAATAAATGTTGGGTGTCAGGCTCTGGACTTCACTTTTAAAATGCAGGAAGTCTTGACTGCTCTCCAGGATCCAGCTGCAGGCTCCCAGACCTGCTGTTATTTTCAGATACGTGGGAACTATGAATGCTCCGTGGAAAAGAGCCCCATGTAAAGGACTTGAAAGGACACAATAAAAAGCCCCTCCATGCAAACAGTAATGTGCTACCTGACAACCCTGTCTCCTGTGCTCATGACAACCTTTTCTTTCTTTGCACGTGTGAGGAGCACATGGGTTCACATTTATGCAGGTATGCTTTGATTAATGACTTTATTTTTAGCCCAATAGAATGGAACCCTCGTTTAAATTTCCATTTTGTTTGGTACACAGTTTTTTGCTCATTGTGTACGTTATTGGGCAGAATATCTTTGTTGGTTCACTTACAATGGTAAGTGCTCTTCTCTCCAGGGTCACCACCAATGCTTTTACATTCTGATAGGTTCAGTCTTGCTGCTGGCACAGATCTCTGTGACTTCATGTCCAAAAATGTATGCCCTGTTAGGCATGCTGAAAAGATGTTTCATTACTGCTAGGGAATGGAGCACACTCAACTTATCTCTTATTGAAACAAAAAGGTGGGTCTGAAGTGAATTTCTCCCCCTCTTTTGTCTACCAGCAGCTCTCTCTTTCTGTATGTGAATGTGTATGGGTGATTGTGTACACTCCTATCAGCTACTCTGGAGCTGTACACTGCTTTCAGTGTATAAAATTACTGGGGAAAAAACTGCTGTCCACAGAGATTTGAAGCTCAGCAATGAGAAACTGAGGCACAGAAAAGCTGGGAACTATATTTTCTCCATTTTGAGACATGTATTATGGATGGGCGGCTGAGATGAGATATCTGAATGAGATACTCAGAGAGCTACTGCAAAGCAGGTTTTATAGGATATCTTGAACCAAGCACAGCAAACAGTGAAGGAGCAGGGGTTGAATTGAGCTCTCCTGTTTGCTGAGTTGATATGTATTATATTTGTGCCCACCAGTCTACAGGACAGGACAGGGCTAATCCTAGGAATCCAGCCTGAAATGGTTTTCCCCAGTTTGGTTTTTTTTTTCCCTGTGAGGATCCAGCCTGAAATGGCTTTTCCCCATTTTCTGGCTTTTAATATTCTCTCATTACATCCTGAAAACTCTTCTCAACCTTCAGGTACCCAAAATATTAAGGCCTCTAAATTAGCTGCTTGTCCTTATCTGCCCTGACATGGGSTGATCCCATTGAGCAGGGCTGGAATGTCATTTGCCACCCAAATGGTCACCAGAGSTTTCAGGCTGAGGCTGGGTGGTGGCTGAATGTGGGTTAATGTCTCTTTGGTGGCAGCCTGGCTTCACAGATAAGGTAGGGCAGTGACAGAATTGCCAGGAATTGTTTTTAGAGGAACCTCAATTAGTAAGCACCTATTAGAACAACTCTGACAGAACTTAGGCTTCAGACTGTTTGCAGAGCAGCAGATTGAAAGCAGCTAGAAGAGAAACAAAAATGCTGTTGGGCAGCATCAAAATGTTGACCACAGGGTCCCTCCAGTGCAAAATATTCTGGGACACTAATAAAAATAAATTAATCCTTCCAGCCAACTTAAATATCCCTTGACATAAAGAATTTAGATGCACTATTTTTAAACACTGAAGGAAAAAAAAATTATCACTTGTGCAATGTTGTTACAAGATTTCTCCCATAGCCCTTAACTCAGGCATATTTTATAGTGTGTATTAATACATAAGAAATCACACAGAGTAGCTTATATTTAATAAGAAAACAGGAATAGAAAATTAGAATATGTACAGAACAAGACAGGATTGAACTTTTTCTGGGCCACTGGATGTTAAACCCTTCTATCTCCATGGGGGTTTGCCAGAATTTCTCCATGCTCCAGCAGCAGACAATGAACTAGGTTGTTACTCCATGGACCTGAATTCCTCCAAACAGATAGCTGAGATGGAAAACATGCATGGCCCAGCTTCTGGTGCAGTATTTGCTAGCTCAGAATTTTATAGCTTGTGGATGAGGCCTCCATTACAGGGAAGGATGGGATGGCTGGAGGGGCAGGGCTAGGGAGCAATTCATCTGTAGTTTTGAGGATCTCATTCTGCAGAAGGTCAGCAGCGTCTCCTCCTGCCCTGCTGGTATGTGGCAAAACTCTGAGACCACACTGCCAGAGCTGAGGCAGCCTCTGCAAGGAATGGGAGATCWTAGGGTTTGGTGAAAAACCATTCTTGTCTGATGAAGGCATTTTCAAAACATGAAAGAAGCAAATTGGCCTGCTGGACCCATCATTGTTGGCKGTTGTGTGAATATAACTTGTGTTGAGGAAATAGACTTGAGGAGCAATTCTATTTCATTGAGGCACTGAAAAACTGATCCCAGACCACTGGCAAGAGCATTACCATGTACCAGGCCACCTGTCTCCTTCCTGCTGTGTCACAAAGTTCATGGGTGTTAAAAGTCATGTGTAACCTCCTCACTTTATTTGGTGGGGATCCGGAAGATCTTGTCAACAAAACTGAGCRCTGAGCACAGGCCTTTCACTGAAAATGTTCATCATCTTCCTGAGAAAACAGCTCAAAATATACAACTAATTTTTTTTTAATTTTTTTTGGTGCAGCTTTTTTCAGCATGGCCATAGTGTTTTGCAATAATTCTCAGGGAGTGGAAAGCTAACTTGCTTTCTAGAAACCAATCAGAAGAGCAATAAAAGTGATGAAAATTCTCTTTATGGCTGGTGGCTGACTCTGTACTAATTGGAAAAAAAGTCTGCTTGTCCAAAGACTGGTCAGACARCCAATCTGAGTCTGATACCCATGTCAGGGCCAGCTGCTGCTTTGTGTTTCAGCTGTGCAAGTCATCCCATGGAGAGGTGGCACAGATGTTGCCTGTGCTGCTGGTACCTGAGATACACTTTGGGAAAGTTTCATCTTTCTGTGGCCACAATTTATGACAGCATCTTAAATGGAATGAAGTAATSCAGAAGAAAAACCCCTTCTATCAGCAACCAAACCTGATGTTTCTCGCAGAATCTAACATTCTGGGTGCTCTCTCAGGGTGGAGATACCAGAAAATCCAGCTGTTGCATGGCACCAGATCTCCTCTGAGGCCTGGATCCACATCCCTGCATGATGGTGGCTGTATGAGCTGCATCTTTTACTGCTGGCTCACATAGGCTGAGCCCTGCAATTGCTCTTTTTTGGGAACAGATAAGAGCAGACCYCTTGCCTGAAGCATTTTACCATGCTCAGGTGGAGCTGAGTTTGTTCCTGAGGGGCTTGGACATGGTGCTGCCAGCCCTCTCCTCTGCCCTTGCCTCTCAAAGTCACAGGATGGTGCCTTTGGGTCTGTGTTTGGGTGGCAAACCAGCTGCTGCTGCATCCAGCTCATCCCATGGCAGCCTGGAAACACCTGGGGCAGGACGTGCAGCCAGAGAGCTCCAAGAGCCCAGCTCTATCTGTCCTAATGGATATTTGGGGTTTCCAGAGGGGTGCTGGCCTTCAGACATGAGTCATGCTGCTGTTTTCTCACAGCAGTGGTGTGAAAAGCTTTGCTGAAGGAGTTGGGTTACTCCCTTTTTCAGCAGAGGAACACTGAAATTTGTGCTACAAGCTCCCATTTTGCTCTGGTGTAAAGCAGGAGGAGGCCACCAGAAGTCCCAGAGTTGGGACTGAAAAAAACAGACTTTTTTTTGTGTGTTGGTTGATCTGGCACATATATGATCTCCCTTAATACCTCAGACTGAATCTGTGGGCTGGGCTTCTGTTGCGGCCRGGCACTGAGGGCTGGCAGTCCCCAAAAAGCCACACAAACCACAGAGGCRAGCTCCTGGTGACTGGAGACCAAGGAAGGCTGCCAGGTGACTGCTCACGGCAGCCGGAGGCCCGGCCCTCAGGCAGTCCTGCTGGAATAAATGCAAGGCTGCCCACTTGATTTAGTGAGGGCTGCGGGAAAAGACAAAGGAGGTGTTAATTAGGGACAGGGATGTGTGAGATTTCAGTGCACGTGAGGGGAGAATGGTTCCTGCAAAGCGCTGGGCAAGTAAAAATGGGGAATGACAAAGAGGCCTAACACTGGCCTCAAAGCTGCTCCATCCCACAGGAGACATGGGAAGTTTGGAGAAGAAAAGCTGTGCATAAAGAGCACAGAGATGTGTTTTGAAGGGCCAGCAGGCAGAGCTGTGGGCAGGGTGGGACACACTGCTCTGCTGATTTTGGGCTCCTTGCTCGGATTGTCCCCAGGCTCAGGGCACAGGGCAGGCCCAGCCCTGTGTACATCAGCTCCCACTTTGCAGCTTTCTGTTCACTGATGGTGCCAGGACAAACCACTGGGCATGACTTTCATCTTGGTGGACTCTCTTTGCTCTGAGTCTTGGTGTTTCCTCTGGCTGTGGGCCATTCTTGAGCCTGGTGCACAGGAAATGAAGCTGTGGCCAAGTCAGAGGTTTTCCAATATAAAAAATGGCATGCTATCATATTTTCTCAGGTTTTTATTTATGTATTYTGCAATGCATCCACTGGGTTTGTGGTGCCCAATTCCTGAAACTACAAGAAGATGTTTAAAGGTTGGGTGTTTGGTTAACTTCACCTGTCCACTGGCTTCAGTGGGTATTGCCAATTCCCAATAGATATTAGCATAATCCAGATCTCTGCTACATCAGCTCAGGCTCCCAGGAAAGCTGGGCTATTCCTGCAAGAGCTGCACTCAGAGCAGTCTGGATGGAGAGGATCACTGAGCTTCAAAACTCACATGGCCATATATTTGAAAATATGGTGTTTCTCAGCTCTGCAGCTTCACTTTTCTGAAGAACCAAATCGCAGAAGAAAGGTTTATCAATGAGAAATCAAGTTTAGGTGAAATTCCATTCAATTAACMTCAATTTCAGTGTGAAAACCTTCCTGAAAAATGTGAAATGGAGCTAAAATAACATAAAAAACCCTCACTGAACATATAAAGCAAAGGAACTTTTCAATGTAGCTTTGAACTAGGTTCACCATTAATATTTATGTCATTAAATGGATGGGTATTTTCCTGGCARCAGCCTGATCTCACTGCCTCCTAGGATATTAGAGAGTTTGGCTCAAGCTCATGGTCAGATTTTAGCCAGTTCTTGCTTTCACGGCTGGAGCAGGATTTTATACATCTCTGTTGAGAAAGAGAGCTTCATGATAGCCTCCAGGCATCAGAAAAGCTCCTTAATTGCTCTCCACAGAATCTGCTGACCAGAGAGAGTTCTTGTTATCTTTAAGCAGYCCTGTTTGTGTTGAAGGATCAAAATCACTCACAAAGAAAACAAAACCATCTCCTTTCTCCCCATCCCCACGATGTTTCCAATTATCCTAGATTGCTGTCTCTCTCATTGACTAGTAGGTCATYCAAAAGCTAGGACATATTATGGAAACAGCCTGTTAGCCCCTTCCCTGGAGTGCCTCAGAGAATTTAGACTCCACTCATGAGGACTGAAAAGTAGACCACGATAAGGGCTGGCTGTGCACAGAGCAGGGAAATGCTGCTCCTGCCATTCCTGGGGCCACTCCTGGGGCCACTCCTGAGGAAGTCATTCCTCAGGATGAGAGCAGGATGAGGGCAAGGAGCCATCCCCACAGAGATGGTGATTCTATCTCTTAACACATCAGAAACCAGCTGAAGAGCATAGATAAAGTGTTTGAACTCAACAGTTCATTGAAGTCTCTGTGGCTGTACCAAACCAAACCAAAAAAAAAAAAAAAAAAAAAAAGGAAAAAAAAGGAAAAACACCAAACTCTTGGGCTTTCCCCAGCAGAACACATTGAGGAGCAAGTGGTTTGTCACAGATTAGAATCAGACTTCTCCCTCTAACCATAAGCCTTCACCACATCCTCTTATTTGCCACTGTTTGGCTGGAAGGAAACAGCGGAGAGGGGACATGGCGATGCCACACCTGGCAGATGTCTGCAGGGGCAGAAAACCTCTACAAATGTCACAGACTCTTCTAAATGCCTCTGAATGCACCATCACCCTGCTGGTCTTCATGTCTGGAAGGTCACGTGGCTCCTCACAGTGCTCTGTGTGTTTAAACGCTACTCGGTTGTAAATAAAATGCTACTTGAGTGCCTGTAAAAGTGCAGGAGACTTTCAGAAAAAGCAAATTACCCCACCTTGTAATTTCATCGAAAACACTGTAAAAATAGCAATGCCTTTCATATTCCAAGGAGGAAAGGGTGATGGAGATTTATGCTTTTCCTTGAACACATAGATTTATAACAGTGTGTAATGTACATTCATTTCATCCATATTTATAACTGCATTGATGCAGAGTCTGGTATCYATTACTTTAATCTATGTAACTTGATCATCAGAAATTTAAACCATAATTTTTAACACATATCACCAAGAATTTYAGTTTGATTCAAAAAAGAAGAGTATATTAAAATCCCAGCTGCAATTAGTTATTAAAACTGAACTTTTTTTGCTTAAATACATCTGTTTGTTCACATAGACTCTGTTCCATTCTCCCTTGTGCTGGGTATTTTACTCAGGTTAATCCTACAACAACTCGCTACAAAATACCTTGAGGGTAGAAAAAGGAAAAAAAACCCTACAGTTAAGGATCATATTTGGAAAAATTCCTGTAAATAAATCTTTTACATCTTGGTAAAGTGAAATCAGGAATTGAAGAGTCAGTGACAGCAGTAGCCTCTAGTCACTTAGAGTGAAGTGGAAAAAATAATTCCAGGCCAAGATCAAAGGCTCCAATTGACAGACAGCAGAAATTAAACCCAGATACCATTTCATAAACATGGAGCGATTGACATTCACCACATGGTTATTGTCCAGCAATGGAAAATAAAACATCTGTACTCCTCAAGATCCAGAATGGATGACCCAGAACTGAAATCACTCAGTTGCCTGGTGCTAAGAAGGTGTTCCATTGTTTTCTTTCCCCACTCTGATTTCATCCTTTCAGCACCATTAGAAGGTGGAATACCTGGATAGTTAGAAAATAGTACATTAAAATGAGCATACRTTCATTTTCTGACAGGAAATGACCTTTGTTTTTCTCATCTTTGGATCCATATTTTATTATTCATACTGCAGGCAAACATCAACAATTCCACAAATTTCAATGGGTTTAGTTTGAATATAGCAAGTAACACAATCTTACATGGAACTGATAGGAAGAGGAAGTTGTCTGTAATGTTGCAGACCCAGTGTTTAAATATTTGTATTTCATGCTTTCTAAGAGAGGCAAATGACATTTTTCAGAATAATTTTTCACAACTTCTTTTTTTTCTCTCTGCCTTCCTTATTTTTTTTCTCATTTCAGAACCATAAAAACAAAATACAAATAAAACAATGGAAATGTACAGATATACAAATAAAAAAATGGAAATGAAGAGACCATGTGGGAGCTTGCTGTTGAAACSTTTGCATTACTGGGACCAGCAAGGTGATGTTTTTCAGTGAGAGCTACAAATTATGAAAATKATCACTGAAGAGGACAAATCATTTGCCATTTAGAATGAACTTTTTTATTGGTAATATYGATTGGTTTTATGTTACTATTCTTAGTAACTCCATCAAGGAGTTATCCCTTGAATAATGTCCAMAAAATTTGTCTGAACTGCTGGCTGTTAAATTATTTTCCTTAGGCAGGAAATAGTAGGAGAAAGACAAAGACCTTAGGACTTGTGGCACATAGACTTCCAAAAACAAGGAGTGCCCTGTTGCAAAATAGTGTCTTTGTTTGAATAATTCCATTGCTTTCTTTACAATAACATCTATATTAAACTGTGGTAGATGTGGAAATGTCTTATTAATGTCTTATTAAACCAGGAGCATGGGTGAAAGTTGTTCTCAGAGGTTTTCAGGGTTTGTTGCTGTAAAAGATCTTGCCCACCATAACCAGAGCTAAAAAAATGTGTTCCACAGCCATGTTAGTCCTATTGTATGGGGGCTAAACCCARCCTGAAACACTGAAGGGACACTGAAAATTAGAAGACAGAAAAAAAATAAAATCAGAMCTTCTCTATTCAAACTTCAAAGCATTTCCTCCACAGTTCATTAAATGTAGTCTCTGGCTGGATTCAGAGGTAGAGATGTTCAAAATAAGGTTTTACAAAAGTAATTTGTTCTGTTTCAGATTTTTCTTCAGCTGCAATGCAGTTGTCCTCCTCAACTGCAAATACAGAATAAAACATCAGCAAGGGAGAAAAAGACATGTCTCGTCACTTTGAGAAATGTGGGAGGTATGCTGGGCCTCTAAAAAGCTCTCATTTTCTGTTTGAATTGGACAGGTTCCAAGAAATTCAGCTACTCACCAGAAACCTATCTAAAGCTCAAACTCAACAATATTTAGCAGAACATCTCAAAACCACAGTGGCACCCATGAGTTCCCTCCGTTATTTCTCCTGGAAAAATCACGAAAACAGCCTCTTTTCCAGAGACAGACAAATTCCTGCAACAACAGCAGTGAAAAATGCAGATCAAAAAAAGAAAAGCCATGCCTTTTTTCAAATTCTTTTTTTCCCCCTTCCAATATCTTCCACTTGCTAGCAGCCCAGCTTCCAGAGAGCACCAAATGTTTTTTCTCTCAAACTTCTCTTGTATCCTCTGGTATTGTGGCAGCCCACACAAAACTAGATGTAGCAGAGGAGAAAATAAATCCCTTGCACCTCAGAGGCTTCATCCTAGGTGTTGTTCTAGCAGTGGGCAGAGGTCCACAGCATCATTATGCTGTGAGGCAGTTCAGCCCTCCTGAGCCAGCACCCTTCAAGACTTGTTACCATAACACCCGAATTTCCTCCCCGCTGAGCAACTCCCACCACCAAAAATATGCAAAGTGACAGCACTGCACCTCCACTGTGCTGTCTGCTGGAGAGGCTGATCCCTCCATTGTCTGCACCTACGTGGTGAGGTTGAGATACAGCTGCTGGGCCTTTTTTTTTTTTTTTTTTTTGAAAGACATCCTCATTTTTTTCTGCTGGTGAGACGAGCAGCGATTTTCTGTCAGTCATCGTGTTTCCCTCAGCTGCCATCACACCACTTGAAAACAGACCCCAGGTGACCTGAATCCCAGATCCCCTCAGCCCAGGCAATATGTGAGCTGCCATATGTCGCTGTGGGTAATAGCTGACGCTGAACAGGTGTATGTCATCACAGCAGACCATCTGGAGGGCAGAAGATATTTAAAAAAAAAAAAAAAAAGAAAAAAAAAAAGTAATTAAGGTACATTTCCAACATACAAGTCTTTTTGGGTGACTTTTTCAAGCAAACCTGGGTGTGTAATGTCTGCCTCTTTTKTTTTCTTTCAGTGACAAATGATAGGAGCCATGACACACGTTTTACTCAACCTGATTCCACTTTTGTAGAATCTACCTTCAAACTTGATTRATAACCATTGCATAAAAAGCCACAAAGATTTCATTAGGGTTCCTTGCTTTAGCCTCTTCCATTAACCTCAGCAGTGGAGAGGAGGGTACCACCAAACTGTTGTACACAAAGCATGAGTTGACCAGGCAGTAGCCAAGATGAAGACACTGTCTCCAACTCCACCCAAGCACCAGTTTGGTTAGTGGAAATGGACTGAGAAGGCTGCTGAAAATATTCTGGTCATCCCACTTGCCTCTGTGAGCTGAGCCAAAGCAACGGTATCTGTTCTCTTTGGAATTTCTCTTTGGAAGTTTGGAATTTTGAATGGTTCTTCAATGACACATCAGGAAATCTGAATCCAGATGCTCAAAATTATGTGGGAATTGTATGGATTGGTTTGGTTTTGTGTATTTCTGGTTTGGGTTTTTAGGCCTTTTTTTCCCCCCTATAGCCAGAAATCTAACATTAAAGATGTGGGGGCACTTCATAGAACACGCCTTTCTCACAAGGTTTCTGAAGAAAAAACGGAGTCCTCTCTCAGTTTGGCAAATCATATAARAGGAAAACAGGTAGTGACAGGCTTTGATTTGACAACACAAACCTAAACATGGAATTTGTAGGACTCACCACTGCCAAGATCTCAGGGTTCTGTGATATAAACCAAAGCCTTGGATGTTCAGGTTTAGCATCCTGGCTGAGGTCATGCTATAAAACCTGGATATATCCAGAAACTTCCCAAATATTACTTTTTGTCCAAGTTTAATTTGGACTCCATGCATAGTAGCATTATAGCTTTAAAAAATTCATTTGTGCAAATAAAAGCTGGGTGGCACTATTTATGTATAGTTTTAAACTTCAGGATAACTGACACATTTTTTACCACCTTAGAGTAATCTGGTTGTGAGTTGCAGGATTTTAACTGTTTAGGGATTTTTTTTTTTTTTGGTGGGGGTGGTTTGGTATTGTTTGGGGTTTTTTTTTGACATATTACCTCAACAAAAGCCATTAGTTGCCTTACATACTTGTTTCAGCCTCACTTGAATGTCTTTTTTGCAGCAGTTTACAATATCAATGAATTTTATGTTCTAAGTATTAAACCTCTGTTAATCGTTGATCCAAAGATTGCCAGAGTCAGTGGAAACCAGCCAATTTTCTTACAGAAATTTCATTGCCTGTAAGAGTTTTAGAAATCAATACAATTTTCCAAGTTAATTCTTCATATTCATAAATGATAATAATGTGTAATATTTAAGGTGGTCTTTTGTTTTAAACAAAGGAGAGCATAATACCTCTGAATCTCATAATCAAGTGATTTCACTCATTTTCTTATTACCATGGTTTCCAGATGAACGAGATACACAAAGTGTGGCTCCAGATCTTACGAGCAAAAGAATKATTTCCTGGTGCAACTCTACTGAATTTAACAGAGTTTACATCAGGGAGTAATTCTGCCCAGCAGGATTAGGCAAGTAATTTACATAAAATTGGTACTGTRCATCATGTGTCGAGCTGATGAATTTGCTGAGAGATTGACTTTATAACAGTGGGCTTGTATCACATGTTATAATTATTTGTATCATCCTTGGCTTCTTATTGTGATGTACATTACACATCCCAAAGGAGCTGGATAAAGGACATGCAATTTGACATCATGCTGCTGAAACACACAGCAGCTGGAGGAACAACACATAGACTTTTCTCTTTGGAGATTGCAAATGTATCCAGAAGTATTTATTTTACAAGAGAGGAAATTAGGTGAGTGAGTGGCTTGACTGGAAAGCACACTTAATCTCTTGTCCTCTTGGTTTTTGTTGCTTGACATTTTTTAATGCAATTTAAATTAATTGGATATTTGACAATAACGCAGGGCATCTTGAACTCTAGGTCAAGTAACACTTTCATGTTGCTCAGAACCTAAAATAAAAGTTTACTTTTACAAGAGACTGTTTTGTATGATTTTATCACAGATCTACAGATCCACRTGTTTGTCCAGAAATGCAAAGAAGCAAAATAAACTGAAATGTGAAATTAGTACCRGCTGAAAGGAGAAATTTCTTGTAGAGAAGAGCAGCTCCCACCACAGAAGAGTCTCAAAAGACAATGGATGGCATGTAGAGGAAATCAGCATGGATAAATGTGCAGCTGAGAGAAAAACAGGTCCCACTGTCTGGAAGAGCAAATCTGCCAGTTTGACATTCCTGGATTTCTAAATTGGTCTTTACACAGCATTAGGAGGAGATTGATTGAGGGGAAGGGAAGGGAAGGAAGGGAAGGAAGGGAAGGGGAAGGGAAGGAAGGGGAAGGGAAGGAGGAAGGAAGGAAGGGAGGGAAGGAAGGGAAGGGAAGGGGAAAGGAAGGGAAGGGAAGGGAAGGGAAAGGGAAGGAAGGGAAGGGAAGGGAAGGGAAGGGAAGGGAAGGGAAGGGAAGGGAAGGGAGAGGGAAGGGAAGGGAAGGAAGGGAAGGGAAATGAGGGAGGGAAGGGAAGGGAGGGGAAGTGCGGAAGTACGAAAGTAAAAACCGAAATATTGTTAACGATAACGTAGTTTGAAAGAAGCATAATAAAATAGAATGTATACTCAAACACAAAAAGTCAGCGCATGAGGATGGAATCAATAGGCGAATAGAACACCCCAGCTCCACAGCGGAACGACAAGGGAAGGGAAAGGGAAGGGAAGGAAGCGGAAGGAAGGAAGGACAACCTGAGCTTGACTCACATCAAATAACCAAGGAGGTTAAATGGGTCTCTAACCATCATCCACTTGAATGTCCAAGTTCACTAGGAATCTTCCAGCATTTTTATTTCCCTCTGACTTCCAAAGCAGTTTGGTTCAAAGCATTTTTATTTGTCCAGAACAGAGTACCACCAGTTCAGGTGCACAGCTCTGGGATCAGAGGGATCAAATTGCTTTACAAACCTCCTGGGTCATTTGGCTCTGAACTCCAAGGAGACAACTCCCCAGCTGAGCAGCTGCCTCAGGTGCTCCAACAGAAATTCGTTAGCAGAAATTAAATATTGCACAGCTGAAATTGCTCCCTCACTGTGCCAACAAGGAGAGATTTCCCTGCCAGGGAGAATCCTGTCTTGGAGGTCCCCAGGGAGCTGCCTTTTGCCTTTTCCCATGTGCCTGATGCTTTGACACATGATGCTTCTGTCCAAGTGACCCCATGTTAGACTTTGCACCAGCTTGGGATGTTGTTATTGCTGATCTGACTGTTCCAACTCAAAGTAACTAAGTATATATGCACATATAKAGGTGCCACAGCCTATTTTTCATCCAGTCTGTTTCCAGAGTAACCTTCTGAAGCGTAGGACAAGACAGTGCTGAGCCACTGATGAAAAAAGCTGATTTCTCAACCTCAAGACTACAATTATAGCAACAAATCCAACCAAGAATAATCAATTTAATTCCCACTACAATCTATTCCACGTAGCAGCACTTCAGAATTTGCAATAGGTGATCTGGATTCTCCATTTCTGTGTGAAGCATGCTTCCCATACAGTGCTTTGTAGCTATTCAGGGCAAGCAGGCATTGATGCACTGTGCCACTGAATACTTCCAAAAATAGACTGTAGATACTGCAAAGTAACAGCTTTCTTTTGAATAATGCTGAGACCTCCACGTGACCACAACACGTTCAAAGCAAAGTGAATCTGGGCATTTCACTGTTAAAAATGCAGGCAGCAGTCATGGGAAGGTAGCTGGATAATTCAATTCATTATTTTTAGGCTCTTTGTTCATTGTCTCCAGATCCAGAAGAAAACAACAGCTACCTAACGACAAGTGAGCTTTTTTCATATCTGCATGTGTGACACTGCCTCAGAGCTGATCAATACATGGCAGCAGCTTCAGATGTACTGCAAAATAAATGTGCGTCAGCTGGAAGAATAATGGCAGACGAGCTCAATAAATCTTCAGCAGTCTGGATGTCCATATATGAAGGCAAAAGAAACATGTAAATGGAACAGAAACAAACACACCAAAAAAAAAGGAGCAATTGCAGACAGTGTAATATGAAGTCACATGGAGATTTTTGAACAGCTGTTGCATGGCCAGTTTTACATTTTATTTTACATTTTAYATTCCCCATCATGATTACAAAATAAAAGGAGGTGCATTCCCCATCATGAAAATCCTCCAGATAACTGCTGAGGTTAACAAGGGCCCCATGAGCATGTACAATGGCAGAGAGACCTATTTGTCAGCCACTGAATGTTCAAGAATTAGGCACCCTCCTGTCAAAAAGACAGACCCATATCGCTTAAACATCACTGGTGCTGATAASTTTGGGAAAGTTTTACTGACGGATGTGGGCACAATGCAGAGCTGTGCTCATCTTTGACTCAAGGACTCTTTGTCCCTGTTTGACTCATGAGAGGTCCCACCTCTCATTCTCAGGTGAGTTGGGTAGGAGTGAGAGTTTTCTCTCAAGAGTCTCCTTTTGGCTATGACAGAAYCCAGCACCAAGAAGACTCAAATGCACAAATACCTTTTTTCTGATAACCTGGGCAAGCATCTGAGTCTTGGGCAGAGATCTCAGATTAAGGGGGATGGTGGCTGTGACACACACTGGAGCAGCTTTGGAACCTGTGGTAGTGACTGCAGGTGATGATTTCATGTTGTCATTCTTCAGAAATCCACGAGGAGACATTCAGACTTGAACTGCATTGGGATGGATTCGCAGCACTGAGCATTTTGCAGAGTAGAACAGCTGCTGGTATCCAGCATCCATCATGTTTATGTTAGCATTTTATTGTGTGGTAAGATGCATGAAATAATATATCCTAAAAGCACACTCCTCCCTTCTCACTTTCCTCATCTTAATGCTGAGCCTTTGAGACCTTTGACAATACATTTAATTTCCTTTTGTTGCATAGTCAAGCCCTGGAAAGAATGAGATGAATATTTGGCAATTGCTGTGTTAAACCCTTCCTGCTGTCACCTACCCAACAGGAAAACCAGGAAGGGAAGAACTGCCTAGCAAAGAGTCAGAACCACAGCATCAGGGGGTGGATTTGAAGGCATCTGTGGACACTGTTCAGCCAACCCCCTTCTCAAAGAAGGGCTGAGCAGAGGAGGTTTCTCAGGACTTCTYCAGTTCAGTTTTGAATGTTTCCAGGGAAGAAGACTCTCTGGGCAACCTGCACCATCGCTCTTCCAATAAAAGAGGTTTTTTTGTGACATCTAAATGGAATTTCCTGTGTTTCAATTTGTGTCTGTTGCCCCTTGCCCTTTCATGAAGGGCCATGAGAATGGGCTGGCTCTGTCTTCTTCACAGACTCTGGCCAGTGATTTATGCACGTTTATAATGCCCCCACTGACCCTTCTCCTCTCCAGGCTGAACAGTTTCAGCTCKCTCAGCCTCTCCCCACACTGACAGATGCTCCAGGGCTGTAATCTCCAGTAATTTCCAGCACTGCACTCTCTGAAGCACATGTGTGTTTTTCTTGGCAGGTGGAACCCAACACCAGACTTGCTCCACTAAATCAACATCTTGCATTGAGGAGCCCAGCACACCCCAGATGTGCATCCCTTGAGCTGAGCAGAGGGAAGGGGTCACTTCCCTTGACCAGCTGGCTAAAGCAGCTCAGGATCCCACAGGCCATCTTTGCCACACAAGGACATTCCTGACCCATGGTCAGCTTGGCATCCACCAGGACCTCCAGATCCTTCCCTGCCAAGCTGATTTTCAGCCAGCTGGCCCCTGGAATGCAAAGTGACCATTCWTACCCAAAAGCAGGAATTGCTTCTTCCATTTGCTGAATGTGGTGGTGTCCCTGACACCACCTCTTGTCCAGCCTGTTGAGGCTCCCATGAGTGTCAGCTCATCCACCTGGTCTGTCATTCACTCCTCTCAGTTTAGCATCTTTTTTGAGGAGGTTGAGAGTGGCGTCAGTCCCACCATCCAGGTTATTAATGAAGATATTTTGCAGTTATAGGCTGCAGTGCCTGCAGTGCATAAACTGCTGGTGGCTGGTCTCCAGCTGGATTTTGTGCCATTGACCAAAGCCCTCCCAGCCCCAAAGCTTAGCCAGCATTCAGTCCACCTCACTGGCCACTTTTCTAGCCTGTATTTCTTGAGTTTGTCCATGAGGAGGTTATGGGAGGCAGTGCTGGAAGAACAAGTCAAAATAAAAAACATCTGCTGCTCTCCCTCCATGTGCAGAGCCTGTAATTTCTTTGCAGCGTGGTCAGGCATCACAAATCTTTGTGCCTGCTCGTGATCTCCTTGTCCTTCATGTGTTTGGAATGAGTTTCCAGGAGAAGTTTCTCCATTGTTTTCCCAGGGTTTGAGCTGAGGCTGTTTCATCTGCCATTCTGTGTATCCTCCTTCCTGCCCTTCTTGAAGACAGGAGTGACRTTGGATTTCTTGTAATCCTTGGGAATTTCTCTTCATCTCCACAGCCTTTCAGAGATACTCATGGGTCACAATGACATTGGCCTACTCCCTCAGCAGTTCTCACATCAGGCCCCTCATTTTCCATCTGTTTAAATGTTCTCCAACCTGATCCTCTTCCCCCAAGGATAAGAGTTGATTGCTCTGGAGTTTCTCACTGGAAAAATCAGGTATGGTAGTTAAAGTGAGCTTTCTTCAGTGAAGACATTACAGGTGAAAGAGAGGAGCAGATACATTTTTTTTTCATAGGAATGAAAATATTTCCTCCAATGCCTTTCTTTAAGACAGTTGTATAGTGGTTTAGGGCTTTCCAGACTTTAATAGCAAGAAATGGCAAGAATGAATACCTGCTGTGGTCACTTTTAGCCTAGTGTGGGCTAAAAAGTAGCTGCCCAAAAGAGCAATATCCAAAGCAGCAGCAGAGGAAGATTAAGCAGAATTTGATGTACTGATGGACAGAAGTTCTGAAAATCACCCTAACTGAATGTCCTCCCACTTATAATAYAAGAAGCCTAATTTTAACTCTGAGTTATTTGTTACCCTTCTTTTTCAAGCTTGACTACGTGAATCAACATCATTAACATGTGGCATAAATAAAAACAGCTAAACACTCCACATCTAAGCTGTAAGTAACACAGCAACAAAATAAGAGTCTATTTTATGATTATGAAACCTGTGTGCTAAGCTGCCTGGCTGAAACACCAGTGATGATTCAGGCTGGAGGAGCTCTGCTCCCTTGATCATGCTGGTGTACAGAAAGTTGGTGTCCACAGGTTGGAGCTTTCCTTTGTTGATCCTCTTGAAAGGCATTTTCCAGAATTCATCTTAATTCTGACCTTGGGATTGAATGATGTATGTCAACATTTCACCAGCTGTTAGCCACTGCAAAGAGCAAGAAGTCTGTGGCTAACCATTTTTCACGGCAAAGCTGTTACAGGCTGCTAAAAATGCAAAATCTTGTAAATATGATAAAAAGAAATAATTTACCAGTTGTGACTGCTCAAGCAGTTGTGAATGCTGCAAATTCCAGTGTCCAAGAGAGTTGGATGTGGTTAATGCAATGTAACAGTAGAGTTATGCCATGTGCTCAATTGCTGTACACTGAAGAAAGCAGCTTGCTGCATCATCAGAAGCACCCTTGATGGGATGTCYTAGACATGTTACTTGTTAGGTGGATTTATTGATGAAAGCTGCTGGTTTTGCAATTATAATGGAGCTGTTGCCAAGCCCAGGAATTTCACTGGGCTTATTGATCCTGAGGTGTAGAGAACTTGTTGGCACAAGCAGCTTAACTCAAATGCCTGAGCTCCAGAAAATACTCCAGTCATTATCCCTGCCCTGTCAAAAGCCAAACAAGCTCTCCCTCAGTCCCATTGGAGGAGACATCACCTAGGTTTCCAAAGTCAAAGCAACAACACTGTGAAATGCACAACATCCTGCTTTTTGGAGTGAGCTGCAGCTCCCTGCTCTAATGAGACAGCAGAGCAAGGACAGGTCAGACAGCACAGGGCACAGGGACCCTGATTCATATTTCATTCCCACATCTAAGGGTCCATCCTACCTCACCAACTTTCTTATGATTTCTCAGGTTATTTCCACGCAGAACCTCTGGTTTCTTTTACACTGTGTTGGTGAATGTCAGCTTTTCTGTCAAGCCCTGCTGGGTTTGAACCCATCACCAGGGACACGGCGCATTTGCAAATCTTCCCACAGCCTCTGTCTGTCCTGAAACCACAAGGAGCCAACCGGGTAAGCTAAGTCCCATTGTTCTTTTGAAGTTGCTGATGATGGGCATTATTTCTTAGTGATTCCTTTATCATTTTGGATAGAGCCTACTGTGATGCAGCTGTGCCCCGAAATCCACGCGTTAACGAAAAAAGCGCATTCTTCATTATCAGCTCGGTGCACACTCCAGACATTGCTGATACAGACAGTGATAGGGAAGGGTTGTTTGGCAGTGTTAATGCATCTGCTGGAGCAGGAATGCCATGCAAGAAGAAAAGAGTTCAGTTGTTCAGAGTGAGGAGAAAATGTTGGAGCAGATAAATGATGAGATGGCACTTGTGTGGAAGCAGATGAAGATGGGAGAGCCCAAGAGGATAATTAATGTGCTGAAACAGGAGCCAGATGTCAATAGATTCAGCTTTCCTGGTCATTTGAATGCTGATTCTGTAGTCTGTGTTGATGGGAAAGACTTGTTAGGCAGCCTGTTTGTGGAGCTCAGGATTGCCCATCTTAATCGCTTGTTAGGGGTATTTGACACTTTCCACTGCAAGTACTGTCAGCCAAAGGAAAAATAAAATTTGAGGAACTGGTTAGAACAAGCCAAAGTTTTTTTCCGCAGAAATCCCTTCTGCTGCTATTGCTACCTGAAGTGAATCTGCCCAGAGCACCTAGATCCCCTGTTATGAAGGAAAAAGGTGCAGCAGGAGCCCCACAGGGATGTTTAGAGCTCTGCTCTTCACTCCTGCTGCCCGTGGCACATGAAGGAAGGAAGAAAGGAATGAAGGCAGGAAGGCTGTCACCTGGCTCATGCTGGGCCTGATTGGAGGCACTGGAGCCAGTGGTTTTGTGTCGGATGAAAGGGGCAGGAGTGCCTGTGAGGATTTACTCACATGCACCCCGGGGCAGGCAGAGCCAGAGCCCAGACAGAGCCTCACACACAGCTCGGTCCAGCCTTGGATGCTGACAATTGCCGTGTCCAGCTACTGCATTTTCTGATGGCAAACCAAAAGCCAGCCTGGGGGGYAGGAGAGGCTGTTTGCTGTCTGTGGCACTCAGGAGCTCTGTCCTGGCCACAYAGGGAGGGAGATCAACATGGAAGTGAAGGAGGTCCTTCACCCGCAGCAGCTCTGGCGGATTCTGAGAAAGCTTCTTGATTGTCCTTCCTCTAACATTAACATTGGCAATTAATAAATATCTCATTTATAAACAGGGTGCCACCCAACCCCCTTGACAGGACAGAGCAAGTGCAGTTCCAGGCTCTGCACTCCCTTCAGCAGTCAAAAGACAAACACACACAAGGCAAAGTCATAACTTCTGCTGGATAACTTGTTCATAACCTGCTGGACATCCAGCAGTTTTGTAAAAACAAGTAGTTTGYGTCTGTACTAGAGGAGAATGGGCATGTGTTTTAGACAAGTGGCTTTTAAATGAGCATAAAATCACATGGAGGGTACTTCTGCTTGTTTGTGCCCTGCAGTGAGTTTTACTTGCCTCTCTCCCTCTGCAGAGGGTGCCTGCTCCAAATATTTTGCCCCTGACCCTGGAAGTCAAACCATGAAGGGGCAAGACACTTAATAATTTACATTTCTTTCTGAGAGACCAGGGGAGAAACTCCTTTTTCAAATGTAGGGGTATGAATTTGGACCACCAAAGATCCTAGTGATCCTGCTTTAATCTGAATTTGGACCTGGTAGTAATAGAATAAGCAGGAGGGGTTTTATGGCTCATGCCCTTGACTGATGTGAATCCGAATAGCTCCAGAGAAGTTGGTGGAGAATTTTTATATTTACAGGCCAACACAGATGAGCTATAGGCAGAAGATATCTTTGCAAAGACTTGAAAAAATTGWGAGGGGCAATTCCCAACAGCTCCTTAAAAGTCCGTCAGAATTATGTAGGAATGATTAGTACAACTTTTTCAAAAGTTTGAACAGGAGTGAATATAAATGAAGTGCAGAGCAGTGTTTTCAAATGCACTGAAATTTATCTTCTCTTAGGAAAAGGGACTGTGTTATCAAGCCCTGCTAAAAAGGTGTAGCTCTGTGTGAAAGTGAGACCACGTGCCATTTAAACATTCAGAGATATATTTGTTTCAAACGTATGTGGCATCATCTGCTGATATATTATTCAGCTATTCCTTGATTAGCATCATCTGCACAGCCCTCACCCACTCTCATGTAGGTCAGCCACTACAGAAGGGGGATTACATCTGTGTGAAACAGGAGAAGGATCTGAAGCACTGCTACTTGGGCCTGTTAGCCAAGCACAGCTCACATCTTGCTGCAGGASAGAGATCTTGCGCCACAGAGCTCCCCACTGGCATTTTGACATCTTTATGGAGTGCCAAGGGATAGACAATGCCTCCTTGTTGCACCCTTGGTGCTTCAGAAGAGGTGTGGCCCTCCTGCTACAAGCCAAGCCTGCAGTTTATAAGGACTTCCCAGAAAGTGCCTGGAGTCGTACAATTAACAAGATACCACTCCAGAGGGAATTGTGTTCCTCATCTCAGCTGGTGTTCAACTTATCTGTGAAGAATATACACACTCAGCCTGCATTCCTTTCATCTTAGCTTCGTTTTGCAGTAATTAAAATCCTCAGCCAGCCCGAAGAAGAGCTGTATATATTTATTTTTGGTCTCCCTGAGACTGGAATGCTGAGCGAGCCCTGGGAAGGAGCTCAGCTGTGTGTGTGCCTTGGTTTCCCTCCTGACTCCTGGTCTGCCTCCTTTTTGTCCCCGCTGTGTGCACACCCTGCCCTAGGACAGCAGGACCTCAAAGCTGCCCGGGCCCTACAGGCCCCACCAGAGCACAGACTGCTAATTATTACTGAGAAGATTAATGTGCTGGGAGAGTTCTTCAGTCTCAGTGTGTACAGCTTTGGGACCACTTGCTAATCCCCCGAAGAAATATTAATTTTAAAAAAATCTTAACGCACGGCGTTGCTGGCACCAGTGATTTGATCATGAGTCTCCTGATGTTTGGTGTTTCTTGTCAAGGTCCACTTCCTGGAAACCTGAGCATCCTGGCTTGCCTTTTGAAACAGGCAAGTTTTTAATGCCTTCTGTAGCAATGAGGCTGGGAAACATTCCCCAAGTATGCTCTGGAGACAGAGAAAGGCAAATAAAAAGGCCTTAAAATGTGTTAATTAAAAAGGAAAACAAGGATTCTGCAAGAACTTTTTTACTCCCCCAAGATTTATGCATCTTGCATTGCTTGCATTTGTGCAGAATTGTATGTCTTGGAGTGGGATAGGAACCTCCCATTGGTTCTGAGGGAAGAAAAGATCTAAGGAAACTGATTTTAATATCCTAGCTATGCCTAGATTGGCACCATCCCTCTAATTGCACCCATTTTGTTAAACTTTTTGTCCTGGGCTATTTTTAACAGCCTCAAGTTTCATGTCTTCCCTCTTGGAGTCCTCCTTCTTATTATCCTTGGGGTTTACTTTTCCTTCACTCYGTCTGCTCCCCCTTGCTTTCATTTGTCCTTGGGTTTTGATGAGTTGGTACAGGCTGAATTTACATCAAGGAAAAGCATCAAAGGCATGAAACAGACATTAGTGGTACAGAGAGAAGATTTCTGTTGCTGTTCTCCACTGTGATCCAAAAAAGAGCCTGGAACAGCTAAAAAAAAAAAGTGTCCTGGACTTATTTATGCTCAGCTCTAAGTGTCACTGGTTGAAGTTTTCCCATTAGTGGAAGGGAGATGTTCCCCAGGCCACCGTGCTGTTTTAGCAACTCATCTATTTCTATGCTTCTTACGTAGACAGGCCAACAAATTTCCAAACAACCAGAGAGCTTTGGCAAATAATGCTGAAAGCAGAGTACTGGGCTCACACAAAGCAGTCTGTGTTACTCCAGTACCTTCTTTCAGGGCTGGACTCTAATAATCAGGTCAACTGACTTAATAAGACAGCTGCTTGCCAAAGTGCAAATCCTTTCTGGGGGGGAGAGGAGAGCCCTGATGGGGACTTGAAGAGGGCAAAACTCTCCAAGGGGGTTGGGGGTGATGCTGGGGTGCTCTGTGGCATCTTCCACCAGAAGATTTTCATGAGCTGTACAGAGGCAGCGAGTATGGCTCGTGTTTTACAGGGGGAAACTGAGGCACAGAGAAGCTTCTCTGAAGGTCACTGCAGTCCCACCCTGCTGCTGCTCACTCCACCAGCAGGGCAGAGGGGTGGCATTGCCTGGGAGGTGGTTGTGTGATCAGGGGTGTCATGGAGAGCAGAGGGAAGGAAGGCAAAGGCAAAAAAAAAAAGGCAAGGCAAACAGCCACAAAGGGTGAGGCTAGAAGAAGGGGGTGGCACATTGAGGTGTGTCTGGGTGGCCTCACAAGCCAAGTGTGAAGTAGCTGAGGTAGGAGAGAGAGTGGGAGCAGTGTCATGCAGAGAGACAGTCTTTGTCCTCGTCCAGTCGAGCAAGTTTCTCTGGTGGTTGCAAATGTTTCAACAAGCACTGATGCTCTGTGGAAACCCTTCAACCTATTGACAGCAGGAGGGTCTGTTTTCTTACTCTCAATCCATGTCTCTGAAGAAACAAAACTTCTGAGTTTGGTATTTTTGGTAGGATGTGATTTATTTCCCCTTAACTTCGCTAACATTTTTCTTGTTTCTTTTCTTTTCTTTTTTTTTTTCTCTTTTTTTTTAAATTTTTTCCCTGTGTCCTGCCAGACCTTTCAAAGGGAAAGCAAGCTTGCATTTAGCTTCTCGTTCCCCTGCTCTAGATAACTTATCATTTCAGCCTGTCTGGAAATTTGGAAACCCTTATGCTTGGAACCTTATCATAGACATTTCCGCTGCAGGAAGAGTGATCAGACCAACAATAGCATCTTGAATTCAAGGCAGAGGAAATGGATGACTGCATAGCTTGGTTTTGATGTTGCACTCAGCACTCAGTGTGCTGATTCTCATCTGATCCTGTACTTCTGTCATGTCCTTGGATGAGAACCACGAGCTGCTCTGAGAGGTTTGCATCACAGAGTCGTGCTGCCTGACCTGTGTGCTGCCTGCTYCTCCCTCAGAGCTCTGGGAAAGGTGCACACTCCAGGCTCCTTCCTGCAGGGAAGAGGCAGGGCTTCCATTTGGAAATACTCTTTTCCACAACTATCAGCCCTTTCTTGAGACACAACAGCCAACCAAAAGCAGTTTTCCTTCTGGCGTGGAAGTGTTTTTGAGTTTGAAGTGATCAAGCCAACCCTCAGCAAGTGYAGGGTCATCAGCAGTCACAAATGTACAGCGTGGCTGAGTGGGAGATGTTTGCTTCTGTTATGAAATGTGTTGGAGTGAGAGTACACACCGGGGATTTGTTCATTTTAGCAAACCTGGCAGAACCTTCCTGTGACCTAAATAGAATACCTTGCTCTACATAAAGCATGCATCAGGGTATTTCCTGATTTATTCATGAAAGGTTTGCTTTACAAAGGCATTTGGAACTGTGTAATCTCAGAATACATGATACATGTAGCTGGCTGCTCAGCTGGCATTTGCACAAATTGCTTTGATATATGGCTGTAACTTATGAAGGCACAGTGAGGCCAATTTAAATACTTGATACTGGAGTAAACTGGTTAAAAGAGTAAATTAGATCTAACCTACAGATTTTCTTGCTACTGCATGGAGAAGGTTGCTGTCCAGAATGAATAATTGATAAAGGGATGGGAGACTACACTCTAGCAAGCAATGAAATCCTCCAATATTAAGTGGGCAGGGTTAAGGGCAGCTCCATGAGTGGTGTGCACTGGTTTTGCATCTTTCACATTAAGAGCCCTTTTCTGATTCACATCAGATTGAGACCCAACACGTTGTGTTAACCAGATCAATAACTGAAGATCTCTGCTGCCTTTCACTTGGGACACTTTGTGCTTTCCATTGCTCTTTCCCACTGGCAGAAAATAAAGTCTAAGGTAACACTTCATCAGGTCTGTGAATTCATTAGGGAATTTCCAATATATATCTTTAATGATTTGTGTAGGTATTATTTGTASCATGTTTCCTGCTGTAATATAGTCAGCAGCAAGGTAGATGGGGATGGTTGCTTGCAAGCAAGACTTATTTTGGAGCTTTGGAAGAAATTTGGGTTAATTTACAATAGAATGAAACTGACATTTGTAAAGATGGTAAGAGGGGAATGCCAGAATCCATTACACTGATGATCCTAAGAATGCACTGGCATTCTCCATTGGTGAGTTAATGTTCAAATCCTATCAGCATTACTCGCTAAACTTATTGCAACTTAATGGCAGGCTTCCAGATTTTTATCATGCCAAACATTTGATAGTAGATGGGTCTGCACAAATTTTTGGGGAAAAAAATACRCTTTTTATGAATCACTGCCATAAACAAGGTAAAAATGTGATTCATTCAAGTGCCATGGAATGAACTTTCTCAATTCTCAGTCTCGTGATCTTTTGTTGAAGAAAAGACTCTGTCCTGTGTGGCTTTGGAATAAGCTGAAAAAAGTCTTTTTTGATTACTGTGTTTCTTAAAAAAACCACAAACTGTTTCCTAAGAGGTTTTGTGATTGAGAAGTGATTTAAAATTAAAACAACTCAACTGCATTTGTCAGTGTTCATGCAGTAAACACAAGGGGCAGCAGAAACCTCGATTGTCCATCCTCCAGACAGTAGAAAAATAATTTTTTAAAACTTGCTGCTGACACCATTGGCTGCCCAGAACAATAGGGAACTGACAGACTGATTCTGTACTTCATATCTTTTCATATGACATACTTTATAATATCAAGTGATGTTTCATCTGTRCACACAGAAGACATCAAATAAAGCAAAATTCTTTCCATATTTTTCCTTTTAATTTTATCAGTTCCAAGCAGCAAGCAATTTGAGGTCTTTCTTCCTCTGCATTTCTCTCCCCCCTCTCCCCTCCCCTTCCACATTCTTGACTGGAAGGGATCTGTTTCTCCACTGGCTCTGTAAATCTGGGCATTTTAGAGTTAATCAGGACCTGAAAAGAGCAGGATGACATGAGGTTTGCATTAAAGAGTGGTATGTGGACAAGTGGCAAAGGCATGGATTTTGTGGTAATAAAAACACACTGGGTGATATTTTTGTCAGAGGGCCTCACTTCACTGCCTCCAAAATGCAAAAGCATCAGGAAATCAGATTGCTGTCTCTGAGCCATGATTGCAGAAGCAGATCAGTGTGCACCTTACTCCCAACTCACTGAATCAAGTTTAGCTGTCTTCTGGCACATCAGAAACTGTCCACGTGCAGTGCTGGTGAAGAAAGCCTGGGGTTCAGCACTGCTTCTGGATTAGCAGGACACCCAGCCCTAAATGGAAGCCAAACTCTCCACCAAAGGGACCCATTTGTCTTRCCAGTGGTCTGACTTGCCAAAACAAAGAGAAAGCAAAAATTAYGATGCTGCATCTGTCTGGCATCATGGAAAGATTTTGTTTTCCCCATGAGTAAAAGCTGTTGKTTTTGTTGTTGTTGTTTTCTTGGATTCCATTATGTCAAACTCACTGAAGTCTCGAAAAACTCTGCAGACTGTGAAGGACCTGTGTCCGCTGAATCTAGTGGTGGCTGGACAAGTGTATGAAGATCCTGGAGCTCTGGCTGCACCTTCTCAAAGTCAGCAGATCTTGCTGCAGATCTTCTCRGCTGACCTCCCTTGAAGCACACGGCACATGTGCAGCATTCATGGAAGGAGTAGGGAGTGCCTGACTTCCCTTGTGCTCCTTTGCCCCGTGTCCCAGCCTTCTGCAGTAGGAAAAGGCTGTCTCTTTGACCCATCCATCCAATTAAAGCCAGTTCTTGACAGTAGCCTTTCTCTTCTTCTTTTTTTTTCTTTTTTTGGTTTTTTTTTTTGAGACAATGTGATTTTATCACACTGCCACTGAGCTACGCTCCCCTTGTCTGAAGCTGGAACTGGGTGCAGAAGAGTCAAAGAGTGAGGGATGAGCAGAAGAGAGACAGTGTAATGACAGCATGTTTCACATGCCTTTGAATTTCTAAGGGGATTAGGCGCTCCCCTGGAGCTTTCACATGGAGCCTATGGCAGCTGCTTTGGCAAAGCCTGCCAGCAGCTACACAAATATGTTATTTCTCCCCCCATTTTCCCAAGGTGCAGAGGACACAACAACTTCTGTTTAGAGAGCAGCAACAAAGAGAGTTTGGAGCTGTCAGAGTCTGTGTGCTCGGGCTCCTCTGCATGCAGGACCACCTCTGAGAACTTGTGCAGCCATTGTGCTGTAGTCAGATACCACCAGTTATGTGGCTGAAGTGTGATCCTGCAATGCACACTGAAATGAGTGCCAGAGCCACACAAGTCAGCCTTCACCCACAGCCTCCACACCTTCTGAAAGAGCTTCTCTGGGTCAAACCTTTTCCCAAGCATCAGCTGAAACAAAATCCTCTAGCTGCTGTAATTCTATCTGCCCCACATACTCCAGAGAGTTCTTTGCACAGCAGAAGTCCTTTTCCTGCAAGCAGGACAGGGACAGCAGGTGTTGTGCTGGTGTCCCTTCAGTGGAATCTGATTACCATTTTGGTTGCTTTTCTCTGTCTATTTGATATGGTTGTTTAGGAGGTTGTGGCTGATGGTGCATTTTTGAGCCAAGGACTGACAGAAATCAGGTGTCTTCACTTTATAAAAGAAACATTAACCCACAGGTTGAGATCTGCCTGCAGCATCATTGGCAAACATGAAACTTCAGCTTTTCACAAAATGATTGAAGTTCTTTTCTCATTTCAAAGCAGATACAAGGTTTAAACATTGAACAGTAATGCTAGTGGAGATGCAGAAAAAAAATAAAAGGGCTCCCTGAATAGGAAAGCACAAGAGATGGGAGAAAAGGAGGTGCTCCCTCCTGGTTGAAGAAATGGGCAAGGAAAATTACRACAAGGAAGAAGCATCAGTATTCATAGCTGCAGCGAGAGTTGAAATGATGGTCAGGGCCTGTCAGTCCCAATACCGCATCCTTGATTCACATGCACTGATTCAGACATTAATTTGGACCTCAGATGTGCATGTCTGACTCCCAGTGAGCCCTCCTGGAGGGCAGAGTGTGGTCTCCTGAGCAGCAGGGTGAGGGCAGAAAGGCCCAGAAAGAGTGGGCTCAGCAGTGGCGAGCGCCAACCCTGCCTTCCTTGGCATCCTTGGCATCCGTACCCTTGGGATAGGACCAGGCTTGCTGGTCTCAGTGCAAGACACACAGAAACTCTCACAGGGGCTTCACCCCAGCACCAGAATGCTGTGAGTGTAAATGAAGACTGTCAAAGCCACAGTGGCCGGGTTTTTTTTGTGGGGGTTCCCCTCCCCCTTCAAGCCTCCTGCCCCCCCCTGCCCCTTCCTGAAACAACCAGCCAATTTAAGAGCGCAGTTCAGAGGGAAGGGATTCTTGTTATGCTCATGAATCTCAAAGATTTCCTAAAGGAAGAACAAAGAGAGAAGCAGAAAAGACAGAGAGAGCTGGAAAACCAGGAGCAGGCAGCAGACTTGGAAAGAAATGTCCTCCTTCTCCCCAGCCCAGGAATGCAAACAGGAAGCCGCCAGCAGAATGTTTGGAGTGTGTGCAGCTGCAGTTGGGTCTGAAGACACTGAAAGCTGTGCTGAAAGTATTCAGCTTGYCTCTTACAATGGAGGGGAAACACTTGCTTTGACACTGCATTTGATAACCATTTTGTAGCAGGAGTGCAGACCCTTTCATTTGCAGGGAAAGGGAAGACAGCTGTGGCTGTCTTCAGCGAAACTTGCTATTCTATATGTGAGAGAGTGTGCTTGTTAAAGGAGGACAAAAGGGTGCTTACTGAGGTTCTGCAGGTGGCCTTTGGTTATTAACCAGAGGAGCTCAGCTAGTCCAGAATGTGTTGGGCTGCCCTAATTCCTGTCTAAAGGAATTTCAGTTGCTGCTTGGGGATAACCGGTGCCATTTTGGAGGCTGCGCTGTGCATTGCCTGAAACTCTAAGCTGCTGCTTTGGAAGCAGAAGTTTCCTATCTGCTAGATCATTCTTCCATAGCACATGTTTTCCATGTGTGAGTTCTGATTTGGGCAGTTTTGGGGAGGAATCATCTGTAACAGTATCTTCTAATTCATATGTAGATTAACCTCTTTGAGGTACCTGTGGTTAAAAAAAAAAACACTTGAATTATGTAAATTGAGATAATTTCTTACAAATTACCTTTCAAACAGGTTGGATCCCTGTCTTAATTCAAGCGTCTTTAAAATTATCTCACCTAGTTTTCCTCCATTGTTCTTGATCAGCAATTGACCTTGAGCTGGCTTGGTTCTTAAAATAGATCAAATAAGTGTATCACTTCTTTTGATTATAATACAGTTTCTGTTTTATAAAATGCTTGCTGAAATGAGTGTTGCAGGTTCTTTAGTTGCTAACATTTTATTACTACACTTTGAAGCCGCATGAGATTGTGCATGAGACAGAAAATCCATTTCCTAATTAGCTGATTGTTTTAACATGTATGTCTGAGAGCTGTGCGTTGATAGTTGGGTACTGGTTATATGTATTAATTTGTCTTCTTGTGGAGTTGATAATCTGGATTATCTCTTCAGGCTCCTGCCTTCTGATGGGTCAAATGCAGAAAGTTTGCATCTGCAACACCATTGGAGACTTTGCTAAAGGCAAGACTTGGGTTGTGAGATGATTTTGCAGAAGAACCCTGGGAGACAGCCTTGCACTATGTGTTTCCTTGTGTCTAACATGCCTGAATTTTAATAAATGAGAAATTATTGTTCCTTGTTAAGTAAGTAGGTAGGGTAGCTAAATATAGAGGAAGTCAGACTGCGGGGAGGTGGGGGGAAGCTCCAGTTTCAATGACTGTGGAGGAGGAACATGCAACAGCAGCACTTCAGAAAGCATCACCCAAGCTATTCCTCAGGTCTGATTCCTTTGGCTCCACACAGAGCTCCTCATGTGTTCCCAGATGCTGCCCTCACTCTGGTGCTGCCTCAGTATTTGTGGCATCACCTTGAGCTCCTGCCTGTGTTCTGCTAGGGTTGGAAATTTTTGTGATTCCYATCCTGGAGCTGTGAGTGTGAGGTTGTCATTTCCACCAGGAAGGACACCTGAGTTAGGGGCAGCCCTGCAGTGAAAATTGTTAAGAGCCATAAGAAATCCCAGGCTGTACGTGGAGAGAAGGATGGGAGTGAGAAAAGGAGACGCAGGAGGGGTGGAACGAGGTTGCATTTTAATCAGCCTTTAGGGGAGTTAAGTAGGGAAGGCTGCTGGACACACAGARTGAGACAAAACTACAAAACACCTTGATAAGAGAAGAAAGCCCTGTGTCAGCACAGTTGCCCACAAGGCAAGAGCTGTCAGATCACTGTTTTCTGACACCTTCTGTCTCTTCAACACCTATTGTGCTGTTTTTCTCTTCTCGTCAAGGTTTGGCTGACAGAGTGAAAAAAAAAAAAGATTTTTCAGAGCAAATCACAGCCGGAGGAGCTTCCCCAGTTGCAGATTGTTACCCAAGGGAACTCCAGACCTAGATCTCAACCCATTCCTCAGTAAACAGCAAGGGTCTCGTGAGATAGAGATTGCCATTGCCACATCTTATGCAACAGCACAGATGTTGATTCATGGCTCCTGTCTGTGCTCCAGTGCAAAGCTCACCCGTCAGCAGCGAGATGTTTGGAGAAGGGAATTTGTCTGGGGCTCTCAGTAACCATAGCCATAGCTATCACTATCATCGTTGCAATACAGGTTAAGAAAAAATAAAGTGCTTGCAATTACTGTACGAAAAACAGCAAACTTTGCCAGTTTTGACAGTGAACTGGGAAAGGTGACTAAGGCTCAAMGGAGGTTTAACACCTGAGTTATCTTTTGAGACCTTTCGGAGGGAATCTGATTTTTAAAACAAATAGTGCAGCGCTCTGCAAAACTGATGAAAACTGCTTTCCTATTTTTCTCATTCATGTGAATTGTCTCATRATCAACCTGCAATTTTTCCTCGTAGGGGCACACATCTGGGTATATCTTTTACCTTGTGACCTATTTTCTTTAAATGTGAGAAAATGCAGTATCTGCAAAACCTTTACCCCTCCCCCGACAWTGTGATTGAAATCGATTGACTGATTCAAAAGCAATTAGGTGGGGCTGACAGACAGACAGCACACAAGTTTTCTTCTGTAAGAAATGAGGTCAAAAACTCTATGGCCCTTCGAGATATCCTAAGGCCAGTATCAATAAAATTATATTTCAGATGTGAGGAAGGGTTTGCATGTCTGATACCTTGCCCTTCTTATCCCCCAAATCTATCAGGTGGTCTTGTAAAAGATATTGCCTTTTCCTACAAACCTTTCCTCTCTCTATAAAATGGAGAGTACAAAATCTCTTGTCCCCTGGGAGTACTTATGTTGTGTATCCCCCTTTTCTGTAACAGAGGTTTTATTTTCCTCTGGTTTGCTCCGGTTTCAGTGCAGTGCCTTGCTGCCCTCAGTGCTGGAAGTACCAGGGGTATACCAAACCAGCCATGTGCTATTTGTTATTCTCATCAACACCACTATATTCCCCACAAGGTGGTGGGCAACATCAGATTTTCTCTGGGGGGAATAATTTATTTTCTTCTCCTTATAAACAAATATAATCTGAGCCTGGCTCGCTGTCTTGGAAGGCTTCCAGAACAAGGTGATGTGCTCTTTTTGGGATAAGCATGTTTCACTGGTTGACAGCCACTGCAACAGCAGCATCTGAAAAAGAAGGCTACAACAATTCCCTCCGTGGCAGGAGTCGCTGGGTGATAGTCTCTGACCTGTGTTATGCAAGAAGTCAGGCTGGATGATCAGAGCAGTCCCTTCTGGCCTCAAAATCTATGAATCTGTGTTCTGATTACACATCTGAGAATGTGCAACCCCAGTTGAAAGTGGTGATTTATTGGATGCTAGCTACAGGCAGCTTCTTGTTTCTGAGTAAGCAACTGCTTTTAAAAGGGTCCCTGTAGCTCGGTGGGGCACAGACAGCTGTCAGCTCTTTTGGGGAAGAGAACTCGCCAGTCTATTTCCGTAAAGCACATTTTAAATTTACAGCTCTGTGCAAGCGCTGTTTTGCAATAAGGATTGACCCTTTCTGGAGATGGCTTTGTGGTTGATTTATAGGCATATCCCCAGTAGGGCTGCTTTGGGAGGAGGCCAAGGTGGGTGAGATCCATCTTTTCTCTCCTGGCTTGTGGATCAACTCATATATGAAAGCATCCTGGCCTGGCTGGTGTGTTGCATCCTGCAGAGGACTGTTTGAGTCTCAGTGAAATAGATGATGTGTCAACAGCTCTTAAGAGGCTTGCCTTCAGCCCGTGGTTTMATTTGCTTCCAAAGATGTCACATGCAGAGCAGAAGATTCCTGCAGCAGCTGGGAGCCACTTTAAAGACACCAAGACACTTTAAAGACACCAAGCTCCAACATCTTGGAACAAGGGAGCCCCAGTAGTACCCTCAGATGGCTGGAAGGAGCAGGATGCACCTCAGATGTTCTCTGAGAGCTGGGATCCTTTAAAACACTGGGAAAGGAAGAGCAGAAAAAAGGCCTTGGTGTGTTGATGAGCCAATGGTGATGGACTGGGAGAGGTGGCTGCATGGGCAGACAGAATTTTAACTTCAGACCACTGATAGGATTTCAAACAGCACCTGCTGGTCCTGTTACTGACCTCAAAAGACACATTGGTCAGATTTAAAGCAACAGAGACTATCAGAAGCCTCTGTAAAACCAATAATGGAATGAGGAACTGCTATTCATAAAACATTTCTCTCTTGAATCTCTGGTGAGATATTTCTTTTAATGGTGGAAATCTAGGGCTGCATTATTATTATCATTATTACTGTTATATAAAATACATGGTGACAGCAGATAAACATCAATGACTAAAGAGCTCTGCATATTCAAGAGTGTTAGGTTTTAGTTCTGGAAACCACCCTTAAATCAATTATGGCAATACTGCACTTTATTAAAACAGTTAAATCTACCCTAACAATGAAACTGTCATTTTGAATTAGAAGAGCAACCTACTAACTTGTAAAATATGTAAATATCAAGGCAACCATATTTCTAGGTATATACATTACTTTTATTTACAGTACTTCCTTAATTGTGAGGATTAACTGACTAGAGATTGCACTCTAAATGGTCCCACAATTATTAAAATGCATGTTTACATTTGCTTAAATTGTGCAAAAGTAATTTAAAAGATGAATTTCAAGAAATATTGAGGAAATCTGCATACAGAGAATGTAATTATTATTGATATTTGCATAACTTCCCTTTCCACTTTCATGCCCTATTACAAACCACACAGAACATGACTAAAGAAATTATTAGAGGCTGCTGTAGTACAAATATGGATTCATCAATAAATGTTCAGGCTTCTAGGCGAAAAACAAACGACATGGCTGTGGAGAAGAAATATTACATTTTATTTAGATAGTTATTTGGAATGGGATCTGCACAGATAAATCTATACTCAGAATATAGCAGTCTGTTATGACAGAGATGAATGTTGTTGAAAAGAACAAGTAAAATACAGAAAAAAAATTCCAAATGCCAATGGAAGGCAGCASTAGGGTTAGGAGATATGCAAGGCAGATGTGCTCCAGGTGTGGGGATCAGAACTGGCCAACAGCAAGCTAAGTTTTTCACTCCAGCAGTGATGAAAAGGTCCTGATTCAGAGGTGCTAAGCAAAGCAGAAGTTGACTCCAAGTGCAACAGCAAAAATCCCCATCAGGGCCTATTTGAAAACAAGAAGGTCCTGGTGATATCTGGGATTGCAAATACTGATGCACAACTGTGTGTCTCCTGCAGCCAAGAAGCTGCTCTGTGTTCAGTGAAAAACAAACTCCAGCTGCCACCCAAAGGCATGTGGAACASGGAGTTTTGTGCATTTCTGGAAGAAAGAAAATAAAAAGTTAGGAGAAAAAAAGAAAAAAGTGAACTTGGAGTAAAACAAACCAAGAATGAAATGACAAAAACGATTAGTGGAGCACTCTCTGGAAGCAGCAGCTATGCCCTATATTAGGTTTCCAAAAGAGGCCAGTGATTACTGACTAATTGTCCTTCAGCTTCTGCAAATCAGGACACTTTGAGAGATGCATGGAGAGGTGGTTTTGGGTACCTTGGTGGGCACATTCCTACCTGAGCTGCAAGAAAGAGCTGAGAATCCCACAAGACCTTGCAGTGGTGAGGCTGATAAGGGCCCATGCACAGAGAAGGACCTTGTGTGTTTCTCTGTGTGTGTGTGTGTGTGTGTTTATTTGTGTTTATGTGCTGTGTCTAGTGAGACAAGCAATAGAAAAGAGGAGCCTTGTCAAGATTATCTGTCATGAGATAGGAGAAACCCATGTATCACTCATCTTGAAGGCTGTGCACCAAGGAGCAGGAGAACCTCGCTCTCCCCTGACAATGAAAATAATGAAGTCAGATTATCCAAGGAAACTGTGAGTTTGCCTTGCCCACGAACCTCAGCCCCAGGGAGGGAAGAAGAATTATCAGAAAGGTCACTCTGAGCAGTCAGAGTCAAGGACAGAGCTGAACAGCTCCTGAAACCCATAAGGAGCAAACACAGAGCTCACAAGGAGGGGGGAAGCGGAATGAGTTCAAGGGAAATAAATAACAACATGAAAAAAAAATTAATGCTGCTGAGGAAGCATAGGAGACATTTCTCTCCATGTTGTGAAGACCTACAATGGCATGCTGATAGGATCCCCAGAGAGAGCACATCATCTACAACTATGCAGCACTGCACATGCTGGTACTACTAATAAAAGAGAATGGTTCAGATCACAGAAATTAATTAGTTTAGAACTGCAACCACCAGGAAGAGAGCATGCACACAGCAGCATCCCAAAGTGTGTTCTTATTAACGATTCTCTGTCTGGCGTGCTGTTGACAGAATTCTGTCTGTCTCAACAAAACTCTGGAAGCAGCTTTAAACTTCAGGCCCCCATCAAACAGCAAGCGGTCTCCCGGCAGCATGCCTGCATGGAAGCTAGTAAATCCAGCAAATAAGGACTCGACAGCATCTCCTGCTGTCACAAGGAAAGCTTCAGCTTCTGTGCTGGAAATGTCCCTTCTCCTTGAGGGGCCATCACTTTGCAAGCAGTTACCATGCCTGAAAAGCAGAGCTGTGCTGCTAGTTCTCAACGCCACGAGTCCTGCCYTCCTAATCAAAGCCATCTGTGGAGGGGAAGGGGCTCGGGAGCCTCCTGCACCCTGCAGGATGGAGCTGTGCTCCTCACAGACTTCCTCACTGTGGAGAGCATGTTTTCCCCCCGTGCTGAGAGGCAGAACAAAGGCCTGCATGCATTTTCCTTGCCTACCCTTCATGCAAGAGGGGGTTCAGCTCTCCGAGGTCCGGAGCTCATTTAGAGGCACCTCGGTAGTTCAGAGTTCCCATGTCCAATACTTCATCAGGCACAATTTACTGCAGTGAGATGTGATATACAGCAGGGCCATTTCATCTCCCAGAACTTTAGAGAGGGGCGTCTGTGTTTTAGCATCTACCAGTTTTATCTCTGCCATCTGAATCTCATTTCCAGGATAACCAAGGGTCCTTCTAATTACTGCTCTGGTGAATGTATATTGCTCTAAGCCCTTGTGATTTGGCTGAAAACTGGGGAAATGCGGACTGATGTTATTAGTCATTTCTTCAGGGGAAAACCACTGGCACAAAGTGAAAAGTCATAGTAAAGCTGTATTAGCCTGACTACCTATCTGGCTACCTTGTAGAAGTGTACAGTTTGAGTAATATGCCAGAACTTCTTAGAGATTTTGGGACAGCAAGGTCTTATAATGGCTCTTGCTGTCCTAAAATTTCTGAGAGCCTAAGATGATGGTTGGCAGCAAGTTCTTATTCAAACACCAGAGAGGACAACAGCATTTTGTACAGCTATCCATGCCTTGTCCCTGTGCCAGAACACACATTATGGGTCATGATGCAGGACCTCTGATGCTCCAGGCATTTGCTGCTGCTGTGGTACAGTGACCACAAATACAAGGGGTCTGCTCCAGCTCTGCCACTGATTTGCCACGTGACTTTGGGCATGCTAGGTCCCCTGCCTCAGTTTCCACATATAACATGCAATGTTTTCAAATCAATCACCCATGACTGTGAAACTAGAAAGAACGCAGCATTGATTGCTCTTTTCCCCCCCTCTCCMCACTGGACATGAGGATTGTGATTTATCTATTGCATTGGAGTATGTATCTGTGCAGTACTCAGTGTCTTGTAAATACTCATTAATATCCTAGGAAAGCCCCCATGAGGTTGGTGGAGCAATATAGCTCTCATTCTGCATTTGAATCACAGYGATATGAAAGACCAAAGGACACATTTTAAAAGCAATCTTTTGTSTTTGTATCTACCTTTATTTGCATCAATCTGCTTTTTAAAAGCTGGCAAGATGGAGATTCCACAACCTCCCGGACAATCCTCCCCAGTCCTTAACTATTCTTACCATCAGAAAGCTCCCCTTGATGTCTGCCTGATCTAAATCTTCTTTGCTGCATTTTAAGTCCTTGGGTGTGGAGAAGCATTTGAATCTTTCTTTTCTGCAGCAACTCAACTGTATGAAAGGATTACCTTCATGACTCACCACAGATTTGTCTTTTCAGAACAATCCTAACTCATCTGGTCTTTCAGTCTTAGACATGTTTTTAAGATTTTCAATCATGCTGCCATTTCTCCAGGGGGATTTATGTCTCTCTTCAAATGCGATGTCCAAAGCTGGACACATAATTTCTGATACAGCCCAGGATGCCATCCGTGTCTCGGCCACCTGGGCACCCCTGGGCTGTGCCCAGCTGCTGGCACAGCACCCCCAGGGCCTTTTCCAGCCCCTTTCCCCCAGCCTGGAGCTCCATGGGSTTGTTGTGACCTGAGGGCAGGACYCAGCACTTCCCCTGGCTGTCCCTCATCCCATGGATCCAGCCTGTCCAGAGCCCTCTGCAGAGCCCTCCTGCCCTCCAGCACATCCACATCCCACCCAGCCTGGTGCTGTCAGGAACTGCCTGAGGGGGCCCTCGATCCCCCCTTTGGTGAGGATGTCAAACAGGCCTGGGCCAGCCCTGATCCCATGGGATTTTCACTCCACTCTGTATTCCAGCTCAGGGTTTTTGGAGAACTGGTTTTACTTTTAAAGGTAGATCCAAAGAAGGCAATAAGTGCCCCAGCTTTTTCTGCACTTTTGGTCACTGTTTTCAGCTACAACCAATGAAGGATGGAGGTCCTCCTTAGTCCTCCTTTGCTGATGGTGTATTTTTAGAAACATTTTTATTATCTTTTAAAGCAGTAGCCTGATTAAGTTCCAGTTGGGCATTGGCCCTTTTAATTTTTTTATCTCTGTGTAATAACCTCATAACATCCCTATTGTCCTCTTCAGTGGCCTGATCCGTCTTCCAAATGTGACAAACTTTCCTTTTTAACCTGAGTTCTGGACCCAGCTCTCTGTTCAGCCAGGTCAGTCCTCCCCACTGTCTCATCTTTTGGCATGTGAGGACAGTCTGCCTTTAGAATTTCCTTTGTGGAGAATATCCAGTGTTCCTGCACTCCTTCAGGATGGTCTCTCAAAGGACTCTTTCAGCCAGTCCCCTAACCAGGCCAACATCTTCCCTCCAGTAGCCCAAGGTGGCAATTCTGCTGCACTCCTCCTTACTTTGAGAATCAAAGCCTCTCTCATTTAATGGTCACTTTGCCCAAGATGGCCTCAAACTCTCCACCCACCACCCACCAGCCCTTCTCTGCTCCTGAAAAACAAATCCAACAGTGCCCACCTTCCCTCATTGCCTCACTCAGCTGCTGTGTCAGGAACTTCTCTGCCACACACTCCAGGAGCCTCCTAGACTGTTTTTTTCTGCTGTGTTGAATTTCCAGCAGTCACATGGTCATTTCATCTTCCCCTCCATCCTGGCTGCTGTTCTGTAGCAGATTCCCACCACATCTGCTCCCTGATTCCTGTGCACAAACCATCATCCCTGTTGGCTTCCAGCCCTTCCTCTTTGTTGCCCAGGCTACATTCATTGGTGCAGACCATTTCGAGATGTTTCCATGGCTTTTAAGATGTCAATAACCCTTGTGTGTTTGACACCACATGGATCTCCATCCCCTGCCTTCACTGAGACAACAGACTAAAGGATTTGAGTGGCACAACAAGACACCTCTGGAGGCAGAGCCCTGCAGAATCCTCTTTGAAACATTTTTAGATTTAATTGCTGATAATTTTTGTTTCGGTATGATTTCAAACCACTTTGTACCCACAGTACAGTTTYATTTAGATGCTTTTAGATTATTTATTAGGATGTTTTCCTAGATAAAGTCAAAAGCCTTACTAAATTTGATTTAGATGAGGCCTACTATCTCCATCCACATGAGGTCTGTTTCTCTGTCAGAGATAGAAATTAGGCTGTTTAGACATGATTTGCTCTTCAAGTTGATTCCCTGGATTTGCCACCTGCTTGCAGAGGATCTCTTTACAGAAGAGTGAAGCAACAAGACATTGAGTAGTGCCACCTGACAATATCTTTCTCTCCCCATTGAGTAGCTGACCAAGATTTCCCTTTTTTGGGGTTTTGTAGGGTTTTTGTTAGGGTCTTTTCTGTATGGAGGAAATGTGTCATTTTATTCTTCTTTCCTATTGGCATCATCCTTTTCTGTTTTATATTTTTTGGTCCTGTGTGTTCACGACATTCTTTTATGTTTGTATTTGCAACTAGACCTATTTTTTTCCCTCCTGCATGACTTTTTCCCATGTTCTTCATAAAAATGCAGCAGTTGTGGTTCAAACAGATTTGTCTCTCCTGCATTTTCTCTTCCTCCTCAATTTTGGAGCAMGGACTTCTTGTGTTGTTAGTTTTGTCTGGTCTCCCTTTTTTCTGTCAGCCTGTCACTCCTGGGATATCACCCACCTGTTTAATTTACTGATGATTCTCTTCTTGAATTCTTGTGGGATTTTTTTTGGGGAGGGGATGTTTTCTGTACTCTTTCTCTGGTATAAAATTGCAATTCTTCCCTGTCAGCAAAGAATGAAGTGCATTGGTTTTAATAGTGAGACTAATTTATCATCAAATACACCAGCTCTTACCATGATCAGAATTTTCCATCTCTTTCAAAACAGAGTTTCACTGGGGAAACGTAGGCCAAATGCAGAAAGTATGGTGTCTCCTCACTTTTAAAAATCTATATTTGTGAAAAGTTTACACAGATATTTTCTGGTCATTTCACAAGAAAAAAAAAAGCAGCAGAGCCAGCAGTAGAACCAAATCCCTGTGGCCTGCTGCAGTGTCAAAACCATGGATTCATCCATCATTGCTCTCTAAATTACATTTTTGTCACTTAAGAGACTTCCCTGCATTTGAAGAAAATTGTAGATTCACTGAACAATCACCCAAAAGCAAGTAGTCCACAGACTGATAGGGAACTCTGATGGTCTGATATGGGAATAGTCTCCTTTGGAACCTGATGCAGCAAAATCCATCAAAGGTAATTCAGAAGTTGCTTTAAATTTTGCAGGTAAAGCATGGATTCTGGGGCAAGATGAATTTCCAAATCCCTTTTAGAGCCTTCACAAAGAACACAAATGATAGTTTGTTAAATCTATGCTGTATGTTTAATACATCTGTTCTGTTGTTCAAGTAGAGAAAAGCCATGTGCTTCATTGTGAGGGCTTACATGGATCCATGTTTCTGTTTTTGCTCTCTTATCTTTACTGAAATCAAACCAGACGGCACTAATCCTTCAAACAAATTATAATTTATTTCTCCATGTTCAAAGTATGAGGATTCCTTGGTTTCCCTCACACTGATGAATTYGATGATTTTAATTGAAAAAGGAATGGTTTAAGCATAAGACACAATTAAATAGATGCCTGCTATAGTTACCACATTGGTATGCTCCCTTTGGCTGGTTTGAGTACACATTTCCTCCACTGAAGTCAGTGCTGCCCATACAATCTGATTTCTATACCCCTTCCTACATTCTGTGAGTGTCTGCAGAAATCTGGGCCTATGTCCCCTTTCTGACCTCATGCTGATGTAATTCTGCTGATTTTCAATGGAATTACATCGGTGTTAAATCGCCAGCTTTATTTGGGTTGTTCGCTGGGATCCGTGTAGAACGGGTCATTTAAAAGGTCATGCATTCTTCTTGTATGAAAACAGCGAGTGCTTTTGGGGGAAAAAAAGAAAGAAAATTTCTTTTTTCTTCCACATTTTATCAGTCTAACACCTACTTTTTGGGTATTGCAACAATATAAATAAATGTTGCTATTCTTGGGAGCAGCTACTAGACAAACTAAATTTCCTCGGAGAGTTTTTGAAACCCTGCATTTTGCTACATGTCACTTCCAGACAGGAGAGAGGCTTGGAGACATTTGCAGAAGAGGGAGCGTTCCAAAATGCTCTTCACCGACCTGCATTTCCCTTCTGTGGAGCAAAAATTAAATTCTCATGAGCTTCAGTGGGACCCAGTGGACTGTGCTTCCTCTTCTAATCACTGTGGCTGAAGGAACAATTATCTGTGGTGCAGGGGTTGATATCCATGAGTTTKTACACTTGCATGAGAGAAACCTGGACCATTGCATCCACCTTAGTGTTGCTTCCACCATTTCTGGGGCTGTAATGGATATTTGAGGCTGTAGCTTGGCACTGATTTTTCTTTGAGGGAGCCATACCATGCTCAATGTGTTACACATCAGTGGAGCTGTATTTTTACAGGAAGTTTTGCTGGTGTGTTGGCACCTGGTGCCAGAAGATACAAGGCCTTTGCTGTGTCTCAACCACCTGGGCCTGAAACTCTGTGACAACATCTGAAAACCACAATTTCTTATATTCCTGCTAAAAATTAATGCTGTATGTCCAGTATTATTTTAAAACTGTGCTTGTTCATTRGTTCTTCCAAGTTTAGGAATGGGCAGAGCAGACTGATGTGATTTCTAATGTCTCATTACAGAAGCATGTCAAGCAACAGAACCCTTCTTTCCCCTTCTTGTGCTGCTGCTGTTGTCAACTTAACTGCTCTTATGACACAACTTGAGTTTTTGCCTCATATTCTTCTTCCTTGTCCTAGTTTTGGGCCAAATTTGAGAGAATTCACTGATTTGGTGTAAAAAACCCTGAAACAAAACAGAAAACAGACGATAAACTCAGGCTAAAAAGAAGAATGCCCCCAAAGCAATGAATAAMTTCTGCATCCCCTCAGTGCCAAGGATTAAAATGTATCTACAAGACRATGTCCCTGGAACCTGGGGACTCAGGGAATTGCATTAGGGACATACAAAAGCAGTTGAGCTGTGTGCACTGGAGTGACCAGAATGAGGACAAATGGTGTCAATGTAGCTAAAAGATAATTTACCGAGTCAATTTTGTTTGGTTGTAGGTGGATGCAGTTAGTTGAGATATACACTGAAGATGTTAGCAGAGCACCTACAGGGCCTTTCCTACTCATGCTCATGGATTTTTAGTTGTTTATTTGATTACAGTGCTGCTGATCTCCAGTGCTGAGAGAGGACCAGCAAGAAATTAACAGAAGATTTACCCTTTCATCAGGAAACAGACCCAAAGGAGGAGAGCTAAAGCTGGCCAGACTTTGAGTGAATCACTTGCTGCTCTGCCTCCCAGAATGACTCCTCTCAGGAGCACAGCATTCCCCACAAGCACGGATTGATGCCCCCAGGAAGGACATTTGCCTGACCTAACTCTCACACTTGTCAAGAACCTCCAGCTGCCCAGCTTTTAAAAGATGAGGCAAAGACTCTGACTCTCAGAGGAGAATCTCTGGCAGACCAGAGGCTCATCTGAAGCTCCTTGCCCTTGGCAGTGGCTTGAGTGGATTGGGGAAGGGCTGCAGTGAAGACCCTGGCAGGTCTGTTAGTGYCTGATGGTCTCACAGAGAGCATCTGCTTCATGGTTTGGCTGCTCAGTGAATGATTGCTTCCTGTTGTACAGGGGTTTGGACTCGTTGTGATCAAAGGCTGGAAGGGATCTCACAAGGTCATCCAGTGCAATCTCCTGCTCTGATGTCCCAGAAACCTCATCAGAGAGTTTAAGCCCTCTTTTTTTTTTTAAGTACAAGAAGAAAATTTGGGGCTCTACAGACAAATATGAAGTTCATATAATTGGCTAGTTYGAAGGATTTTCCAGTACACCTATTGGCATGATAGTTGACCAGTCATGATATAGATAGGGTTCTAAAATCTATTGTATATAATGCATATCACATCATATCAATTATATTTATATTTTATTATATTATATTAATTATTATATACTTGAATCTATTTATTTATTTATTTTTTATTATATATTTTTATGTGCATATAAAAAATATTGTTAGAGTACCCTGTTCTTGAGGTATTTTCCCTCGTGGCGCCTTCTGGAAAGAAATTTCACTGTTAAAAGTTCTTTGCTATTCAGTATCAAATTAACTTACTGTGGAGCTGCCCTGCCACTAACTGCATGACTTAGAGCTTTTAGAAGCTCATGTTATCCCTGTGTATTGTATTAATTGTGGTCTGCTCCAGCAAGACTCCCTAATGTAGGTGGCTTCTTTGCATTATTTCAGCTGTTCTTCCAAAATATTTAGATGGAGAAATAACAATCATTTTTCCTTACAAATGCCTCACTCAAGGAGACCACTATGAAACTTCCTTGATTAAGGCAGCAAGGAATTTCCCTGGCATATGTACATAATTTGGATTTTACTCTTGGATGGATTTTTTTGCTTCTGCTGAGCTTGAAAGTTCATTAGAGCGAGGATTGTCTCTTTCAGGTCTATTAGCACAGTGAAGCCATGCTTTATGAATGCAGAAAGACATTCTGTCTTAGATGGCATGGCCCAGCGTGCTGCTCATCAGCCCATCTGATTGCCAGGTGATTGCTTGCTGGATTGGTAATCTGACTGTGAGAACATGACAAAACATGAGGTTTGTGTGGTCGAGCTCCGTGAGGATTTTTCATTGTTGTAAATTTCATCTTGAGTATCTCTGGRCTTCTCAGAAAGGTTTAAGTGGCAAAGTAGACATCAGTCAGTTCCCACCCTGCCTCTTCTAAGACTTGCCATGAAGCTCCTAACAATCACTGTGTTCTCTATTTTAAACAAAATCTGTGTCCTGTAGTTCCTTACACTTGGCTGTCATAATTCGTTGCTATTGAAGAATGTGCCACAACTACTTCTTCTCCTTCTCCTTCTTTTTYTTCTTTTTTTTTTTCCTTGGGTTGMACTTTCTCTCTTGATTAAACTCGATGTTTTCTGCTTATGTTCATTTTCTGACCTCTCCTAGCTTCTGATCATGTCCCTGCTGAGTCTATGCCTCTATTATCATACTCTGTAATGCTGTGGACACCTGCTAAGACTGGAAAAAAAGCACCATTTTTCAGCTGAAACAATTCCCTAGCAGACTGTGATTCCAAGAGTTAAGCCGTGGAATTTGAATTTTTCCCACTGGGTGTTTAAAGTGCTCAGCACAAGTAACTTGCTGTCTAAGCTAACCTGTCAATACTGAGGCATGTCAGCTGACATTTGAGCAGCTTTCTCTCCAACTGGTTTGTTAGGTTTAAAATAATGCTGTCTTTCTTCAGAACTGAGGGATCCAGGCAGACCCAGATTTGATCATATTCCTTATATGATCCTTATATATTCCATGGGCAAGGACACCTTCCACCAGACCAGGTGTTAACTTCCAGTGAGAGACAACCCAGAACCACATTTTTAGAAGTTGAATGGACATTTCTTGGAAAATAGACATTATCTTATTTAGGTATGATTAAAACACTGATTTAGGTTAGGCAGGAGGATTAAAAAGCTTCACAGGAATTCTTCCCAGCCCTATTTTCTCTTCTAGCCCCTTTCACATTATTTGAATTTTTTTTCTCCAGTTCCTGCTTATCAAAGGACTTGCATCTGTGTCTATATAAAATGTGTTTCTCCCCTTTCATTTATGCTCATTTGATCTTTGAAAGTGATAGTCACATTCTTACAGTCTCATATGTAACTACTTACATTCGGCTGTCCCAAAATCAGTTCTCTCTCAAAAATTAGTCCTATGGGTAAAGAATTCAGCCCAGTTTTCATGGTTTGGKGTTTTTTTTCCCTGATTAATTATTAGTAATTTTCCATTCCAAACACTTCACTTCTACAAATCATTTTAGCTGAACTACACAGGGTAAAACATTCTAAGGATTTCTGCACAGCGCTTTGATATGGAAGGCACAGCTGTAACTGCAAGATTTGCTCAAGCTGAAGAATTGTGACATGAAATTTTAGTATTTCTTTCACCAGGTTATCTAAATCAGATGAGGAGGTGGGCATTTAGAAATGTGACTGCAACTCAACAGCAAGTTCATCTCCAGTATAGAAAAAGGTCACCTATTTATTCATGCTTTATACCCTAAATCATCTATATAATGAGTCGAAAACCAAACCAAACCAAACCAACAAAAAAAMCCAACTGTATTAGTTGACATTTAAGACTGGAGATCAAAATATTAGGTTTTCCAGGCTCTACACATTCTGTCCAGTGTTCCAGACCCTGAAGGAGCTTTGAATGCAGTGAAATTAGACCTTCTAAAGCAGAACAGAAGACTTCCACAATTTAATTTCCTATGAAGTACTGTGATACCTTATTGGTATTTGTGCTGTATAATGATTTCATTATATTTTGATTTCAAAAGACAGACTTATTTCCCAGAAACTTGAAGTATCTAGAATATCACACACAGCTGCAAGGCTAGCTCTCCTTTCCTTTACCCCTAAACCAAACCAAATTTCCTCTGGATTGTCAGTTTCAGCACAATTTTGCTCAGTATTTTTTGTTTATAATTTCTTTGCTTTCATTATCCTAATACCTTTGGGGAACTAATTTTATAGTGGAAAATGAGACATAGGAATAGGACAAAATAGAGAAAAATCATCAATTAAATGGGAAAAATATGGAATAAAACCATAACTATAAAACATTGTACCATCTTTGTCTGAAAGCTGGGCAACATTGGACTTAAAAGCAGTGCTCCTTTAATGATGTGACTTTGTATTATTCCTACTTTGTATTTTTCCTTGAAAAATAGACAGAATGAGAAAAAACAATTAGCTGCAGACCCATAAGTAGTAAGCAATTAGGTTAAATTTTACTCTTGGTATGTACTACAGAGTCTCACAGAGGAATTGAACCATGAAAATCAACTGCATGTCCATAGTGAGCTCCTTTCTGAAGACAGTCTGTCTTTTTTTTTTTTTTTTATATTGTTACCACTGAAAATTTCCATATGTCTTATCTACACAGAATTCTTGAAAGGATGTTTATAGACATCCTCTGGGATAGGGGACGTGTCAGATTGACATTAAATACCCTGTTGCAAAAAGCTCAGCGGTTAAAATATATTGAAGCAGGTGGCAGAGCTCTCACTACACCAAACAGAAAACAAGGAATTTTTTCCTTCCTGCTTTGAAAGGAGCAGAGAAGGTCCTGTTCTCCCCACTGATGCTCCTGCTTGTGCTGAAGCCCTGTGTCAACCCCTCCACCCCTCAGAAGCCTCACCTGCGTAATCTCTGATTGGATRTTATCATCACAAATTTGAGATCATAACTGAGCAGTGTGCTTTCAGGGCTGACACAAAACATTTGGAGCCCATATGGGAGAGCCTGTCTTGCCTCACAGTGCTCTATAAAAACCAACACGAGCTTCCTAAAGCAGAGCAGCAGAAGCCTGGGGATGCAGCACAACATTTCCATCCTTCAGAGCTAAATCAACTTGCCATAAAGACCCTGCCCACTTCTCATCTGTGCTGCCCTGCCCTTTGCTGAGCTCGTGGATCATCTCTGTCTGTGTTAACTGTTACTGGCCCCCAAAGGTGTATTTGCTAAAAATAGCAGTGGAGACAGTTGACTGGAGAAAACTGAGCGTTCTACATGCTGACCTGTACTCTAGATCTCTAGATCTCCTTTTTTTGTTTCTATAGATAGCAATATTCAGTATTTTTGCTCATAAATAGGAGGTTCTAGTAAAATAAAGATTACTTATCAGTAAAATAAAGATTACTTATCACTTTCAGTTCCTTTGGGTTTTTTCTGGAATAAACATATCTCTTTTTTTGACAGCTAATTTTTTTTTTAAGTGCAGTAATAATGAAAAAGGATGCAAATCATTTTTCTAGCCTTTAAAAAAAAAAATAGAGAACTGTATTTCAGTTACCATACCTTTGGGGTAAACATTCAAATGAAATTTAAACATGCAATTTTACATGAAATTTTTCTTTACATCTTTTTCTTTCAATTAAATGTTCTCTACTAAACAAAATTTTGACTTCACCTCCACAATCAATTTGGTCTTCCAGAGTGTTAGTCAATAGAAAAAAATAAGCAAGACATCTGTATATTTATATGAGATAAAGCAAGCTGGTGAACAAAACCCAGTAGTCAAAGTGATACATCCTGCATTACTTTTGGTTCTTTCACCAGCTGCCTTTACAAATTAAGTGGAAAACTCTGCCATCCTGACACCCTGGCGTTTTTGCATTCACTTTGCAAAGGTGTAGATAACAGTGGGTGCACAGCGAATGAGAATGGTTGTTGCATGGCTTCTCCATGTACTTGTGTTTTACCAGAGTATCAGGCTGGGTGGACACATTAAAATAAAACACAAGGCATGTTTAGATTAAATTTGCCTCTATCACGAATCCCAGCCCTGCTGTTATCACCTCCCTGAAGGATGCTGCTTTATCAGCCTCTCATTAAACGTGAGCAGTTATTCCGTGTCTCCCCATTACTGCCTACATTTTAATTTTCCATATTCCCCTTGCGCTGCAGACAACTAGTGGGCTACACGCCTGTGCACGGTGGCATTTCCTCATCTTGCAGCCTGGCCCATAGAGCATCCCTTGATTTGTGGCTGCACATTACCTCCAGCCTCACTCATTCTCTCAGTTTGGAGAGGAGAGCGATTTTTTCGTGCAACTTAAAGGTGTTTCACCAGGGATGCATTTGYTCCAGCAAGCTGTGGGTTATAATGACAGCTGACCCCTGCACGTTGCRGGAGGCCTCCCCCTGGATGAATCCCATTCTCTGGATTGGCAGTTTTCCTCCTTTGGCACAAAGTGCTGGCATACAGGATTCGCTGTCGCGCTGATAATTTAGTAAACAGCAAAATTAAATCTTCTGACAGTCTCCTGCAGGAATTTCATTAACTGTAGGCCTGATTGTAGAACTTCATTGCAACTACAGCACAGGGATGCTGCTTAGCTGCCCTATGGAAAACATGCCCTCCACTTCCTTCCCYAGTAGGATGGTCTGTTCTCCACAGGTTTGCTGTGCTTCCCATCTCTTTGGCAGGGGATGTTTGTTTTTCCCAGGACTTTGAAATCATCAGTGCTTTTGAACAGATAACMAGAATTGGGTATTTATCCTCCATGTGTGTTGTAGAAGGGYGCTGTTCACCATYATGGTGCACTGAAATGTGTGCAGGRAATTCAGATTTGTCTGGCTGTGTAATAGTAAGTCATGTTTTGCAAACCATAACTAGCTCGGTACAAGTGAAACAGTTTCAGAAGCTTTACATCCACCAAAAGGAGAAGCCCAACTGCAAAGAATCACTTGAAAACTCAACCAATGAAGAGAAAAAGGAAAAAGAAAGAGAGGAAAATGAGGAATGAGTTCCATAGCACTGCTAAAATGCTTACAGCTGGTGGGGAGAAATTCATGAAACAATAAGGAAATTGGTAGGTTTGTAAGGCAGGAGTAGAATCAAAGGATGGATATTTGTCATGGCCTGAAAAGGCGGGGTATTTTCAAKGGTGGTTTGGGAGAGGCTGCACTGTACGTGAATATTCAGGAAATGTTCCGAGACACATTTTAAGATTTCAGAGAAGAGAGCAATCAGTGTGGTTAATCTGGGCATAATCCATGTGGAGGCTGTGGTTTAAAATATGAAGATTGCCAAGAATAGGATCTGCAATCTGTGGTAGTGGAAAAAGTAGGCTTACCTCTGAGAGGGGACTGCACAGTGTAGGGTGTGTCTCTAAGAGGCTGAGAAGAAAGAGGTGAGAGCAAACAATATAATAACCCTTTATGATACCACCAATTACTGCATGGGAAGAGTCAGGGAAACTGTAAATGAGATCCTCACTAGCCTGAGGTGCAAGAAGAATAATGGCTGTATTGGGAAAAGATCCAGCTTTGTTGAGGAGTGAACATATATCAATGGAAATAAAAATTTCGGGAAGCTCCTTTGTAAAAAAAAAAAAAAAAAAACAAATTAATGATAAAAAATATATGATTTTCCCTTTAAAATGCACTTGTGAAAAGCAGAAGTGATTTAAAACTTTATTTGGACCTACAGACAAATGTCTTTGCAGCACCACATTGTGGATCTTCAGCCTGTTGCTTCTTTGATCACACTGGTTGGGGTGAACTGTGTTTTTCACCCTGCAGCCACTGTTTTCAAAGAGTAGAAAGAGGTTGGAGTGGAGCAAGCTGTCCTGTGTTACAGGGCAATGTTCTAAGATGTCACATGAAATGAGACCTCTGACCATTCCCTGTTGTGGGATCTCACCAAGGTGAAGCCCAGGCTGGCCTTGTATTTTCATCTCTTCTGGAAGTGAGGTGTGGGAGTTGGCAAGTCAGCTTGATTTTTTTCAAGGGGAAAGATCTTCAGCTCCCTTCTGACTTCCAGGCTGCAAAGATGCCAAGGAAGAACCTAAACCCTTAAATTGAGCAAGTGGTTTTGTTGTTCAAGACATGACCGTGGCCTAAAGAACGTTCATGTGGATCCAGAGGCACAAAAACTGAGATTCCTTGCTAGACATTGCTGCTGAGAACATTCCTGAGCTGATTCARCTGCAAATGCCAGCACACTAATTTCACCTGTGGAGGCAAAAMCAGCCAAACATGACTGTGGTCATATCAGTCCCTTGGGCTGTGGGACTTGAAAACCTTCTTCAGCCACGTGGGCCAAGGATGGTCCAGGCTGCCTTTGACACCTTTTTCTTCTACAACCTCCTCCAGATGCAATGTCATCAAAGAATAAGGAAAATATTTTGTGCTTTGTTCAGTCACTGATCATGACTACACCCTGAAGCTACTGAATTGTGCTGGACTTGCTTCAGTGCCAGGGCTCCTTTGGTGACCTGGATTCATGAGGTGCTTTGAGACTGAGACTACCACCCTGTGCCAAGCCACAAAGTGAACAGGCATTTTGTCCCCAAATTATCAGGTTCAATACACACAGGTAGTCAGGGAGGCTGACCAAATTCTTTGTTATTTTTATCTACCAAGGCAGAATCTGTTAGGGACTGACTGGTCCCTTTCAAACTTAGCTGAAAGCCAGATTTCCTGCATGAATTGGTCTGAAACCCTCAGTTAAAGAAGGTTCATACTTCAAGGGACAAATCAAATGAGAKATATCAAAATAAAAAACATCAGGTAAATATATCTTTTAAACCTTTTGGGAAGTTTGTAGAAGTTCAAAAGGGTACTCATGAAACTAGAGTTTGGTGTTTGTACCAAACCCTTCACTTGCAATGTCTTATCCACCTTCTTTCTCTGTGGGCATTTGGAAAATCTCAGCTGTGTGTGGTCTCCAGTACATATGGGAGACATAGCTGGAGTTAAACTGTCTGTGTTTGTAGTTGTATGTAGTGTCTTGGGCAGAGATTTGCATCACTTTACCACACCACCAGTCTCTTCCCAGTCCTGCTACACCTCCCTGTACCTCTGCAGAAGTTCTCACAGAAACTGTTAGACCTCAGCCTGTTGATCTCTCCCTTTTCTTCCCAGCCCCCTCAACCAATTTACCTCCTACAGAATAAAATCTGGCTCACAAATGGAGCCTGGAGTTGAATCAGATGACATAAAGCATCATCTAGAATGTAATGTTACTTTTTATCAGTTTCTGCCACTTAGTTTTCTTCAGGTCAGTCCTTGCTATTACTGCCCACAGGTCCTATTGTTCATTTTTGTAAGGCTTGGATTATCAATAATGACTGAACTATTTTCAACAGTCAGAAGGATCTGATTATTTATAGACTTCTGAAGCCAATTGGAAGCATCCACTTAGTATTAGTTGGTCCTATCTGGCATCTTCTTCAAGTAAACACCAAAAAGAAAAGGTAGTTTTTCTTGAAATAATAAGGACACTGATAGAACTACCTTCAAAGTACCTGCTAGTACTTGGAAACAAGGATTAGTGTACATCAAATACCRTATGCCTAGGAAAAAATGTCATTACTAAATTTTCATCTCTTCCCTCGCTCTACTGCTCTCTCAGTTCCGGCAAGAATGTTCCTGAATTTCCAGGGCAATGATGTCCTGTTTCTCAGTGACCCAGTGACATGGGGGAAGCACTGATGCACTGACTAGCCTTGTACCACGTGTATAGGGCATTGCTCTGGTGTCTCTGTGCTGTCAGGAGTGTGATCATAAATTAGTAACCATAATTGTTGTGATACACTTCAGCTTCTGCTGTTTTCACATGTATTTGAAGGAACAACACCAGGCAGATGTGCAGCAGGTTTTGCCTGCTACAAAACAAGGCAGGCAGGGTGCCTCCTTTAGTTTTACAGGTTTCTTCAGAAGTGATTAAGCTCCACTTTTCCATTTTGGATCCCTCCCCTTAAGAAGTGTCATCCAGCTTTGTTTGATAGCAGCACAGTGAGGAACTGATGGAGGGGACATGACCTACAGGAAAGGTTAAGGAAAAAAAAATCTTCTTTTTACTAGACAACAATTGATATTCCTCCATTCTGACATGTTTTGATAGTAGATGGCTTAAGAGGAAGGCAGGAAGCCAACTTGCAGTACCTAGCAACAAGTTAGTGCTRGGAGGGAATGTGTCCTACCTTTGGAACAGCTGATTTGGGATTTTTTAAAAGTGTGTCTGCACTATAGCTAGACCTTGGGCACTTGGCAGTGACAGTGTGATGAAATTCCTGGCATCCTTTGTGGCTTGCACATGTACTATGAGTAGACTTTTTAAACTTCCCACTGTGAAGGTTCAGTAGAGATAAAAGGCAGCAATCAATAATTACAGAAGGGGATCCATCAGGGTATGAAGGTGCTTGCTGTGGAAGAAGTGCTGCAGTCTTGTAGGAAGCTCATTAGCCTCTGAAAATGTGGGTTTGGTCCCTCTTGCTGCTCTTTCTGATTTTAACCTGAGATCTGGGTTTCCTCTGTAGTTAGTGACCAAGAAATCACTTCARCAGTAAGGAAAAAAAGGCTCCTCTCTGGCACTCCAAAAATTTGCCTCAAAATTATGACATCAGATAGTTTGTGATGGTAAGCACCTTTCTACCTTTCATCTTTGGGAGATGCCAGAACTCTCCTGCTTCCATTTTACTCTTATTCTTCTCAGTTGTAAAGGAACTCAGTGGCAAGGAATTTCACAGTTTTTTTCTCCATAAAAATCCACCAGTGAACAGGTCAGAATTACCTATGAATGAAGAGACTTAGAATCACAGAATTTTAGAACAGCCTGAGTTGGAAGGGGCCCACAAGGACCATCAAGTCTAGCKYCTGGCCCTGCACAGGACTACCCCAGAAATCRCAYCATGCTCCTGAGAGTATTTTCCAAAAGCTTCTTGTACTCAAGACAGGCTTGGTGCTGTGACCACGTCCCTGGGGAGCCTGGTCTGGTGCCCAAACACCCTCTGGGGGAGGATCCTTCTCCTAATATCCAACCTAAACCTTTCCTGACAYAACTTCAGGCCATTCCCTGGTCACCACAGAGCACAGATCAGTGCCTGCCCCTCCTGTTCCCCTCATGAGGAAGCTGCAGAGCTGCACTGAGGCCTCCCCTCACTCTCCTCCATCTCAACAGACCCAGCGCCCTCAGCTGCTCCTCATGGAGCTTCCCCTCAAGGCCCTGCACCATCCCCATGGCCTCCTCTGCACACTCTGACACTTTAATGCCTTTTTTATGTTGTGGTGCCCAGAACTGCACCAATATTCCAGGTGAGGCCTCCCCGGCCCAGAGCAGAGCAGGACAATCCCTGCCTGGCCCGGCCGGCCATGCTGGGCCTGGTGTCCCCAGGACAGGGATGTCCCTGCTGGCTCCAGGACACTGCTGGTTCAGATCCAGCCTTCCGTCAACCAGGTCCCTTTCCATATCATGTTGCCCAGTCTATCATTCCCAGTCTGTCCATATATCCAGAGGAATATGCCCCATCCCAGGTACAYCCCAGGTATAGGGGGAATATATGTATGTCCATATATATATGTCCCTATATCCAGGTACAGCATGCACTACTATTTTCCTTGATCACTGATTCCCACCCAATAATGAATATGTCTTTTACCCAGAGTTTTCTGTGGCTCTTGGGAGTTTACTCACTGCCAAAATGCTGAATGGCCCTTCAGCTGTGTCTGCATGAACCATGTCYGGGCCTGAGCTTATCCAAGCAGCCCAAGGGCTGCAGCCCTTGGAGAAAACAGTGAAATATTGGAGAAAATAATGGAGAAGATWAAAAAAAATACTTCTAAATATTTTRTTTTTTTWAAAAATAAAGGAGAAAATAAAAATAATATTTCTCCAAAATATTGGAGAAAATAATGAAAACAGAACCTGTTGGACAGTGGACAAWAAGGCATAGAAGAGTGGCCTCTGTCCACATTCAAACCCCAAACACTAAGGTGAAAAAAGGATTAGAGGCAAAGCCAGGCAAAAGCCTTGTTCAGGCCTTAATTGGGGTTGTATTAGTGCTCCTTAGGGTGGGTATCACAGCACTGGGAGTTCCGTTAGCATGCTCCACCAGGGACATAAAAACAATTAGTCCCTAGGTATGATAAGTGCTCACCTCAGCCCTGCTCTGATTAAACTCTTCCATGACTGTCAAAAGCCACTGAGGCTCCTGGGGCAACGTGATTCATGCCCAAGGGGCCTTTCCAAAATGAGGGTGAGGGGGGAAACCTTCTGGATGTGAAACCTCAGGCCACTCCTGATGGTTTGGGAAAAAAAACATGAAAGCTGTTTGAAAGAGCTGCCAGCACCTGCCAGGGGGTGGAAAAGGTGGCAGGAGGAGGCAGGGGGAAGCCTGCTGGTCCAAAACAGCACATATGATGGTCAGCAAGCACCTCCATAGCCACTGGGACATTTCAGCAATTTCTTTGGGTGGCAAAGAGGTTTTTTGGGGTCTGCTGTGTGTCTTGAGGTCATGCTGTTACTATTTCTTCTCTCCTCAGCATTACAGCTAGTCCTGTCACTCCATGTGGTGCCTTAAATCTCAAAATATTTCATGACCAGGCCTTGAAATCAGCTCGACTCAGACATTTACAGGAACATTTGCAAGTTCATTTATTTGTCAAATTGCAGTTTCAAATTGTTAGCAGACTCATGTCTCCAGCCCACTGCCATTCCAAAGACAAAAAAAGAAAAAAAAAAAGAAAAAGAATTGAGAACTGAGAAGTCCAAATATTTTCATTCAACTTTTTTTTATAATCAAGCATTTTGGGGTAATGTTCTGCTTTAGTATGTAATTAAATCTGAGTTTTCTGAAGCAGAAATTCCACCTTATCCCTAACTTAAAACATCTGATCCTGAATGAAATTCTGCAGGCAACCAAAGTTAGTGTGTGTGTGCAGAAAAGCAGAGAAAGTAGGTTTTTAGAAAAAGCAAAGCACCTAAGCATGATTATTTAAAGGAAAGACAAGAAAAAGAATGTTAGTTATTGCCAAGCTCTAGGTGTACCTGTGGTGATTGCTGCCTTGCTTTTTTGCGCAGGTTTTGCCTAGGACCTTCTGAGTAGAACTTCTAAATTTTCCATGCATTTGCATTTGCATTTGGAGGGGAACTGGCGTTGCCTCTGTTCATCCCATTGCTGAAAAAGGGGCAGAAAAGCCCAGTTTCACACCAGGGGACAGCCACAATCAGATATGGAGCCAGGTCGCTGAGGCATCGTTTTCCTCTCTCACTGCTGGCCACATGTCATCACTGAGGCTGAAAGAATTTGGCTGCAGGGCCCTTGTGGCAGCCACTTGAGGCAGGACATTCCAGTCCTGCACAGCGTGCCCGTGCCTTTGTAAACCTGGTGAGCTGCTGTATTCACCAGCCCCTCWGACTCTCACAGCAGAAGTTGTTAAAAAGTCTGAAATGTAAAGTGCTTCATTGTGAAATCTCTGCTGCAGCCTCTGCAACTTGGAGGGTTATTCTATTTGGTATTGCTAGGGCTCTCACTGTGATATGCTTTAGAATAATGAGACATCAATTCTCAGTCAAGAGGCTATTTAAAAACACTCCTAATTTGATGGGTTCTGCAGATGAATTAGTTCATTCAACACAACTTTTGCCATTTATGCTGGTGGTGGGACAGGTGTTGTGTCTCCTGCCTTTGAGATTCTCCCTTTCTTTCTAGGAAWAACTGGTGTGTTAGGCATTGTTCTTTATTAACTGAGCTTTAGTGTTGAGAATCAGGAATAGGTAAACTTCCAAACAAAGAGGCRATTGTTTGGGAATTAGATGGATCAAAATAAAACCTGTTGAACAGTGGATGTTTCAAAAATATCTGGRCTTCACCCAGAGTGATGGAGGGCCAAGCCCCAGGGCATTCAGTGATGCCTGTAGGACCACAGCTTTGTCAGTAACTTCTGGTCTAATTCTTTTGCTGCACAGAAAACACTACAGGGAAAAAAACATTTCTCCCTTCCCCTTACTCCTAACCCATCCAGACCTGTAGTGAGAGATGGTCTGACCATTTATTTTGTATTAAAGGGAAGAGATGTTCCCAGGATCCTGGTCAGTGGCCAGGAAAACCCAAAACAACAGAGGCTTTGTACAGAGAAGAGACTGAGTTCCTCCAGGAACAGAAAAGCAGCTGCTGACGGGACAGCAGGACTTTTTGTTCCTGCATAAGGCTGTCCAGTTAACTGTGCAAAATATAAATTTGATGGCCAGATATGGATCAAATAGAGAACACAGCAGAGTCCCACTTTGCAGCAGCATCCCCAGAGTGTCTGCATGGGTAAGGAGAGCCATATCTTGAGCTGCACGGTGAAGAGAAGTGCTCATGGTTGCTGCCAAGCTGCATCTGCTCTGCTGTGAAAGGAGGCTTTCATCTCTATGCCTAGTGATCAGGGAAAAAAAAAAAAAAAAAAACAAAACAAAAAAAAGCTTCATTGCTTTTGCCAGAAAGATCACCTTCCCTGGTCCCCTGTGTGAAACAGGTGGTGGATATGGTAGCTTTTATTGTTTATGGTGAGAAACTAAACTCCTCTAAGGAGTTATTTTGGTGTGTTTTAATTTTGTAAATAGTCTCCCACCCCAGTATCCCAAGAGCATAAGCAGCCACAGACAAATGAGTAAAAGTGTCGCAATAGTGTGCACAGTTAATTGAATTCCAGTATATTTTACAAAAATATCCTTTCTGCAAGGATTGTGCGGTGGTGTTTAAATGGATGGGGGGGGTTTAAGAAAAGTTGGAGGTTAAGCAAAAGAAATGAGATCTGTTAGGCCTTGGAGAAGTGTTGAGCTAAAAGGCCTAAGAATTGAGGTGGAGGAGAAATGCATTTAAGTGCTTTCAGATGAACCACTGTGTCTCCACATTGGACCCTAAGAACTGAAGGCAAGAATGGAGAAGGGAGCAAACAGTCCAGATATACGGAGATCATGCAGCTGTAGGAGAGACTAGGAATTAAAATTATGGAGCCAGGGGAGCTCATGCTCCTGTTTGCTCTGTCTGAGAATCCCTTGGGTGGATTTGACTGTAGGAGAGTCCTCGAAAAAAATCTCTTAGCATCAGGAGCAGAAGAGATGGAAACCTTGGAAGAGAAGAACAGGTCTGCTCTAGAGCCAGCAAATAGAGCAGGGGAACATCCAGGTGGAGCGTTTTGTGGACAGGTGGTTCCTTTGGAGAAGTGTGATTAGCTATGACCTTGTAAGTGGTTCATCAAGAGATTTMTGGAGTGGGCTGGGGTGTGACTGCTGGAACACAAAACTGACATCCTCTGTCCACACTGGTGGATGTGCACATGAGCAAGAATGTCCTGTTTGTGCCATGAGTCATTCAGCTGAAAAAAAACAGGTCCCAGTGCTCTAATATGGTGGTGTGAATTTGGAAGCATCCTAAACATCAAGTCATCTCTGAAATGATGGCTTTGGTGGGTAAAGACCTCAGTTGTTCTGCTCTGACAAAAGAACGTTTGTGAACTTCTGTAGGACTCTGAGTCCTGCACAGGAAAACAGAGATGAAGAACAGAACTCTGCTGCAAATTCACATTACACTTTCGTTCCACCTAAGCCCCTGGGAGCACAAGGGAGTTTACACTGTTCTGTCAGGAGTCTGCGACCCAGTGAACAACAACAGCTGGATGTGTTGTTGGGGCTGATGTCAGCTGCTGGATCGTCTGCTTTGGCAGCCTGAGTCACTGCTCTCAAAATGATCCTGTGCACCCTCTGGGTGGAGTACAGGACACTCAGGACTGCAAGGTAAAACTGTTCATGGATGGTCCTGCTCCTGTGTCAGAGGTGACCTCTCTGTTTTGTGAAGCCTTTGCTCCCTGCATGCCTGGGTGGCAAAGAGTGAGAAGGTTTTTCTCACCTCAGCAATCTGATTTGTGTCTTTACCCTATCAATACATCCTTCAGATAAACCCTGTGCTTACAGTTTCAATCCAGCTTCACATTTGGCCCCCTGACTGCCATAGGAAGACAAAAATAATGTCAGGCATAGCATGGTTTGAATGACATGTGGGACCCAAAAGGTCACATTTGACAGGGCTTGGGCCTGGACTGTAGTCTTGGACTCCAGCTTACTGAACTACTTTTGTATTCCACTGTGAAGGTGAATCATGCTGAAAAAGCCCCATATAACAAGTTTTGGGCCCCATATAACAAGCTCTTCCCACTGAGAAAGGTTCTAGGCCATTGTCTATATTTCCAAGTGCCACAACCTTGCTTTCCCTGGTGGTGGCACAGCAAACACATGGGACCACAAAATGCTCTGCTCAGCTTATGGTCAGCTTTAAAGAAGAGGTGGATCTCAGCTGCTTAGTGAACACATTTGGGKTTTTTTGTGTGTGTTTAGACATTCACAAGAGGCCCTCAGAGCTGCTCAGGAGAGGGGGTTGAGCTCAGCAGAGAGGTGGGTGGGCTCTGGGGCTCCGCAGAAGTTCAGAAGGCTTTGTGCAGACTCTCTGTGAGCAGCTCCAAGGCAGCCTCTGCTCCCCCTTCAGAGGTGCAATGGGCCAGTGGCTGCAGCAGGCAGTGCCAGCTGAGATGTGCACAGGCTGCAAAAACATCTTCAAAGCACCTCACTCCTTGCCATTGCCAAAAAAAAAAAAAAAATTAAAAAAAAAATTCAAGATGCAAAAAAAAATCATCCATTTGTGAAGGATCCTCACCAAGTATTTATTTACAATGTGAAATTGGTAAAAGGCTGCTTTCTTGCCTTTTTTTTTTTTGCCCACCCCCCTACCCTCTCCCTGTAGCAGACATTGTGTATCAATTGGTTATTCTTCTCACCTTTTTCTTTTTCCTCATATTTTATTGTGGGCAGGGGGGTGATGAAGGAGGGGGAGTTGTTGCTATTGTTGCAAGGAAGATTCTGGAATCCGTGAACACAAAGTATTAGTATTTTAAATAATGAGAAAAAATTCCACATGGAAAGCTCATCTGGCTGTGGCAGTTTGTGACTGAATGAGAGAAAAGTGCCCTAGAAGCTATTCATTAGGAATTCACTGGAAGCTCTCAAACAAGCCTGGCAGAAGCTGAAATTGAAGTGGTCTCTGACCTAATTTTCTTCTGCATGAAACATCTGCATCAAGGCACTCTTTGATGTATTCCACTTGGCTCTGTCTACAGTATTGTATCACATGGCTTCAGCGTTGCCTCAGTTTTAAAAGACATTTCCAGCCTGTAGAAGGTAATGTGATGTTACTGTTACCCAAACTAATCACTCAATGTGCTCCCGAAATAGAAACAATAGAGGTTCAGACACCGGTGTCTGCTTTGCAGTCGTTGTTGCTGCCTAAGCTCACGGTTTTAAAAAACCTAGATCTGTGATATTCATCTCATGTAATTCATCAACACCAGGAAGGGGAGGGAGAGGGGGGAACTGTGAGCCTTCTGTGTAATAGTATGTCAGAGGACACAATGCTTTACATGTGTGAGCTCTGCATTCCTCCCCGCTCCAGCCATGCAGTTAGTTTAGCACATTGAAAACAAAAGCAGAGAAATGTTGGAGGACGCTATCATAAAACCTCAACAGAAGGAGCTCCTGGTTTTCATTTTGCTGTTTGTTCTCTGCTGATTGACACCCAAAGCTCACGGTGAAAGAAATGTGAGCATGTTTGTGTAGATGCGTGGATGATGTGTGATGTATTTTGAATATATATTTTTTCCCYTCCTTTTCTTGTCTGCACCACAGTACACATTTCAGATCCTCTCTCAAGCTCTTCTCCAAGTGGTGTATAAAACATAGCTGCACAAAGATATTTCTAAATATGTACACACATATATTTTACATATATCTCCACAGATAAATGATATGAGGAATTTTTAGGGTCACTTCTTTACTTTGAATGAATAGATCTTAGGCTTCTCCAGAAAGGTTTTCTGCTCAGTCTTACCTAATGGTATGCTGCTGTTTCCCCAACCTTGCATGTATTATGTGAATAACTGTGGTGTCTTTTGTATTCCACCCCCTGATGAAGAATCCTTTGAAATTCTAAATGACTGTGCTGCAGATTTTAATGTCTGTCTCTTAGAAATAGCCAAGCATTACCCACTCATGGAGCAAGATGCAGCAAGCCTTTTGAAAGTTATTCAGACTGCTTCCTCAGCCTCATGAGTGTGTGCGTGTGTGCGTGTGCATGTGCTATTTAATTCTCTGAATGTATGGCAGGAATACATTATTTCCCTGTGAATCACTTTCTCTCTCCTCCTGTCCATCTACTCCACCCCCCAGATCTCTCCTACTTTTGTTGACACGGGAGAAATAAAGCTAACTGTCTAGGGAGCTTGTACAGGTCTTGTGGGTACAGCGTGAGATGAGTTGGTAGCTTCTCAGTACGGTTCCTTGCAGAGATCAGAAAGAAAAGCCAGCCCTACTGCTACTAATTAGATGCCTCCAGGGTAATCACAGCAGAAAAGTCACGGCCCAGAAGCCTCAAAATAGCCTGCTCCCTGGGGTTATTTTCCCAAGTTTTGGCTGAAACGCATCGGGAAGGCAGAGTGGAAGGAAACAGAGCCCCACTCCTGTCTGGCTTTGCAGCTGGCACATACCTGTGTCCTCTCCCAGATGCTTTTCCTTTAAGACCACGTTTCTTTGCCTCACTGATGTGTGGAGGACTCATATCTGATAGCAGTGGGCATAATTAATTCCTTATACAAACAGCTGCTCCATCCTGTTGAAATAATGCGTTTTTGCTGTGCTAGGAGCTGTGCTGTGCACTGTGACAGCCAGCTACAACTCTGGAGGACTTCCCTACAGGAGCTCTGTCCTGAAACCAGGGGGGGACAGGCAGGGAGAGGTGAAGGGATGCATCCCAAGGTCACTCTGCAGTAGCCAGGAAGCAAACTCCACCTCATCTCCTGATGGCCAAACTGCGGCACTTTGAGGTTGGGAACACCCTGTCTCATCTTCTGCAGAAAAGCACCAGGCCAGTCCTCCTCGGTGCCTGTTGCCAGCAATAAATCTCCTTGAACTAATTTTGTAAAGGACAAAACCAACACTGTGCAAAAAAAAAAAAAAAAAAAAAAAAGAAAAAAAAAAAAAAAAAAAAAAAACCACAAAAGACCCTTTGCATGTCTGCTGTTTCTGGGAGGGCAGCCCTCTCCCACCAAATGCTCAGATTACAGCCCCCAAATGTGTTGTTTCAGAGAGCATACTTAAATAAGAAAAGACAAGATCTTCCAGCAAGCACTGGGGTTGATTTACACCTCTGCATGGACATAGTTGGCTGTGGATAGTGCCTGGCAGAAGCTTATCATGCCCACTCTAAAAATAACAATCTCCAATGGGCAAGATCTGCTCACTCAGACCCAGCCTTGGTTCTCAAAGAGTGGCATGACATTCAGAAGTGTCTGAGAGAGCCTTTGGCAGGTGTGTGATGCTGAATAATCCAGAGAGGTCATGGCAGCAGGGCTTGAAGCAAGTGGYTCCTGCCCGTGGTCAAGGTAGTTTTTTTCCCCAGGTCTGAGAGGAGTGCAGGGATGGAGTTTGGGGTTTGCTCTCTAGTTTTTTCTTTCTCTTTTCCTTTTTTCTTTTTTTTTTTTTTTTTGTCCCTCACAGACCACTCCCTTCCACCCCCATTTCTAACCCCCAACCCTTGCCTTTTCTCTGGATTTTATGGTGGTGCCAGAGACCTGCCTGGTGTGGGGGATGATCAGACCTACCCAGTGCTCCCCACCCAGCCTCAGGTCCTTAATTAAAGTCATTGTTCTTTCTGGCTGGTTGACCTGAGCTCTGGAGACCCCTGTTTTGCAGAAAGCTCCAGTCTCTTCACCAGCGTGATGCTTCCTCTTTATCCACCCCCTTACATCTGAACCCTGGAAGACAAGCTGGGTTTTGTCTATTCATTTGGCAGATGGTTAGATTCAGATCTTACAGGAACATAATGCTAGAAAYGGAGTGTGTGTATGTTTGTGCTTGTATGTGGTGGGGAAAGGATCCCAGATAATTTTCTTCCTCTGTGGCCTTATAACTGCTAACAGTTTCACACAATCTCTGGTAGGTAGCAAAAAATAAAAAAAAAAGCTGCCTCCCCCTTCTCTTTTTAATTTCTCCCCCAAGTCTGTGCTGTATATACCAGCAGTGTGGTCTAGGCCAATGCTGAACATTTGTGCCTTGGACAATAGCACAGCCTGGCCTGACTATTATCAGCTGCTGTTTTCTGGTTAGCTTTCCTTTTATTCAAGTGCACAATGCAAGCCTTTATCACCCTTCAGTCATAGTGACTCTTGAGGAATACATCTGGTTTTCTCTTTCAGCAGCTCTGAAAAGGTCAGTCTGTTCATTTCTTATTCGCAGGACACCACTTTTTTTTTTTCTGAGTTGGAAAGACAGGCCTACACCTTTTCATTCCGTCTCGTACATAATTAGACATGGTGTCGCTCTAGAAACCTACCCTTGAAATCCTCCTGAGTAACTCTTTCAGAGACAGAGGAGACGCGGCAAGGGAGCGAGCGAGCAGGGGGGGACCACTTCCATCCGGTCTTAAATCTCTTTGTGTGGTCACAAAAGCACTTCCCCAGCATTGCCAGCCTGGCTTTTCCCTCTTCTTCTCCTTCTTCTCCCTCTCCTTTTTCTTTCCCCCACCCCCCTTCTCCCTTCCTGAGGCGGGCTGGTGCTTTACGGACACACCATGCATGGCAGAGGCTCTCACAGGGGGAAAAAGAAAAAAACCAAACAAACCCTCAGATTATTTCAGCAAGCAAGGTTGCAGTCGTTTTCCTTTCCACGACATCCCACATTCTTCAAGCAGGCTGTAACACAATAACAAGTGTGCCCAAGAGGACAGAGCGTGCAGCAGCTGGTGTCTGACAAATTATCCTGCTCCAGACAGGCAAATGGTGGCTTGAGCTCCAGCCATCCAAGGGATGTGTGTTTTGGTTTCCCCCCTCTGAGCTGGGTAGGGTGGGCCAAATCCTCCTGGGGTGGGAATCATTGCTGTCTCCTTGGAGCCAGAGGGGTGTCATCCTTGCTGGAGGTCATTTTCCCATCCCACATGCTGCTTGTGCATTCCAGTGTGAGGAGCACCAGGCGAGGCTTTCACCACAGCCCCTGTGCTGAGGGAGGAAAACAGTCTGAGGACTTGGACAGTTCTTCTCCCCAGCAGTGGCTCCAATATCTCCTGGTTTTCTTTGTGCCTGGGCTACTTTTACACGTGTTCGTGGCAATCCATCAGCGCAGGTTTCCCCCAAGTTGAAATTCTCCCCTCTCTTGTGCTGGGCAAACACCACAGGACTCACAAATTCACTGTGGGGCTTCTTCCCAAGCAGGGGCAATCCCTACACTTGAGATCTCTTAAATTAATTATGAAGCTAGAAATCACAATCACCAGGATTTTTATATTTTTTTTTCTTTCTGTTAGGAATTTCTCCAAGCCAGATGTGAACATACCTCAAATCCAAGCCACCACCAGCTTGCTGCWGGGCTCTCAAGGAGAACAGGAGAAGGAAATGCACAAAGCCAGAGGAGCCTCAAAGTGGCTGATGCAGATGAGTGCAGAGACATCCCATTTCTGCTCCAGCAGTTTCAGGGAGCTGGGAAATCTCTCCCTGCACACCTCAGCCCAGAGACATTGCCTTGCCCAAAGGAGAACACAGCAGGGTGAAAGGAAAAAATTGACTTTAAAAGAGTACAATTAATTTGCTAGCACAGTACATGAGTTAGCTGTGAGACTAGGAACAGACCCTCCTCCTCCTGCATCTATTTATTGAGTTGCTGGACCATATCTTCTCTAATGGACAGCCCCTCTAGTTAGCTTCACATGGAGGACTTTGATGTACTGTTGCAGTATGGCAGATGTGTTTAAATATCCACCTTTCTTATTTAAGTGAGTTTCATATTTTAAAGCAAGGGACAGGCTAAAGACAGAGAATTTATTTTCTGGTATTAAATTTCTTGATTGGTTTAGAACTATATATTTTATATATATATATTTATATATATATTTCAAATTAAAGCCTTCCAAGACTTTTCAAGATTTACAGTCCTTTAGCAGTGAATAATGGCTTTAGGACACAGAAGGAATATTTTAAATCTTTATTAAACTTTCTATGYGATAGCTTCTCCTACTAATACAGGCAGACTTTGTGGTTTATCACAGTTTCTATCAAGAATCCTGATTTTCAGGGGTTTAGAACAATGTGGTCTTAAAACCTGCCCACAGCTAAAACACATTTTTGGTCTTATCACACCCGGCTTATAGTAAATTGGAATAGAAATTAGAAAAGTGCAAGAATAGTTCTGTCATTTCTGGTTACTTCTTGTAGAAAGCCATAAAAGTTCAGAGTCTTGGCCAGCTGTAAAAGATAATGTTCCTTTCATCTCAGCATTGCCTATCTGACAATTTATGTTTTTTCATGATGCTGAATTATCACTGCCTGCACATGGGAAACCACAACGTGGAAAGAAAGAGACCTGGGCCCTGGCTGAGAGCCTGGGGTGCAGTCACCCTCACCACGCTCTTCTGTCCTGAGAAAAGATGGAAAACAGCTCCTCCTTGGAAAGACACCTCCCTCTGCAACATCCCATGGCAGCAAGCTTCACCAGCTTCACACAGAATTTAGCCATTTCACTGTTTGCTGTGTTAGTGTTTCACCACACTTATTTCTCTTGATTTGTGTTTTTAGAATGAAGCAAGCTGTGGTGATTCCTTGTTGCAGGATGTAAAACTAAAAAAAACATTTAAAATATTTTTCTTCTTTTTATTTTTTAAAGTATTTCAGGGTTTTCTTTTAGTTAGTTAGTTAGTTAGTTAGTTAGTTAGTTAGTTAGTTAGTTAGTTAGTTAATTTTTTGGGCCAATGGAGACATTTGTCTCCAGGTGCAGCTGTAAGAGGAATAACACCAAATGCAGTAAATTACAAGTATGAGACACACCAGTAGAGGCTGATATAACCACCCGTAGCTAAAAGCAATGGATTATTAACATACCTGCCTATCAATAAAATACTGATGTCATAGTTTAAAACTTTATTTAAAAAAGCCCTTTCAATCTCTGTTGATGACTTTGCATTAATATTGTTTTCAATTTGGAAGATGTCACTGTGACCAGCTTGAAAGGTGTAATTAAATTTTTTTGAAAAATAATAGCTAGTTCTGTGCTGGTCAAACATGTAAGACCAAAAAGATGCATTTCCATAAGAAGGGTGAGCTTTGTTGAGGTTTTGCTAGTCTCAGAACATAAGCAAAAGTTTATAGTTTCCAATTAACTCTTCTGTCAGAGATGGTCTAACAAATGCATATCTGATTTGGCTCAGAGAATATGTTCTTAGCTTTGAAGTATTTCAAACATAAAGGAAAGTTCTAACAGTGGAAATATTTTCTGCTTTTTTCCAACTGCACCTGGCTTGTCTATTTAAACAGATGACTACAACTGGCAAACGTTGTCTACAGCGAGGTCAGTTTGATACTTCTGGAACCCTTTATTCAAAAGGACTGCTTTTCCCAAGCAATTTCCAGATTCCATTTCAGCTGGAGATGGGTGATGTCAAACCTGCCAGCATTTCTTAGCAGATGTGAAGTCCCACTTTTCCACCAGGCCTTCTACACCGACAGACAAGTTTATTCAGACACGGGCACCCTTAAACAGTTGTAGGCATTTCTGGCTTGGCAGGTGCTTGAGCAAGCCTCACTTGTGGGTGAGTAGCCACAGCTCCAAGGCAGAGGTACTTGCCTGAAGCACTCTTTGCATTTCAGAGAACCCTCTCTTCCTGTGAGAAGCCTTGGAGAGCTTTTTGAGCATCCTTATTCCAAATATTGCAGAAGGTAGAGCCTTGTCTCTGCCTGTCTCTCTCTGGGAAGATGCATGTAAAGGTGAGAAAGAATATGCATTTCCATGTGTAGCCTGTGAATAGGACAGCTATTGACTATCTGGGCAATTTCATCTTGAAATTTAGGCTGACTTCAAGCAGGGACAGGAAATCCTCCCTTTTTGCTCCTGCTCTTGGTGGATTTCCCTTTTGCATATCCTCCAGTGGCACTCCAGAGTTACTCCTTCCACCTCATGCCTATCCCTCCCCTGAAAATAATGTGTGCATGGACATGTGACATGAGGTTACAGACTACTCCCATCCCACAACCTGATATGACAGCATCAAAAGGGTTTTCTCTTGTTTTTACTTCTTTGTCTTCTCATTCTACAAGTCCTCGTGAGACTGATGCTGAAGTATTTTATTTTCTTTTTTTTCCCGCTCCACAATTATTCATGTGTTACCATTGTAAATGCTGCTGGATTGCTAATTAAATGCTATTTAGAGTTAAAGATGAATGAGACTTTTGTATAATCCTTTTTTTAAACACCAACATTTTTCCAGTACATTCACCATCAGAAACATACCTTCATTATTTGTTTCAGAGTACATGGCAACAAAAGAATTATCTAGAGAGTAGTTTTCAATAATTCATCATCCCATAAATGTGTGGAGCCATCACCTATGTTTAGGGATATTATTTTTTTTTTGTCCTTTTATTGGAATCATATATATGTGTACCCACTGCCTGCATAGGATTGCTGTGCCACTTGGAGAAGTTCAGAGTCCACACATGGATGGGGTTTTAAAAAATATTTTCTCTGTCCACCAAAACATATAAAGTTCACAAAACCACTGACTAGTCTGTGGGAATGCAAAACTTCAGGTCCGGTTCTGGCCTGTCTTGAAGACCCTTTCCTGTCCCAATGAACAGGACAGCAGAAGTTACACTTTTGTGGTGTATCAATGGAAGAATGTCAATTTTTGGGGTTGGCCTCATGCTCTCCTCTGTACTCCAGAAGATCAGGGGCTACAGCATTTTTTCTAGCTTTTCCTCAGTGACTGTACTGAGAATATGAATGAGGAATTTCATGGTGCTTGGGCCTTTTTTAATTTTTTTTCAGAAAACTTCCAGGTCTGCTGCTGTGTGGCAAAAGATGATGAAATGAGTGAGCCCTCGCTGGTTGTGCTCACAGGAGGAAGGGCTTGAAAACTGAGGAGGTGAACCAAAAGCAGCCAGTGTGTTCTTTCACTGTCACTGGAGGCTTGATTCATGACACTGCACCACTTGATGACAACGGTGGTGGCCTCTTCCCACTCCTCTGTGTGTGTCACCCCCATGCTGCCTTTTGCTACTAGCTGGAATCCTAAAGCTTGTCAGGGCAGGAGATATCTCTTGTGTACACATGTGTGTGGTGCCTGGCAAACAGGACCCCTGCAGGGAGCTCCAGCAGCCCTGCTCTGCAGATGTTATTAGCAGCTCCCTGTGACAAAACACAAAGGGCTGGTCTTGCATCTAGGGATGGGCTCAGATCATGTTTCTGGACTCAAACTCAGCTCCAGGGTGTTGAAAATCCAAGCTCAGCTAGGCACAGGATGTCCTTTACACCTGGAAAATCCCAGGCTGATGTTGAAACGTCTCCTCCCTTGCTGGTGTTTCTACAAGGTGCAGATAACAGTGCTACAGGCTGTGAAAAGCTCAGCAAGAAGAGACTGGAAACTCAGAGTGTGGGGTTTTGTACTCTGAGGGTATAAATTAAACAGTTCTCGTTGCTTCTTTGCAGTTCCTTATGTGTTAATCCAGCCATCCTCTATCAGTCTGTGAGGGGGGCTGCTCTCCTAGAGCTCAGCATCATTTGTTTTCCCTATTCCTTGTTCCTATCAGAGGGCAAACACTGCTGCTGTCACTTAGAAAAATAGGATTTTGCCTGCTGTGCTTGAGAAATCTTCAGCACCAGTCTGATTGTACAGGCTCCAGGAACTCCTGTTGTAAGGCTGGGATTCAACTGACTGATCTATAGCTGCAAAGCTTCACTGCTTTACTGCACCAGCATAAAATGGAAATGTTGTAACATTCCCATCTGTGAAGACTTGCCAAAACAGTTTAGTGTTTCAAAAGCTGCGTACTGAACGAAGACAAGATCTCACTACAAGCTGTGGGAGCTGGGAGAGTTTATGAAGCAGAAAGTATGGGCTAAGGGAGAGATCAGACTGGTGATAGTTTACTGGCCTTGCAATTCTTCCAAGAGGCACTAATGGTAGTGGACTGCTACAGTCGAAGTAGACCCGGACTCATTTAAGGCAGTACCATGAAATTGGTTGCAATAAAATTATGCATTAAATGTGCATTATGTTTAATAAGAGTGTATTGCACTCCCAATGTTTACTCTGTGCCCATTGAGGCTGATCCAATTTTCTAAAGTTCTCCAATTGGTTCGCTATCAGGTTTTCAGCCAGAAGGTCAAATTTCACTTGCTCTTAGTACATGTCTCCATTACTTTGCTAAGGCATTTACACTCCATATTCATTACCTCTTCTTCTTTTTTATCTATCTCCTGTAACTGGACTGCTCCAAAATGCTCCCTGTAGGTGGCATGTTTGACACAAATGAGATCAGTCTTTAATAGATGTCAACCCAAGAACACACACACATGTGTGAACACACACTTGCACAAAAGATGCAAAGAGAAGGAGTAGGGGGGAAGGCTATTTCCAGACCCACATTGGAGGTAATTTTATATTACTTCACTCAAGGTGCACAAGTGACCTCTGTGAAATCACGGGTTTCGGATATGAAACTGGGAAGGTAAGTAGAGAGGCTGGAATATATCTTTAGAGCAGTATGTGWTCATGACTATACCAAACTGGGAGCTGGATTGTTTTAATCAGAGGCAATGATAGTTTTAGTGTTCCAAAAAACACATTATTTCCCAACATCTCAGCAAATTCTGTCAGCACTGAGCTCAATGTGGGTTGCACAGGCGAGGAACCAGCAGGCAAACTTTCTTAGGGCTTTGTGCCTCTTCCTAAATGCTTTAGCAGGAAAATACAAGCCTTCTTGTATTCTGTTCTCCTCTGTCAGGAGATCATTTTGAGAGAATTCAGTGTGCCTAACAAGTCTCAGCCAGTAACGTGGCATTCATCACTCCAAAAGGGACTGTCCCTGTTAGCAAAGCTGGCTGGGCTGCCCAGAAGGAGCCATTGTCCGGGACACTGGGTACTCTGCCTTGGCAGGGAGGTCTATGCCTTGCCTTCAGCTTGATTAGGTAGGGAAAATGCAGTGGAGGCCCTAAAAAGTCTTGCCAAAGGCTCAGATAATGAAGCCTTTGAATTGGCTGGCTGCAAGGTATGTCCACCCTGCTGTCACTGACCGCTCTGTCCCCAGGCTGGTGCAGATGTGCCCAAAGCTATCTGCTGGCACATCTGCACATCCAAAACCTGCCCCAGGGTCTGCTGGGGAGCCTGCAGGGCATGCTGGAACATGGGAGCCTGGACATGAGTCCTTGGCCACCATGGGAGGCCAAAGTCACAGCAGCTGATGTTTTTTGCAGTGTCCCTTCTCCAGGGGATGTCCAGGTACCACTGGGACTACTCCACACCAGCTGCACACCTCTCCCCACCTGTGTCTCCAGAGGGCATCTCCCTGCATCTGCCCAAAGCTCATGGGGGCTAGAGCAGAGGCATCCATTGCTTTTGCCTTTTTAGGTACAGACAGGGTGAAAATTGCTGCCACATCTGAACAGGCAGAGCCATGTATTGGTGTCACTCTTCTGCAGACCTCTCAGTTATTATGTGGAGTTATCAGTCTATAGGTTCAGTGTGTGAGCCCAGGACATCCCTCTGGCTGTCCAGGATGGCCAAGACCCCTGCCAGGGGGCTCAGAAGCCCTGGCATGGAGCCCAAAACACCTCTGGTTTTGATTATGACCYGTGGAGGAAATTACCAACCTTATATGAAGATCAGCAAGCCACAACAGTTTAGGTAGAATAATAGTGAAGTTATCACAGGGTGAAAAAGTAGATTTTGGGGTTTCTGGAATGGGGGTTTAGGAGGAAAGATGGAGGGATCTGGGTGTGTCCAGCCTTTCTTCCTCTTCTTCTTGGCCTCCATCTTCTGCTGTGATGTTGGCACTTTTGGGTTGGTTTAGAGTAGAAGCTCACTGTCTAACAYGGGTGATAGGTATTGGAAAGTMATTGTAAACAYTGTATAYGTAGTTTKTAGTATAAAGACACAACCCTGCCCCAGGGGCAGGCAGAATGCCTCTCACTGTCTTGCTGAGTGGACCTCAGCAAGACAGGAGAAAGAATTTTATAGATAAGAAACAATAAACAACCTTGAGACCGGRAAATGAAGAGCTCTGACTCCTTCTTCAAGCACTGGGCTGGGAAAAGAGACTGTCTAACGTATCTCGGGCTATTTCCAGACCCTGACCAACTAAAGATCTCGAGAGTTCAGCAGCATCATTTGCTGCTGGGAGAAATATTGATACTCTTTTTTGAGTTTAAAATGCCTTATTTTCATAAGATGCTGAGCATCTCACCTATTTTATGAAAGCACTTTTGGTGTTGTGAGATGGATACCAAAAGCAGTGATCTCCCAAAGGCATTGCTTTCAAAAATCCTCAGGGAAACATTGCTACSCACCTCTCAAAAAGGGAATGGTGTTTCCCCAACACCATCTTTCACATGTGGTGACCCTGACAGAGCATTTGCAAGGGTTTACACATGCAGCTCTGGGCACCACCCCTCCTGTGGTGGAGCTGTCACTTGGGATTCTGACTCACAATTGGTAGTGGGGAGGACCAAGAGGCTGAGCAGGAGATCTGCCTGCCCAGAGCTGCCCCAGCCTCTGCAGTGTGTCTTCATCCCATATGACACAAGTGGGTCCCCAGTCCCTCCAGATGGCCTAGAATAACCTTTGGCAGAGGACTGGGGCAAACAGCTGAGGTGGCGGCTGCCTCAGCTAAATCCATCTGCAGGCATGAGTCAGAGCCCTAAATCCAAGTGCTCCTAGTCCCCACCTGCCTTGCACTTGGCCTTTAATATTCCCTCAAACGCTGAGCAGTGGGCCTGTTTCCTCCTGGCTCTCTCTGTCCAGGCTGTCGTGCAGTGCTCATCTCATCTTGGTTGAGATATCACATTGCTGCAGAAGGCAGTGCTGCTGTCAGCCAACCCCATGCCTGTCCCAAAGGTCTCACCATGAAGGGACAGAGTCAGGGAGCCCYGAGGAAGAAATGGGACAGCTGTTCCTTTCATTGGGAATGCTGGAGGAGATGTGTCTAGTTAAGACTGCACCTCTCAAGGGTCTTCCCACTCTCAGGCAACCAAAGGGTCTTGGCTTACTCCAGATTTCCTCAGTGGATGTTGTTTTTTTGGATGTAGGTATTCCCCACTCAGGAGGACGTGCTYACAAACACATGTAATTATTTTGCTTGGCTTTTCCTCTGGGATGCAGTTTTCTGCTTCATCCCAGCTGTTTGTGTTTGGTACTGCTAAATTGAGGCTGAGGGGTTGAGGAAGGACTAAACCTCTTTGGTGTCTGCTAGTCAGAGACCTACAAAAAAAAAAAAGGTACAGTTTTGATTTTGATTTTGGTATATTAGATTACATTGCTCAGAACAACAAAGGCAGGCAGCCTCAGCTATCTGGTTTCCATGCATAGGAAAGAACAACCTAATCCTTTTCTCCCTGAAATCAGCAGATGGGATCTCCCTGAACCCAGTCTGCATTGTGTCAGGCTACAAATAAATGCTTCTTATTCTGTTGTTACATGTCCACTACTACTACTACTACTACTACTATTATTATTATTATTATTATTATTATTTTGATTTTGATTTTTATTATTATTTTTATTGTAACCATCTTTGAATTTTTTTCTTTTTTTGTCTTTTTCTGATTTACTTTTGCATCACTGTGTTCCACCAGAAGAGTAGGCTGTGGAACATGTTTGCATGATGGGAGATGGTCCATGCTATTATATTCCATGATTTACATATCATTTTCTAATTTACATATGGTTGGTAGAAGGYCAGTGTAGTCATGAAAGCACAGTTGATATATACTTTTTGATTAAAACTCCTTTATCAAATCATAGTTGTTCAAAGGAAAGAAAAAACAAATATAAAAGAATCTGGCTTCCTTTATATCAAATATAGATTTGGCTCTCAATTATTTGTGTTTGGGGCTATTTAAAAAAAATAAATATATAATTTGCCACAGGCATGCCAGTCAACCCTAAATTCTTCCACTGTCTTGTGCAGGAGAAAGTGAACTTTAACTCCATGGAAAAAAAMGTTCCTTGTGACTTGCATGGAGCCAGATTTACTGTAGGAACCCACAATGTTCTTCAGTGCAACCATCAAAGCAGAGGGAGCAAGACACCAAGACATACAGCCTTCAGTTCAAAGGACAATAAAGCCCTGTTTCAGCACAGGCACACTCATTTCAACCTGAGTCAGTGTGAGGCTGTAATCCAGGAAGGTGCTTACACACATGCCTGCCTGTAAATAAATGCTTAATCCCATTGGAATCAACTGGGCCCCAGCTCAGCTTGAGCTTTCTTTGCTGTGCTGAACTTAAACGTAGGCAGTGAAGGGAAAATTGCTCACAGCACCCTCATCTTTAACAAGCGTGGTGGAAAAAGTTTGCAGTGAAATCAGCAGGATTTCAGCTAATGTGATTAAGTGCTTTTTTTTGCACTCCAGATTTCTGCAAACCCAGGCCTGTGGATGCTGTTCAAAGCCTGCTGAGGGCAATGGGTGCTGGACCAGACCCTGAATGCAACTGGGTTTTCTCACACTCCTGCAACATAAAAAAAAAAAAAAAAAAAAAGACTGAAAAGATTTGAGAAGAAAAGGGTAATCAAGGGTGTGTTTTATTGCTTCACCACCTTTCAGAAAAACAGCTGGTGAATGAAACAAATGAGGTTATGAGAAAGGAGCTGGTTCCAAACCGATTGTTTTATTTCTCTTCTCCAAACAACCTGCAGGCTGCTAGCTSTGGTTTGTGCTCTCCCCAGAACTAACTGAGATCAGTAGGCTGAGGATCATGTGAAGAGCAAAGATTATGCAGGAATAAGCTGTTCTCTCACTCCTTCCACTCCTGCTCTTTTCTGTGTTCGCTGTTGAAAAATAAGGTTCCTTCTCCTTGTGTTTAAAGGGAAGGATCTTTGTGTCTGATTAAAACTAAATAGAAACTGGAGGACTAGATGTTGTCTGTGGCTCATACCCATATGTCCTATAAACCTCTGGCAAGCATGTGAAGAGTTCTCCAAACTGACAGTGCACACACAACGTCCAAATCTAATTTGAACTGCATGGTGCAGCTTCAGCTTTCAATCACACAGCACTTCCTCTAAAACACTGTCTGCAGCTACATTTCCAAATTGGGACATTTTTGAAATTGCTCATCAYGCAGCTCCCTCAATAGACCAACATATGTTTCAGCAGAATCAACAGGCTGACAAACTCCAGGCCACTGAGAATTTTATGTATCAGGGAGCGCGTGTCGCACATGAATCAAAGCGCGTGTCATGCTTCGGGACTCGGTGCGTGTACGTCTAGAAACATTTTCCAGCAATGGTTATTAATTATTGAGATGCTGTAAACAAGTCACCCTTCCTCACACATCTTGTTTCAGCTCCATGAAGCAACAGARAGCTCATGCCAAAATGACATAGTCAACCCGGAAAAGGGCTCACCCCACCTGCTTCACTCCGAGCGCTGTGAATGATCTCATTGTGCTTTGGTGGCACATGCTTGTTAAAATTAAGGACTGTTGTCAGTTTTTTGTGGGATTGACATGTGAAACGCTTGGAGGAGCCAAGGGTAGGGGTGGGAGGGTAAAGGAGACCAGTCATCTGCRTGGTACAAAGGAGAGGAGTTCCAGAGGTCTGGGGATCAGTTCCCATTTCCATCTGAGGTTTGGCCCTGTGGCCTCTGCTCAGCGTCTCAGCAGTGAGGACACACTGCTCGTGACTGACCTCTGGGAAGTGCTCAGAGACAAAGGCTGAGGAACACTATTAAAAAAAAAAAAAGAAAAAGGCTATAAATAATAAATTTTAAAAATTTCCTTCTGCTGACTAATTCGTGTTGTCCTTTATCTTTTACAAATGCACATTTTAACCACTACACAAAAACACCGAGGTAAAAATTTGGGTTCCWCATGGATTTGGAAAATGATACGCTGTAAACAGGGAGTTGGGAAAAAAGGGACCTGTGAACTGAGGAGTTTTTCTGAGATGGAAACCCATTTMTGCTTCATCATTGCTTGCAACAAAACCATCTCTTACACAGCTAGCTGGTTTTCGCCACAAAAATCTTTATTTTGCCTTCAGCTGGGGGTTAATTTGAAGGCAAAATTGTGGTTTTGTTTGTTTTTCTGATGAGAATGGCTCCCAGAACAAGTGGCAAGTAGTGGGGATGGTGAGTTTTCATTTCACTTTCTTCTGGAGGGGCATCTATGAAATATTTACTGATGTCTGTCACAGATGGGCCATCAGAGATTGTATCATGGAAAGCAACTCCTCTGCCAGACAGACCTTCTGTCTGAACGGAGCTGAATGCCTTCATTTCCCACACAGTCAAAAAAAAGAAAAGTTTGGTGGTTTGGTTTTGTTTTTTTTTTTTTTTTTTAATAGAGGGGATCTGTTGGGAGAGTGAATTGACATCTGTATTTGGAATTCTGTTGTTATAATTTCATTTCCTCCCTGCTGATGGATGGTCCTTTTGCCATTTTAAAACACAGTGGCTGACCTGAGCCGTGCATTGCAGATCTCAGAAGGTGGAAACTGGGAATCTCAAGGCTTGGTTTGGATTCTGTGGTGCCTTGTGGTGCCTTAACAAACTTCCACTGCATTGGGAAGTCAATCCTTTTTTTAGGGCTGTAGGGTGTCCAAGTAAGCAGAGTAGTTTCCATACACCTCTTGGGGCACATGTGGGGAGAGAACACTTCACAGAGAGGCTTCAAGACTATTCCTCCAGTTGTGCTGCTGTTATGCCATGTTACTTAGGAAACAGAGGCTCAGCTTCCTTACCTGAAAATTTCTATGTTTATATCAATCTCCTGCTGTAGGAAGTTGAAAGTGATGCATGGAAAAGCTATGGAATAATTATTTATATATCATATATAAAGAAAAAAAATTAGTGACACCTCCCAAAGGCATTGCCTAATCTACTGACATGTACACAGCAACATGCTGAGTTGGATATCCCTAAAACTTTTCCCTCCTCTGACTTTTGTTTCCAGAAATTGTCTTCTGTTACTTGTCTCACTCCACCACGTCAAGGAGGAGACAGAAAATTCCAGGAGGAGAGCTCATCATGAGGATGAGCTCATCTTCCCAAGGTGTTTATCCAACGTTTCTTTTTGGTTAGGAAAATTTCCGAGCTGTGCTTGAGAAGGCCAACTCCCTCTCCTTGGGTAGCCTTCTCAAATGTTTGGCTTTTGTTCCTGGCGTGTTACTCCAGGTCAGCTGCAGCAATCTAGAGCAGGTCCTGCTGCTGGTGTGGTGGAGATGAGGCTGAAGAAATGTTTTCCAATGCTGGGGAACAGAATGTCCACAGAATGAAACGCTGTTTTTCATGTTCTGAGCAGAGGAAGATGAGAATATCTTGAAGTGTGCAGGGACTTGGAGTCCTTAGGCTTTGGTCTGGGGAAGCTGGCTGGGGTTTGGCTTCCCCAGTGTCCCAGCTGGCACAGCACTGTAGTCACACACAGGGGAATATGTACCCAGCAAAGGAGTCSTTCACATAATGGATATAAATATGATTCTTGGAATTTACCAAACAATAGGCAAAAGCAGTATTCCCAACAGGCTGGAGGGGAGCAGTTAAGTATGAAGGAAACACCTGCAGAAGTGGGTATCCATTGTTTCCTTTTGATGTTTATCACTATGCCTAAATCTGGAAAGAATAGGCTTTTGGCCTTCAAAAACAATTTCCTTCCTAGCCTTTATTGCCTGGAGGAATCTGTCCTTCTCCAGCATTCCTGTTTTGGAGACAGGGAAAATTATCTCCCTGCCTGGGTGAAATTTCATCTCCGACTCCTCCTCAGGACTGAGCAGGTAACTTTTGTGGATCAGGTCATTCAAAATGAAGGGCTGTGGTGAGTGACAGTGCTGAGGTGCCTCTGGTGGTGGCACATGCTGGCTCTCCAGGACCATGGGGCAGCAGCAGCACCAGCAGGAAGGCGTGGAGGCGGATGGAGAKTGGGACCAGGCCGAGGCTGCCATGTGAAGGTTTCCAGACCAGGCCCTTGACAGGCACAGCCCCATCCTCCAGCATTTCTTTAGCACTCTGGCAGATGAAAACCACCAGGAAGACAAAGGGACAGGCCAACCCTCATGCATTTTTGATCAGCAGAAGGGCCTGACCCCCGTGTGGTGCGAGGTCATGGGCAGGCCCTGTCACCTCTGGAGACAGAAAGCATGTCTCCAAATCCAGCCACCTCTGCAAGGCCCTAAAATGCTCACACAGCTGCAGGAGCCCAGCCCTGCTGCTCCTCCTGCCCAGTCCCACTGCTGCTCTGCCTGCCTGAGATTTGTCTTCTCTTTATAGCACCTTTTATTATTCTTTTGACAGGCCTTGAATAGTGAGGATGAGGAGGCCGGGGCAGCCGCCCAGTGCTCCCAGTGGTGCTGTTCAGCTGCACGGTTGTTTTTTCTCAAGCTGCCAGCTGGTCCTGACACTCTGCTTGTTTTCTCCCCCCTCAGGACGCATTCTTTTGGTGGAAGCTACCTTGCTGACATTTAAATGGAGCAGGGAGCACTGCTGGGCTGCCCTCTCCTCCTCTTCCACAGGAGCTGTGCTGCTGCCAGCTTTCTYTCTGGCCGTGCCCCACAACTCCTCGCCTGGGTCCTCTGCATACACAGCAACCCAGATGCTTTTAGCTTCTCTCCCACCCCCTTCTTTATCCAAAATCTTCCTTCTTTCCACTCTTCTGCTTGTCTTTCCTCGGGCTTTAAAAGCTCTGGAAGGAAAGTCACGATTCTCCTCTCATTTATGCTGATAGAAACAGGAACAGGGCAGAAAATGGATGTACATAGGGCAAGATATCTCATCAAGGCTCTGCASAGGGCTGTAGCTCTCTCCCTTCTGCTCCTTTAGCCCCTGATTTATTTTAGCCCCTGGTTTATTTAGGCTGCCCCAAAGCACCAAAGATGAAACCATATGCACAGTGCATGGCTGACCAGATCTCAGCTCCCCCTGCCTCAACTGGAAGTCAGTCACTGCAGTCACCCCATGGTCATTTGTACCCTGTACTGCATTATTATCTCAGGAACAGTACTGTGCACATACTTTCTTGATGTCTCAAGGTTTCAGAAAGTTTGGGCAGTGAAAGCCTGTGGCTGTTTGCAGTGGTCTTAGTGGATATGGCCAAASTGAAGCCTTTTTCCAGACAAGGATCACAAAAGCACATAGATTTGGTAGCCATACACCTCCCACTGAGCACCACAGCACAAACTTTCCCCCCCAGGCTTCAAAATTCCTCTCGTGCTGCTGTTTAAGGTGGTGGAAACCTCGAAGTGGTTGAGATAGCCAAGAARGCACCAATCACACCCACAGACCAAGAAGGGCTCTGAGAAGAAGGGTTGTGGCTGGGAGGCAGGGCCAGAGGATCATGGCTGGTGYATGTCAGGTGTGTGATGAAGGCTTGTCCTGGTTTGGAATGACAGGTGTCTGCTAAGGAAGGCAGGAAGGCATTTTCCATTTCCCTTGAAATGGAAAAATCTAAACCCCCTCCCTCTAAATTATTATAATTTTGAAATTAAGGGGCTCTCAGGCAAAGATATGGAGCAGGAATAACAGTTCTTTATTAGGGAAGAAAATAAAAGTAAAATAAACAATGCAGTAATACAAAACAACACTGACAGAGTCAGAATACTACTTGACACCTGCCGGCGATGGAGAGAGATGGGGAAGACTGCCTCGGTGATCAGAATCCAATTTTATTGTGGGRTACAAGCGCTTMTATACTATTTCAGGGAGACTAGTAAKGTGTCSTACAATGATTAGGTTAAAATCACATACACAAAGTTATGCATATAACAAAATCCCTTGCTTGCAGAGTTTAATGGGATTTTCTTTTTCCGGTAAACCCGTTTGATTTCATCTTCTTGCAATCTAGGTCTAATGTTCAAAGTTCCGTTTGTTTTGACAAGGCATCCTGTTCTCAAATCTCTGATGTTAACCAGGTCCAAAGTCCATCATCTGTCTTGTGTCCTCCAACATTCCAACAGACACCCTGTTGGTCAGGGGGTTGGTAGCAATCCCATTGAAATGGTGGCTSCYGTCCTCCTGGAGAGGCAGATGTGGTTCTGTTGAARCAGTGATCCTGTAGAAGGCTGTGGTCTTCCTCTGAAGATCCAGTGSTGGTGTAGATGGGCCTGGTCTTCCTCTGGGAATCCAGTGGGAAAGAAACCTGCTCSTCTGGGAATTTAGTTGGAAAAGCCCTGACTGTGATGGTCCAAATCTCAGCTTCTATCCAGCCAGGAATGCTTGGCTCCTCCCYCTGGGTAGWGCTTCTCCCAAGGGGATGATGGAATTTTATCAGCCATGCTGTGGCACTCAATGGCACATTAAYAGGAGAAAATTAATAATTAATGGCCCATGAACAGAAGAGATCTCCTAGAAGGAGGATGGGTTGTAGAAAAGATAAAGAAAACTGCCCAATTAACAGAAGATAACTGCCCCACCTCTAACAGATGGTGATAGAGTACACACCCCCACCCACATCTTRSAGCCCAGGACAAGGTCATGTTCCKGCTGTGGCTTTTCCACCTGGCCTCCCCTGCTGGTCTCCCACACCACCACTGCACAGCTGCTTTCACTGACCAGAAGTGAATTTATTGATAAACTCAAACCAGAAGAAAGAAATAAGATCTTAACCTCTTTCAAGATCATTAATCTTGCAGGGAATATGCACGGTAGTGAATTAATGTGACACACTGTATATTGGATATATTTGATATGATGTGTTGGAATGTATTTTATATGTCATGTCTTTGGTTGGTTTTGTTTGTTTGGGTTTTTTTCTACGTGTTCTGGCCCCGGTTAGCATAGTGCTGATGTCACCTTTGATTAGCAGCCATCAGAAAGCACAGCCAGAGTAGGTCAAAAATGTTCCCCACCCCCAAGGTTTATTTACAGTAACAGCATAAATCCATATGAGACCGCACTGTCATCCCATTCAGACTGTAACAAACACCTGAAAACCAAATCCATCTCCCTGCTGCTGTGGCAAATCAGCCTGAGAAGTCTCTGAGGTTCCCTGTCCTCAGCAGATTATCCAGGAGGTTTTCATGCAGCTGCATTTGAGTTTGCACTGTGCAGCAAGGCAACCAGGAAAACACACAAAACCTCCACACCTGGAAGAACAGGTTGGTCAACAACACAAATCTGTGAGTATTTTTGGACTGGCCCTAAATTATTTGCAACTWTTTTCCCCAGCATTTGTCATGTCTGGTCATGGAGTAAATACCAGCRTGCCACTGTGGCAATTGTATGTGTTTATGCAGCCAGCAGAGTAGGGATCCTTGAAAATTTCAACCTCTGGTGTTTTTAAAGACATACTCACAATTGCCTAAATCTCTTGACATGTGCTGTGGCCTGCCAATGCATCCTTTTGATGTTATTTACACCAGCATCACCAGCAGACCCMAACCACAGCTGATTCCCACTGTGTTCATCCCTGGATTGATCATGAGAGAATCCAGCACCAAGGCCTCCATCTAAGGACAGAGATGGGAAAGCTGCTGAGATGTGCCTGGCTCTGTATTTAATGCTGACCACAGAGCCCTGACCTCCTCCTGAGCACTGAGGTGACAGAGCTTTCAATTTCTAAGTGTTTTCTTTGGACTTTTAGTTTCTGTACTTTTTTTTTTTTTTTTTTTTTTTTTTTTTTTTTTTTTTTTTTTTTTGTGCTGGAGCAGTTGTCTCGCTTCCTCTCAGTCTCTCTGAGCCTTCTGAGAAGACTTTTAAGTCACTAATTAATGCAGCCACAGGAGCACTTCCCCAAAGCACAGCAGTGCTGGGATTAAAGCAGTGCAGAGCAACTGGAGCAGGGCCTTCTCCATCTACCAGCAGCAAAATAAAAAACCTTTGGGATGCAATAACCTGTAAGGGAAGATGACACAGTTCAGTGCTTGGTTTGCAAGCTGTTCATTTGGTCTTTCCCCAGCCAGATCCAGAGAGCATGACTGAGTTCTGGTTGTGCTTTGCACTCCAGAAGATGCACGGGAAGAAGTGCAGTGGTTCAGATGAGGTCAACATTTTACTGAGGGTGGTACTTGTGAAGAAAGCAAGGGACGTGCAGATTGCTGTAAATTTTCTTGATGTAGAGAGAGACTGGAACATTGGTCAGGATTCCAAACTTCTGGTGCAAGCTGAGTAAAAGCAACCCAACAATTCTCATTTAACCTCTTTCATCTGAAACTTGCTACCTAACCTGCCTTATTCTCTTTCACCACTCTCCTACAAACACCCCATCCCCTCCACAGTGTTTCAGCAGATAAAGTTACTCCCTTTCATTCYTACCATTGCCCAGAAAAGCTCCCAAATGGACACAGCCATGCTGCCACTGAACAGCTTTTTTTGGTTTACCCTTCATCCTTTGAAGGTGTGATGTAACCAGAGTAACAGGATAACCCTTCCTCTTGCTGTCTTGTGCTCAGAAGTGACAACAGCACAGGGTCTGCAGCCTCAAGGAATTCTCAGTGAATCAAATCCCTGTGGTCAGAGTTGGGCTGAGAGCTCCAAACAGCCAGCTGGGCAAAGGCACAGAGTGTCCAGTGAACAGCATTTCTAAATTACACATACAACATCCATCAGAAACAGTTCTTTGTCCTTATGGTGATGACTGGTTAAGTTTTTCTTTGTCACTGGCTCACCACTCTACCTACAGAACATCTGAAGGCTCTAGAAAGACCAACTTGCTTTTATCCTTCACGTTTTTGCACTTTACAACAGTACTTTGCATTAATTTTTGAGCAATTTTTTCTTTATTTTTTAATGTTTGCTAACCCTTGTACCTTACTCCTCTTTTGCCCACTCTCTAGGAACAAAATATAAGCCTTTTTATCCACTTAGTTTTTCACAACCAGGGAAAAAAAGATTTTTTTTTTCACAACAGACATTAGTGATTGTGTGAAAACTCTTTATTAGTCTAGATTAATCCACCACTCAAGGTAGTTTTAAGCAAGCCTCAGCTGGCTTCATAATTACAATGAAACAGCAGGCCTTGCAAACCTCATAAGAGTTGCAATTAAGGATTCCTGAGAGATACAAGCTGATATTCCTCTGTTGGCTTCTTGGGCATTTCCCCAGATTTATTGGGTTTTATGATCATATACGCAAGCTGTGATTATGCTTTTAAAAAATAAATGGAAGGGATTAAAATTCAAAACATTGAAAATCCTGAAAATAAATAGTAAAACTGATGAGTCTTCTGGCTTAACTTACAGCAAGCACCAAGGTTTTCCCTCTGCCACTTAAGCAGGGCACAGTTTAGAAATCTGTGCATGAATCTTCCACGTCTCTGTCTGTGGCTTCACAATGAAATGATACTTGGCCATACTCCAGGTCCCAGGGAGCTCAGCAGTTTTGTGCAGGATGTGTCAAGTTAAGGGAGATTTGGTGGGGGCTGGAAGCTCGATGGGAGAGGAGACAACAGTTGTTTGAGCCTCTCTTGACTTGTAAAGCACAGCGCAGATGTGCACAACACTGCAGTGAAGCAGCACAACTTGGTCTCAGCCAGCTGACTGTGTTTATGGGGTGCTTTGTCAAAGGGAATTGTTCACTGGGCTCCAGACAGAGGAACYGCCCCACAAAAAAGGCTGAGAGCCCCGGGGGATCTGCACTGGGCAGCAGGAGCTGTGCCAGGGTCAGTTCTGGGCAGATCCAGCTGTGTGAGGGGAGGCTCAGGTGCTGCTCAGGTGTGACTATATCCCAGCCTGGGGCAGGCAGATCCATCCACCCCACTTCCACCCACTCCAACCTGATCCAGACACACTGCTGCTCCTTGTCCAGCCTCGCCAGAGTGCTGGCACACCTCATATTTTGGGTTACATTCACAGGGAAACGGGCCTGACGCTGGGGYGAGCATCCTTTCCTCTTCATTTCAGAGCCCCTTTAAGACCTTGGCAAGTGGTTTGCTGCTGGGTGACAGCAKAGGCAGAGTGATTACACCTCCCTCAAAATGCTGAGGGAGGCTTCCAGAACAAGGTTTCCTCAGAAGAGCCATCCTACCTGCTGTATGAACATGCCTAGAGGCAGCCCAGCGCAGTTATTTTGGGATTTAGAACTGTTAGAATTCAACAGTGAAACCACTTTTCTCTGTTTTAGTCACTTGTCATGGTGACTTTTGTAGGTTATGACAAAATAGGAACATATATTAATGGAAACAAAGAACTTTCACTCTTTTTTTCAAATATAGGGGTTTTTCCTCCTCAGGCAGCAATTTCTACCTGATTACAATATTCACCAGTTTGTAAGTATTTCATTTAATAAAAAAAAACCCTTTTTCAAAAGTTGCTTTAACCAAGCTTTATTGCTGAATGAAACTTAGTTTACAAWGTATATGACTGGGAGTCATTCTTCAAATCCCAATTAAAATACATATATAGTTTGGTATTTTTTAATTATCTCAATGTAAAACAAAACAGAGCRTTTATAAGTTTCAGATGGATTCTTGAGGGTTTATAACTTTGATCTAAAAACGAAATTGAAGTCCTACCATTTTCTTAAGACAAGAACAGAAAGGAAAAAAAAAGTCAATGAATACTGAGAAAAATATTGTGATTTTAAAACTGGTTACGGCAGGTATGCAGTAAATTTTGTCCACACGTTTTATAAGGATTTTTACTGGCACAGATCCTGGCCATGGCACCACATCAAAATCTATAATCAGTCCACAGGTGCTGATCTATTCCCTTACTCATACTTCACTCAGAAGACTACTGGTAGTCTGTGGCTTCCAGGGCTGGACTCTGCTGTTGTGCCCAATGGTGCAAATCCACAGACAGTTCAATTAAAACCTACAGATATTTTCTTCTGCCAAAAACCAAAACCACCCAAAGCYGCCATCCCTGCTTTCCCTCAGATGCTGTCCCTCAGAGGAATGGGCTCTGGTGGCACAGGGGGACAGAGGGAGCCCCATGTGCTGCATCTCTTCCGTGTAAAAGACAGGAAAAAACCCTTAAAAGCAGGGCTTTGCCCACTGAGTGCCAGAAGTGAAGCTRGCAGATGTGATGGATCCAGAGCTGAGCATCAGATGTGTGTGAGGCACTGGCAAGTTTGGGATGAAGCCAGAGCAGTCTGGGTGAGAGAGGGGAAAAAAATGGAGAGCTGCCTGCTGGACCAAGCACAGGCTCTCCCAGCAGACAGGCAATGAGCATCAGGAGGAAACGCAGCTCATTCAAGATTTTTTAATAGCCAGCTCCCCAACTGGCTGTAATTTTAGCAGGCAGTTTAACTAGGCTGGACTGAGCTTTTTCCAACACAGCCCTGTTCAAAGAAAGCTGGAGAAATCCCTTTGCCTGCCCAAGGCCAGATGAGAAGCACATTTCTCAAGGAAGCTTTTACAGTGACAAAAATGAGACCCAATGCTGCAATAACTACCTCAAGCACTATCTGTATCCTTCTGTTGGTAGCACACATTTTCCCCCCCTCAGTCTCCAGTATCTGAATATGCTCTTTTATCATGCATACAGCGGTTTTAACTTCTTGTTCTGATCACATTCTTTTCAGGAGGGAATTTTTGGGAAATAAATACCATTTCAGTCAAGGCTGGACTATGGGATACATGTATTTTCCCACTTTGCAAGGGTCATTTTATTTCACCATAATCCTGTTTTGCCTGGAGAGTGGATCTGTTTCCTCAAGGAAAACTCCTKTTTTGAGTACACCAGAACCTTCTGAGCACTGCTCAGAGTCTTGGCTTCCAATTAAACGTCTGAGAACAGCCCCTGTGAGCCAGAGTGTCCCCTCCTTACCCAGCTTCATTCTGGTGAGCTGGCACACACACTTAAGGGAATCTAGAGCAGATTATTACTGTTTTGGTCTTTGCTGTAGACCCACAGCAAAGGTGGGAGGAAAAGGCATTTGGTAGAGGTGCTTGTCTACAAGTGGAACCAGTGGAAGGGTGCTGGAAGTCTCAGCTTTTCTTGCAATGGACAAAAAGCATAAAACTCACAGCCAGCTCATCTTCTGGTGGTCCCTCGCTTTTGTGGCTCACCTCACAGAGAGGTGAGAAATCTACAGCCCAGAAATCTACAGCTTCTCTAGAAYGTGACTTGTTTTGTCAGCAGGCCCAAAGCTGGCACCACAAGCCAACACCTAAATCACCACCCCAAATCTCCTTGGCCCACATGAATTAAACACTTCCCCACTGCAAGTTCAATCACGCTGGGGTCTCAGCGCACGCCGATGAGAGCCAGAGAATGCGGGCTAAAGGTGACCAAACTTATTTCCCTGTGCTCTCCTGCTCCTCCTCTTTTTCTCACAACAGCCAAGTGCTAGCACATTACATCATCAGGCCTTTGAATTTCCCTGCTCTTGTCATGTTTAAACTCGATTGTCTAACACTCGCCTCTCGCGCCGTTGCCTCCAAGCTCCTGCAGTCAGCAAACCCACTGCTGACAGATGGTGGGGAAAAGTGGGTTGAGCTGGACAGCTTCCAAAAACTGTGTCTAGCCACATGATATGTAAAACACAGGCTCTCATTTAAAATCTGGTCCATTTTTGTTTCTGTTGATCTTTTAGAACTATTTTTATTTCGGGGAGAGTTATTTTCTGTTGGGGATCTTTGTTTGTTTGTTTGGGCCAATGACAGGAGTGTTCTTTCTGGCTTCTGTGCCCTGCTTTTGGCAGTTTCTGAACTACCAGACAGGAAATTCTCCAAAGTATTGCAGCTGATAATTGGCCCCTTTTGCTGGAGCTGAGATAAATTGGAATCATTTTCCCAGGTCCTTCCCTTCGTATGGAGAAACCCACAGTAATGCATATAAAAATTTTCACCCCAGAAATCCTCAGCAAGGGCCACAGATTGATGAAATCTCTGTCAGCCAACGATCTGACCATTGTAAAGACAGGATCTGGAGTTGCAGTTTATTTGTTCTCTTTTTTTTCCCCCCCCTAAATATTTCCCTCTGAACACCCTAATACTTCAAACAGTTCCCAGTAAAACCTCTGAAAAGGCAACATTACTCCAGCAGAAGGATATGACTTTCCATCAGGCCTCAAAAAATATTTATGAGATGATTTTGTATTTATTTACTTATTTGTTGGGTAACATTTTTTCCTTTCCCAAGTTAAAATTAAGACATGCATCATGAAATGTCACAGCTCATTTTTTGTGGAGGACCTAAGGCTAGGAAGGAATGCAAGCATGGTAGAATATTATATTTGCTACACTTTCATGTTTTTAAAAGATCATCTCAACCCTCAAGATGAACATATAAAATAACAAAAAAAGCCCTGAATACATTACTGATACAGTATCATGTTGGAAAAAAGTCTTGAATGATCCCTTAGCATCCTTTTTAGCCRGCTTTATTTTCCACCAGGGACAGGATGTGAAAAGGACAACCCCACTTTGACTTGTTCCTTTGTATCTAATCAGGCATTTGGATTGCCTCAGTGGGAATGGGGACCACAGGTGAAAGCAAATATTGGAAATTTGGTTCCTAAAATTGGAAGTATTGCTCCTAAACAGAAGTGTAATRGGCGAGGCATTTTGTTACATAAATGATCTCTCTTGTGGTGAAAATTGGCATCTACTGTAGGGTTGTGTGCTGCTGTACTGTTAATGATATCAGGCCAAAATAAAGGGTAATAATTAATTCTATTAGAAGATAACACCAATTTCAAAGTTCCTTCCAAAACAACTGGAATGTGATCCTGGGAACTTTCCTGCACCATCCATGCACAGCAGAAAAGTCCTAACTCCTAATTATGAAATGCCTACATSACATAAAAGCAAAAGCAGATCAGGAAATAATCAGTAAAAAAAAAAAATTTGCAGAGATGTATTTCCTTGAGTTTTTATGCAAGTGGTTGGAATGGTGTCSTATATAATTTTAAAGATAATTCTCAGTGAATAAAGAGCTCACTTAAATTCTTCTTTAAAAAGAATYCCAAAAACCACATTTTTAGTGAAGTTTTTAATGCCTAAGACTCAAATTATAGTGCTTCCATAAAAATGAAAAATAAATTAAAAATTAATATATTTTTCAAAAATGTTGTCATTGTGGTTTAGAGAGAAAAAGTGGAAGTCTTTAAGAATTTGGAAAGAATCTCTAAGAATATTTTCAGAAGTATTATTTTCAGAAAATTATAAGCCTATTTGGGGACCACAATTGCCCACTCTGTGAATGAATAACAGGTTTATAACATTCACAGCTGTCAGCTTCTATATATGCAAAAAACACCATGTCATGAAAAAGAAAAAGCAAAATTTTAGAGTTTAAATATATATAAAACTGTATTGAGCAGCCTCTCACATTTAAAGCCTTACTGGCCTTGTGTTGGATCCTGAGAAATAGTCAAATTGATTGAGAGCTACTTTCAGAGGACTTTCCAAACTTAGAGGAAAAAAAGTAGGAAAGAAATGACAATTTGAATCTGCTTTCAGGTTGTTAGTATAACCATAGATATGGTGCAAGGAAAGTCATAAAGCTGAATATATTTCCTCTGTGAGATGATAAGGTCTGTGTGATAATTCATAGAGCTGTGCAATAGTAGGATGTATTCAGGGCTTGCAAATATAAAGAGATGTGGACATTTAACTTTTTTTTTTAATGTTTTGGTATATTTTTCTTCCTAGGTTTGCAAAAAGATGCAGATTTATTTATGGTGAATTATATATATAATATATTGGTGACATTTTGATCCAACAATTACAAGATCCAGAGTTCTGCTGTAAAGCTGAGCTACCAGAGCAAGAAAAGAAAGATTGAGTTGGGACAAAAACCAGACAAGGACTTCACCTTCTTTAATTTTTTCCCCCCTCTTTTTTCCTCTGTATGTTTTAGGTCCCTCAGATTGTCATCCAGGACTTATTGGCCATAAACACCCTCTGGAGCAGATCAACAGCAGCATTTGACTGTCACGAGTGGTGTTGAATGAAAACCCTTCATTTCCTTGTGCCCCACATCATGGGATTTGTGGCCTTGCTATGCTTTGCCATGGTTGTGAAACACAAAGAAGAAGAGGAGTAAAAAAAGGAATAGAAAAGCAGTTGGTGGGTAACCAGAACCAAGAAATGATTCTGTGAGAGGTCAGAAGAGAAAGACAGGGAGGGAGGGAAGGGTAAGGCCAAGAAGCATCCCAGGGAACACACACATTCTCTTTTTATGCACAAGCATCTGGCAGAAGGTGTCAAATGACCTTTCAGAAATAATTTCAGATCAGTCAGAAAAGGGGAACTACAGGGATTGGCTGCACTCTGTCCTTCAGCACCAGCAGATGCAGCACCTGGTGAAATGGATGTGCACAGTCACCCCTGTAAATCATCGCAATTAAGACCTGAAGAACCAGTTGGAATTCAGGCATGAAGAAGACAAGACAGGAAAAAAAAAAAAGATACTACAACGAAAACTCATCTAATATCTAATAAATAAGTAAAGGCTCTGAGATAGGGGCTAGCTAAGGAAAAGCAGGCYTTGATCCAGAAGCACTCTTAAGACACTGTAAATGGCTCGAAACATGGGAGGAGGCAAATACTCAGGCACTAAAGTGCTTTGCTGGAGCACAGTCTTTGCACATAACAGGATAGCTGGATCCTGAAGATGGTAGGATGTGTTTTCAGTGCAGGAATAGGTTAGCCCTGAATTTTCCATGCGAGCTAGGTATTATTATTTCCTCAGCTCGAAAGCAGTCTGGGCCATGCTGTGGGAGGTGTCTGAAGGAATTACTCTCCAGTGGGAAGCAGAGGGAGATTCAGCAGGATCAGAGATCAGCTGCAGGAGAGCAGCAGAAGGGGAAGGCTCATCAGCTTGCCCCAGCCAAGCTGAAGCTTTCAGCAGTGCCAGCAGCAGAACTCCTGCCAAGGAGCCASCTCCTCCCTGGGAGTGAGGGAGGACGGATCCGTCCTGCTGCACAACTGGCCCGGTGTCCCATTTCACAGGGACAGAAAAAGGAGAATTCTTCCAGTGGCCTTGCAATTCCTGCAGTATGTTTTCTGATTTCACAGCTGACAGTTCCAGCCCTGATGGCACACTCAGATCCATAATATTTCATGGGAAGCAGGCAGAAACAAATGCACACTCGCCTGGGCACTAATTGCCAGTGAAACAGCATCTCCCACCGATTGCCAGCCCTGTCCCTGGTGTGCCCGTCAGCAGCTCTGCTGCTTCAGGAAACAGACAAAGAGGAAGGCAGGGAGGAAGACACTCCTCAGTGCAGTTTACAGCAATCCAYGGTTATGAAACTTCCCCCACCAGTGCCAGAAAATCGACTTCAAGCTGGCCCTGTTGATTGCTGAGATGTTGGCAGGGCAATCCCGTTCCCATTGAGAATGAAGAAAGTTTTGCCATAGGCACAGGGAGAAAGATAATGATCTCTTCCTAGGAAAAGACATAGACATAACTTGGTTTTCTGGGGGAGTCCTCTAGGTGCAGAGCCTCCCGAGGCTGGTATTTACATGGTGGCTGGCTGCTGTAAAAGAAGACTGGCTGCCATCCCCTGAACCCTTGGTTGTACAGACACTGGAATATGGAAAGTCTCAAGCTCACAGCAAGATCTCCAAACTGGGGAACCTCACTGGCTATTAAAGCTTTTCATATAATTGGTGAAAAACTGGAGGGGGAAATCTCTGGTTCAAATCCAGTAGTTTATTCTGAGAGGTTGTTTTTTTTTCCTACCAGACAGTAAATGTAAAAACAAATTTCAGTCTGCTTCAATCCAGAATATTTGATGTGAAGAAAAGCTTTAGCTTAACTTTTTTGATTTCAGAAATCTTTAGGCTGGTTGCCTTCTCTTTGTTGTTGATGATAAGTGTTTTGAATGATAGTCAAAACAAAATACCCACCATCTTCTCCATCCTAAACTGTCAAAACAAATTATTTCAGCCTTTTCTTTTGGGGGGGACACCAAAACAAAAACAAATAAACAAAAAACCCATACCCACATSCACACAAACACACACACATACACACACACAAAATGTAATCAAATTGCTGGAACATAATATTGCAACACAAAACACCCCGAAAAAAATCAAATTCTYCTTCATCCCCTTCCCCCATGCCAAAATTATTAATTGAATTTATGTTCCTGTGACCCAAGATGTAAATATTTGTGGCCACCAGAAATTTCCTAGGGCAAATGCACAACTGGATCACAGCTCTCCTCTATACCCTRCACTTCCCTCTATCACTTTTCTTGCGCCTGCTGTGTGGATTTTATGGGGAGGGTGGACAGTCAAGGAGAGGTGGCCTTTGGAAGGGGGCTGCCCTGCCTTGCTAGCCACCAGGAGTGCTTCTGCCAAGTGACCTGGGGCTGCCAGCCTTGGGGCCAGCTCTGCCCTGCCAGCCCTGTCCCCTGCCYGGGTCCAGCCTGCTCTCCAGGCTGGCAGCAGTGGTGGGAAGCAAGCTGTGGAGAGCAAGATGTTGCCAAAATCATTAAAAGGCAGGAAGAATTGGCTGACAAGTGAGGAGAGGCAGTCTTGGGCAGCTGTTGAAAGAGGGCTTCATCTCTTCCACTGCTTATACCTGGGGAGATTAGGGATAAAGCAGAGAGGAAGGAAAAACTGTTTTCTTAGGCTGTGAGAATTGAAAGCAAGGGGCATCAAAGCAACAGGGGAGTGAAAGCCAAGTTTTCTTGGCAATCATCCCTCAGCTTTAAATTCGCTGAGAATTCTCATCCTCAGCATTTGAAGGGCTTATTAATAGTTTTCCTGTAGCTGGATTTAAATCTGCATCCTAGGTTGTCAAGTCTGAATTAAAGAACCAAGTGGAAGAGGAGGAATGTCTCATGATGGGCTCTGAGCCAGCTTGGAGGGGTGCTGGTGGGAGGTTTCACTGCCTCCAACACRAGCTGGATCTTTTTGATGTGGGAAGCATCTGCCGAGAGACAAATGGTTGGGCTTGGGATGCCCCTACCTAAAAATATCTGAGCAGTTCACATCAGGGAAGCTGCTCCTTGGCAAATTCCGTTCTCACCTGGATTTGCATCTTGGTTTCACCTATTCTGCAGCAATTAATGATCGTGTTCCAGCACTGATGATGGCACAGAGAGAGCAGGCAACCAATCACCTGGGATTTTCTTAAGTGTAATAGCAAATATCCCTATATCTGTTGATATGTTGATATATACCATCATTTCTCTTTCCTAGGCAACATCATTGCCAAGTGCCCCGTGTCACAGRTCAAAGTAACTTAAAGTGTTTCTTAATTCACAATAGAAATACAGCCAGGAACACATTTCTTCGCCATCAAAAAGAAAGAGGAAAAAAAAGGAAAAAGAGGGGAAAAAAGAGTTTGCCCAGTGCCTGAATGTGGCCTCTTACAGACCTGTTTATTCAAGCCAGATCGAGGTGTTTGCAGCCCACTTGGTAGAGGGCAGCAGGGATCTTTGTCCCTGGAATCCACCGGGCAGGGAGAAAGGGAATGACCTGTACTTCACACTGCCAGCAGCACCAGGAAAGACGTGGAAAACACTGACGGAGAGAGGCRGTATCCTGTTTTCACTGAGGAGCCAGAACTGTGTTAAAAAACTACACTTTGCCTCCCATTCGGGCACAGTGCCAAAGGCTTCTGCAGATAAGGTGTTTGCAAAGTCCTTGGAAAGCCTGGAACAGAGCGGTATTTAGCGTATGTGATTTCGGGTTTTTGTAGAGAAAAGCAGGGAGGTTTCCTGATTACTAAGGCTCATCTCTTTGGTGATTAAAAAAAACTAAAACAAACAAAAACCAAACCCAAATAACCAAAACAAAAAAACCCAAACAAAACAAACAAAAAAAAAACCCCAAGCCAAAACCAAACGGAACACAAAACAACTTAAAAAACCACAACAAACCACCTCTGAGCTAAACAACTTTACAAGAAGTAAGGAATGACCCAACACGACCAAAACATCTTTTCCTACATCTAGTGAAAAGTCAGTTTCCTTACTGGTTGTCAGAATTTGGGATAAAACTACAAAGCATTGATCCTGCTGGGGGGATGTTCCTGCTTTGGGAAGCAGTGCAGGGAATGCCCATTGATTCAGGTGAATAGCTCATGAAATGACATTTCCTTCTAATCACAGCTGTGCTCCTTTGGAAGGCAAAAAAAAATTTTTTGTTATGTTTGTATGTTAGCACTGTGGGCTGGTCGTTCTGGATGCATTTTGGTTAATTCAAAGCCTCAGACTTCCAGGATTCTGCTCCAGCTTTGTAATGTTAGACTTCTCTGACACAGGTGGATGTCAGATCTGACCCGAGTGATGTTCATTGAGCCAATAATTTCCACTCTGCTTCTGCACTCCATTTGAGGGGACCTGGAGCAGTTCAGGGCATGCAGGCTTGCTGAGCACAGAGTAGCATATCTGTTTGATAACATAGCTGCCTTTCAAAAACTCCAGAGAGAGAAAAAAAATAGAAAGAGGAAAAAAAATAACTTCTCCAGATTGCACAGAACTTTCTATTCAATCCAAAACATGCTGTCTGAAATTTCAGAGTTTCTGTCGTATTTTTCCCAAGCTAAGAAAGGATTGTTAGTTTGTTTTCACTTTGAGATATTTTAGGTGTTTTTAGTGGGGGGTTAGACTCAGGAGGAACTAATGGATTAATTAATGACTTTACTTCTGCAAATCTTTGGGACAGCTGTCTCTCCCCAGGACCATGGGGTGTTTGAGGTGGGGCTGCCTAGAGCCACAGCTCAGTGAACTTTTTGTTCATTTGCAGCTCTGGCATGACTTTCACCCATCTTTCTGCTGTTCTCCCTYCTCGCTGCTTGCCCAGTTGTGTTATTACAACTGCTTGCAGGCTTAAGGGTAAAACAAACAAAACAAAACACACAAAAGCACCCTCCAAAACCAAACTAAAACAAGGGYGGTTTAAAATGAGATAATTTTCCTCTTTCAGTTCAGCTGCAACAAACTTGACTGAGTGGGCAGGAGTGAGAGGTAAAGGACGAACTATGAACAAGTTGTCCTTTTTGGAAGAAGCCAGTGTACCTCAAATCACAGCCTTGATTTATTTTTTTTTTTTTCTCCTGTTGGAGCTGTTCAGTTTTTTGCAAGTAGCTCCCGGCATATGGGGACAAAAAAAAGAGAGGAAAGGACTTTTTGCAAGCTGGTGAGCAGGAGAAGAAAAGAGGTGCATTTAAGGCTTTACTTGGCAAAGCAGCAAAGCAGCCCTTGAACGAAGTCTCCTGTTTCTGAGGAAGGAAGGGAATAACCTCTGGGATTCCTTCCCCTCTTCCCTGTGCCCAAAGAAGGTGGAAATTTGCCACGAGCAGCAAAATAAATATATTAAGGGAAGCAGGAGGCACAGACACACGGGAGGAAGGCAGCATCATGACAATTTCAGCCACGTGCAAGAGCAGGTAGGCAGGCCTGCAAGTCTGTCACCTTCCACCAGTTCCTGACACCTTCTTCTACATGACAGAGCAGGCAAAAAGCAAAACTGAGTGAGAGGGATGTGAAGCATGACAAAATTAGAGGAGAAATATGGGGGAGGATATCAGGGAAATGACTGGTTAGGGAATTCGCTAGTTTCTTCTGTCTGAACAGGTAATGTGCGATTCAGGTTGTGGATTTAAAGGAGAACCTGTTGGGATAGACTCTTGGAATCACCTGGGGTGAAAGAAGCAAAACAAGTGACTGTGCTTGCCCTTGTGTGCTGCAATATCCATGTGCAAAGCACAAATAAGCAAATTGCCAAGGACAAAGGATGATTAAGAGAACCTTCCAGCCTTGCCAGTGCTCTCACTGAAAGCTCTGATCACAGAGGTTTTCTGCTTGATAGTAGCAGTGGAAACTCCCAGCTTACGCCCAGGATATTTGGACACCCTGGTTTCCATATGCACTTCAGCTCCTTCTCTCAGCCTCCCTGCAGAAAACCATATTGCTGAACCCTCAGAAAGCAGGGAATTTCTGTTTTGTCTGGATGTTTGAGTGGCCATGGAGAAGGACAAGGAAGCCTTCTGGGAGGACACTTATGAAAGGTTAATTATCCAGTCTGTTCAGAGGAGAAATACTTGGTGTATCTACAATAACAGACTGCAGCACCGTGAAAAGACCTTCAGAGATTACTGATACCAGAAAAAACAGAACAAGTCAAGGCCAGTGTGGGCGAGCAATATTTTAAAACATATGACACTTTCAATAAGMCTGGTGATTCTGCTGATAGGAAGTGTCTGGTGACGCTGCTGATTGGAAATTTCAGTGGTCCTTGTCCAGAATGCAGCCTTACTAGGATAATGTTTTTCAGAATCTATGTGGCATCAAAAAGGAAAAACAAAGAAAAGAATCTGGCTTTATGCACCACCAGGGATTCATTTATGAAGAACTGCATCCCCCCCCCCCAAAAAAAAAATATTAACAAATGTACACTTCACTCTCGTCAGGAGTTTGCTTGCTTGTCCTCAAATGACATAAACAGATTAATTGAGACCCCTAGATTCAGTTTTGAATTACTTGAAGCATATTTTCATATTGTCTTTGGCATTACTGGTGAATAACATAAATACAAAGCTCAGTATAACAATATATGTATACAGCTGTCTGTGCAATGCAAAATCAAAAATGTCTGAAAGGATGATTACCACTAATTAATTACTGACATGTTCACATCACCAAGTCTCTGTGGCTCACTGACTGCAAAGCACTGAAGGAGTTAATAAAAGATGCCCTTAGCATCTCTCTGGGAGCTGGCAGAATGCACAGGTAGAAGGAGAGCCCAACTGCAAGGCCTGTTCATGTGGGTTATTTTGTTTAAACACCTGCCTGATCAACTCTTRGGGCATGATCACAGATTTTCCAGGAAAGCTTACAAATAAAAATGTGGGAGGAGCCACACTCACCCAGTGGGAGACCTCTTTCCYTTGTGTCTCCTTGTGGCTCCACCTTTGGGGAAGAATGCATCCTTTAGTAGCCACCTAAAGGGGAAAAAGTTGCTTGGTGTAATTTGTCAAGGTCCTGATTCACMACGATTACCAGACTGGGAATTTTGAGTCGTTCAGGGAGGTTTTTTGGGTTTTTTTTGGTTGTTTTTTTTTTTTTGTTGTTGTTTGGTTGGTTGATTGGTTGGTTTAGTTTGGTTTTTGTGGTGTTGGATTTTTTTAGGCTTTGTTTGTTTGTTTGTATTTTGGTATTTGTTTTGTTTTTCTGGGGGAGGGTGTTGTGGGTTTTGTTTGATTTGTTTTTTGGTTTTTTTTTAGTTTTTGGTTTTGGTTTCTTTGGGTTTTTTTGGTTTTTTGGGTTTTTTTTTTTGTTGAGGTTTTTTTTGTTGTTTGTTTGTTTGGGGTTTTGTTTGTTTGGGGGTTTTTTATTGGGGTTTTTTTTTGTTTTTTGGGGTTTTTTGTTTGTTTGTTTTTGTTGTTGTTGTTTGGTTTAGTTTGGTTTGGTTTTTTTGGGGGTTTGGTTGGTTTTGGTTTTCTGGTTTTTGGTTTTTGGGGTTTTTTTGGGGTTTTTTTGGGTTTTTTTTGGGCATTTATTTATTTTTTTGACAACCTGGGGCCTGCTGTGCTGTGGGCATCTCTGGAAGATGAGCAGCTCAGTCACTCCTTGCTCCCTGTGTTTAGAAAGCAGAGGGTGAGGGATTGGCCTCTCAGGCACTGATTTCCTTGATTTCACTGTCGGGAATGCATTGCTGGTCTCAAAGTGGGCTAAAGCAACCTATGAAAATGTCTGCTTATTCTTAAGAAAAACATTCCTGCGTKGAGTTCATTTGGAATAGCTGCACGCACAGAAGCTCTTAATAGCCCGAGGACAAAAAGGAAAGCAACTACTGGGAGGTAGTCTCACTCACTCTAAAAAATATTCCTTCAGCAGCAAAACCAAAGAGAAGAATTAAGACTTCTGCCCACCTCCTAACTGCTAGGAGGAARAATGAGCCTCAAATATTTGTTTGCAAGCAGTTTTTTCAGAAAAAACTGCCGCCCTTGGTTATCCTTTTGTGTGACATTCAATTAGCTTAGATATGGGATCCTCTCTGAGCTGTGATGTGCCCACCTAAAAAACCTGCAGTGTTCAGAATTATAGCCTGTCCACAGAACCAAGCCCAGTTTAACCCCCCACATCTTTCACACACCACTGACTTCACTTTTATCTTGACTTAGACTTCAGAAGTGGCTCCTCATCAGAGTGACCACAGCGAGTACAGCATGAATAATTTGATTTATATACATATATATATATATATATATTTCTAGATAATAATATTATTGTAATCTATATTTTATACATATATTAATATTTATGTATGTATACATATATGTATATATATTATAAATTTCATATGTATATATGTATACAAATATATGTGAATACATATATATATTTTATATGTATATGTATATGTATATGTATAGGTATAGGTATAGGTATAGGTATATGTATATGATGTATATGTATACATAGAGGAGATTATTGTGGTATCATAAGAGCTTGCATACTTACTTTCAGGAAACCTGAACTATAAATAATTGAAACACAAACAACAGATGTGCCCTCAGTCAAGATGTTGTCAACTCTGTGGGTTTTCCTGGGTGCTCTCTGGGACCTCCCCTGAACTCTCACTGCTAAAGGGAAACCATACCCCTGTGATACCCAGTGCACACTCCTCCTTACGTGTGACAGCAGCCTGCTTTGCTTTAGTTAATACCAACAGACTAGAAATCTCTTTTTTTCCCCTCTGAAAACTGTTTAAGAAACAGTGCCTGCAGACTGGCTGGCTCCRTCAATAAACCCAAATCCTACACAATCTAAGAACCTGCCTGCTAAAAACAGCACCACAAGATATAATTTAGGCATGAGGAACACAGYTCTGAAGGGAACTGGATGAATCCACTTGAAATAAATGTTCTCTYGCAGCACTCTTGGGTTGTTTTGCCTGGTCTCTGGTAGGTGGCTTTGAGCTTAAAAGAAGGGAGTTCATCTAAATATAAAAAATGATGTAACTGGTTAAAAAGTTGAGTTATCAAAACAAAATACTCCCTCGGTCTTGTATATGAAAAAAAMCCCAAACTTCTGAGAGTCTAAAGGTATATGGAATAAATCCACACAAAAGAAACCCTATAACCTCTTGGTCCAACCCATGACCAATATTAACAATGGCTGAAAGTGCTGAACATGGTTTTATTTTAATTTTTGGGCCAGGGTTCTCCTTTTGAAGAGGAAAGAAGAATTAACAATCCTGGATAAAAATTGATTTCTCGTCTGGTGMGAGAACCATCGTTGCCCTTTTTTCCTTTGGGGAAATTAAACCTTTATGTTCGAATTCATAAACCCGGGTGACATGGTTTTTGCCCCAAAGGACTTGTTTGCACCCCTCTGCCCTTGTGGGTGAACATTCYCACGTGCAGACAGAGCATTAGAGGGAGCTGGAGCACCAGGCTGGAAATGGAGAATTCACTGCAGGGGCTCTTGGTGCTGTGGGAGCTCCCGGCTTGGGGTGGAGGCTCTGCCATTCCTGRATGCTGCTTCCCAAACCTCCGCTGCTGCAGAAATGCTTTTCCCAGCCCGTGGCAAGCGGAGAGGAGAGTTTGGCACCTCTTGGCMCGGGTACCCCAGGGATGGGTGGCAGAGGAAGGAGCTGCAGCGCTGCCTTTACACAACCTGGAAAAACAACCATAAAAACCAGGACTTGATCTTTGGGGTGACTTCTTAAACAAGCGCTTCAAGTCTTTGTGATCTTGCCTGCATGTTCCGTGACCCATTTCCCTCTCCAGGGCTCAGAGGGTGMTGGAGGTRGAGGTTGAGTCAYGCTGGAGATACCCAATGACCCTCCRAAACGCAACCACCCATCTGCAGCCTCCGGCTGGGTCTGGGCTCGCCCAGATGACTTTGTTTTTGGGTGAAAACAGCACAGTTCCACGGCATTGTTTCAGCTGAGGGCCAGGTAACACCACCCAGCGATCACCTTGACTCTCTGACACTGCAGAAACCTGTCTCTTATACACATCTAGATGTGTATAAGAGACAGGTTCCACGGCATTGTTTCAGCTGAGGGCCAGGTAACACCACCCAGCGATCACCTTGACTCTCTGACACTGCAGAATGAGCGGCTCATAATGGCAGTGGATTGCCATCCATTGTTGGGAGAGAATTTGCAAAGCAGCCTAGGGGAATTTGGCGCCCCATTCCTATTGAATTACAATGGGATTTGGGCATTGAATTTCCTCAGTTAGTCCTTTCAAACTTCCCCTCCTTTTTAAAGTAATAAAGGTGGCATTTTCATAAGGACTCTTGTGCCGACTTCTCTTGAAACTGCTTGACGTTTTTTACCACTTACTTCAATGAAAGCATCATTTGGGCAACGCTGTGCAATTTTGAAAAACTCACGGTGGGGATTTTGAATCATTTGCTCTCTAAAAGTTTGTCCAAAAGATTAATTTAGAAAAAAAAAAAAAAAAAAAAAGAAAAAAAAAGAGAAAACATTTAAAAGACATGAAGGAATGAACTGAGCTCAGTGGAGAGAAGGGAACTTGATGAGATTTAATAAGTAAATTCCAAGGTGCACTCTAAATTCATCTTGGTTATCTCAGCCTCAAGTAGCTTTTGAAAGCCATAATATTTATTTAGCTATGGAAGATATGAAGGAGTTTCCAAAACACTTTCCAGCGATGATGCACCAATATACTAGAAAATCAGCTTTGAAGACAGAGACCTAATTAACTTTCTTGAAGATGCTTTATCATCTTCATCTAGGTATTTGTTGAAAGCCTCTTTTAAACTACATATATGGATTATTAGCTATTAACTTAATTGTGTGACCTTTAGTCAAATCAGAAAACCTCTGAAGTCAAATGTAAACCAGACTCTACTGGCATAGCTGCGTATCTGGAAATGGCTTGAGGTTTTTATTAATTCTCCTTGAAAATGCAGGACTTTCTTTGACAGACTGGAAGCCCAGCCCCGAAAGTAGGCAATTATCCCTCTCGGCCCGCGTTTTTACCACAGTTTTAAACCGAGATTGCACAGGGGGGGTGACACATGGTTAACAATAGGAGATCATTAACTTAAGCATCTTCCATTTGTGTGGGAGCATCGGTAATTCGACGGGAAGGATGAGGCCCTGAGTCCGTGCTGAGGGCAGGCTCCAGGCTGCGGGATTTTCCCGGAGCCGGAACAAAAGGGAGCCAGGTATCAAATGCAGGCATCTAAAGAAGCACAAGGGATGAGATTCAGGAGACAAAGCTCCAGGATGAGGAGGACCCCCGAGCAGGATGTGCTTACTTGGCAGGTGGCTTTTGTTTACTCGCAGGATCAGCCAAGCCAGGGGGAAACTGYGCTGGGCTGCAGAGAAGCTGCTGCAGGATGCAGAGCAGGGCTTTTGTGGGGAGAAAGGAACACCCTGAGCTCCTTAGTGCATGCCTCAGGCCAGAGAGGAACAATGAAGGTGAGGGAAGCAGGCAGAAAGAGCAGCGTTTGGTTTGGTCTGGAGCTGTTGTAGCGCTGGGAGGGTGGCACAGAGCTCCCAGAGAGGRTCTGCACCTCCTGCCCGCRGTTATCTSTGGTTCTGAGCAATGCCCCGTGCTRGGAAGCCGGCATGGGCAGCATTGCCCCGGGGCTCTGAGCTGCCTGGTTCAAATTCCCACTTTTATGGAGATCTTCAAGCGTTCTGCCAAGCAAAGGAGGATGGTGTAGTTTTATGAAAGCAAAACTCCACCAATTATATATCCAAGTCCTAAGCAAGCAGCTGAATGAAGTGTCCAGCCCTGGGAACTGCAACTGGGTTTCATTGTTCAGTCTGGTCTTCAAGGACCAGAAAGTGAGCTTTATCTTTAATAATGAAATAAACTCACCTGCATYTGACCAACTGAATACTCTCTCTGTATCATTTGTGATYAGCATCATCGTAGTGAACTTAGACTCATGCAGTGCCTTACACTGTTTGCTCCTCCATCCATTTAAAAAGTTACTTATTCATTCTGAAGTCCCTCACCTCAGTAGACTCTGGCCCTGGCTCTACCATCAAATTGGTTTTCTTGCACTTGTWGTGTTTAGAAACAGGACCAAACAGGAAATAATCTACTTTCGGTATATTTGGAAACTTCTCTTCTTTGTAGTGGGCAGAAGCAAGCTCAATGCACAGAGAAATTATGTCTCCAGTCCAGAAAATATGTTCTAAAAAATTCCTCCAAAATGTGGAGGTAAGTATAAATTGCAAATAGGATCTACAGAAAAACCTGAGCTAAAGGAAAAATGTTTTTGGATGGGGGTGAAGGAAGGCAGGAGAGCAAGGTCTGGGGTTTTTTTCCTAATTCCACGAAGATGATAAATATAATAACTAAAACAACCCCTGCAAGAGATTATTAGAATTTAAGCTCAGCACTTCTATTAGCATTTAATGCTKCAAAAATATGTGCAAACATATCCAGAGGAAACAGAACATCTCCTCACCTACTGGCTGCCCTTCAGCTAACAGGATTTTGTTCTTTAGATGCATATATTTGAGCTACTGGACTATTTGGACTCTGCTCWAAAAAAAAAAAAAAMMAAAAAAAMCCACCAAATTTACACGCAGGGAGAAACTGCAACGTTCAGGAAGAGGTCTCTGATTTGGCAGCAACAAAGAGATTCCTCTCTGTAGCTCAGCAGCGAGGCATGTATCTGCTGAAGATGTGATACTGCAGGCAGCAGTTCTCCTCCTGAATGCTGCAGGAGATGTTTCTTACACCCAGGCAAAGGCTGATGCAGCCAGCAGGACCCGAGGTCTGACACAGACCTGSGTTGTCAGACCTTGGTCCTGCCTGCTGTCCCCTCCTGCTCTCAGCTCAAGGCACTGCCCTCCACCTCCCATGCAGGTTTGACTGTCTGATGGGTCTGATTGTGGATACAGGGCAAAAATTCTCTTTGACTCTTCTTCAAGTGAGAGAATGAAAAAATCCCTAAAAACTTAAAAAAAAAAAAAAAAAAACAACGAAAACCAAACACAAAAAACCAAACAAACAAAAAACCACAAACAAAAAAAACCACAACAAAAACACAAAAAAACCCCCCAAAACAACAACAACAACAAAAAAATCCAACAGAGGAATTTATTAATTCTAGTATTCTAGTGGCACTGGCAGTTTATTACAAGACTCCTTACTGCAGACAGCCAATTCCAATAGGAATCTTCTAGACTTGCTTACAAGTGCTCTGAGAGCAGAGAGCTGCCCAGAGTTGTTCAATCACACTTGGGCCAAGACATATTAGTAACGCCATTTAGATTATTTGACATATTAATAATGCAGATAAACATTTTGAGCAAAACCTTYGTCATAAAGAGAGGAGGGGAGGGTCATCTGACATTTGTGGGTGCTCAGGGCCCATCTACCTTTTCTTTGAATGTGGAATTCATAACCCCGGCAGCTCAATTCAGCATCCCAGGAGGAAAACTCAAATGATTTGCATGATCATCTGGACCCTCTTGTTCCTCTGTGAGTTATGGGGTCACAGCTCCTGTTCCTTATCTCCCCTCTGCTCTATTTACTGTCTGTCCATCCCTGCAAAACATTTCTGTGCTCACAGCTGCAGTTCCTCCAGAGCCCAGCACAGARGCCAGTTCCAGCTGGAGTTTCCAGGATCTCCCCCTGCATGCAGTCTCATCAGGTGACTTTTCCATAAACTTTTTCCAGCCAGAACCCTCCTGTGGCTCGGTTTTAYCTTAATTTTTGAGTCTTGGTATGAGAAATCTGACTAAAGAAATCTRCAATCTACAATCTGAAATTGCAGATTTCAGCCCTTTAGGAAGCAGAGGGAGGATGGAGCCAGACTCCCTGCACAGCAACAGGGTGAAAGGCAATGCAGCAAGCTGAGTTTTGCCTACACCTGGAGGAAAAGAAAAACCCACAGYGTGGGTAGTGAAACACTGGAACAGAGGCCCTGTGTTCTCCTGGGACCTTTCCTCTTGGTTTTAAAATTCAACTTGTCAACACTTGGAGCAAACTGACCTAGCTGAGTAAGATGTTGAACCATCAGATGGCCTCCAGGGCCAAATTATTTTGTTAATCTCTATCTACTTATTATCTTACATATTTAGGCTACTGGGGTTTTAGAGAACACAACAGTATTAAAATTTTGACAACAGACTRCACTAATGAATAAATAAACATACTTTCCTCCTATCTTGGCGTTAATAAAATTTTATCTAATGCTGAACAACACTAATTCTATTTTGCAAAAAATGCAGGCTGATAAAGAGTGAGTGTGGCTTTTGGAGAAATGTACGTCAGAAAGATCTGCAGCAGTTTCTTTTCCTTTTTTTTTTCCTTTCCAATTACAAATGCAGAAAGAATCAAAGGGAACCCATTCTGTTGTTATCTGTGGTTTGCAAATCAAATCATGTTTGGTGTTTTTCCTCAGTGACTGTTGGTCATCTTTGTGGTTTTCTGCTTGGCTTTTCAAAAMATGCATACAGAGTGGGTACGGCCACAGTAATTACTGTTTCTTCCATAATTTTCCATGCATTCTCATTTCAGGGGGACATGGTGGCAGAAGTGAAGGGCTGCCCAAGGAATGACAGGATTTTAAAGACCCCAAACACGTGTTTGCCATCTTAATTCCTCATTTATGTCATTGAAGACTTTGCTCTCAGGTTAATTTTAGTGTAACCTATACTACAAATATGTGAAATATGCTAATTAATTAACTTCTGCTTTAATTCTTGAAATAGAAACTGACCCRGTATTGTCTTTGAAAGTGATTCTCCCCATATTTATGATGAAAAAACATTAAATCATACATTTGGAACTTTCATGGTGAAGCTAATAAGAAAATGTTGCTAGGTAAGTTTTCCAAAACTTGTTGTAGATTGYGGCATAATAAACCCCAGGCCTGCATGCTCTGAGAAATTGTTTGGATGTAACAAATGGTGATACTCTTGTTGCTTTTCTTGTCTCTAATGGAGAAGAATCAGGACACTGTGKTTGTTAGAGGTCTTGATAAAACACATTGAAGTCAGAGGAAGAACATTTACTGACCTCAGGACTGCATGAACAGGAATAACAACCCTAATTTTGAATTTCTTACACTCCTGTTTAACCTTTGATTAGTCCAGATGTTCTTAAAARTTAACATGGTCTCAAATTATGCATAAGTCTCCTCAATCTTAAAGCTTTGTTTCCTCCCCCCCTCTCTTTGAATAGAAGAACAGCCAACTCTATAAAAAAATAAAGTACCCAATTTATGGCATTCCATCACCAGAACAGAGAGGATAAYGCTCACGAATTACATGAAGCTGGGTGCCTGGTTCCCAAATATTTCCTTTTTTTTTAATTTGGTGGAAGCCATGCAGAATGACCTCAGATCTCCCCCCCCAAAAAAAACCCTGTGGGAACCAGCACTCCAGCCTTAGGCAGGAGAATGGGCAGCCTAAAGCCCAAAGCAGCAGACAAATCCCTGGAGAGCAGCTTTTCCATTCAGGCAAGCTTGAGGAAGGGAATATCTGCACAAAAAGCAAATTTACTTTGCTGGTGGCTGTTTTGTTGGCTAATTCCAGCCCAGGTTTCCTTTCAGCCTGACCTCCTGCCACATGGCCAGGATAGTCTGATGCTGCCACGGGTTGCCATGGCAATGACAGTGATGATGGCATGTGCTCAGCATAGCCAAATTTGAACCTAATGAGAGCAGATGTGACGTGGAGCTCTGGTGCCCGAGGAGCAGACCTGGTTATATCTCCATGTCTTTTTCTAGGAGTCGTGGAGACTTAAATGCAGCTCTCTGTGAGTGCATTAGCTGTGAACACCAGCAGGGATGGATGAAAATAATCTCTGCTCTCTGTAAACATCGTCTCATGAAGCTGAGCACACACCCACGTGAGGAGAGCTGAGAGAGAGGACAAGCCACGAGGAAAACAAGAAGTCTCTTCCATCTGCAGCTCCCTCTTGCTGATGTGCATTATCTTCCTTTAAGCATAAGCAGATTCCTGTATGTGGCTGTGTGTTATCAGTTTTGGTCTCTGCACTTTCCTGAGAAAATAACTACTTCCAGTTGCTGCGGGCCTGTGTGACATGCTACGCAGAGCTGCAGAGCACCATGAATAAATTATGGCTGTCACCAACTTCTCTGCCTAAACAGGACTGTTACAAAAATAAATTAGCGCTGCCCTTGAGCGCTGGTAAGAGTAAACATCTCACACATGACTTTGCTGAGGAAAAGAGTGAGACCTGTGCTCCACCACAGCCAAGCCTACACAGACAATGTGTTCTCTGCGTGAAAGAAGAGCCACTGCTCTGAAAAACCACAGGGAGAYAAAGGGTCCTGGTGCAATAAAGCAACATTCAACCCAAACACTTTAGAGCCACTTCCACCCCTGTAGACTTGGGTTAGGATCAAGGACTCAGCTGGATCACAATCAGGAGAGAAGTTTAAGGCTGTTTCTTAACTACTCTGAAGTTTATTGGGGAGAGATTGAAGCTCCAAAACTCTCCCTGTGCTTGGTGTGCTGTCAGATGGGGATGCCTGAAATGAAGCAGCTCTGAGCCTCACCCATCGCTATGTGTGAGTTGTCTCATGTTGCAAGAATTGTGGCTTTATCTCTAAGTTTGTAGAAAACAACTCCAGCTTTGGCCRCAGGAACAGCACTTGGAGCAGTTTTATCTGCATATTGGGGTGGAATAAGCCAACCTTTGTATGTGSAGTCCTCCCTCTCAACACTTTTTCTTGAGGTTTTTCAAAGACCTGATTCTCAACCAGAAGTTCACATGAAAATATTAGTTGCTGTGAGCACTTTGCACTGAAACTGCACAGTGGATTTTCCAGCAGTGGACACGTTATTCAGAGAGTATTTGAGAAGCCATTTTAATCATCTACATTGGACTAAACCTAACTAGGGCAAACCTGGAAATTGCTGATGAAAAACTAAGAAACACACCATCTATATTTGTTTCTAAACATGAAAAACAGACAAGACAAAAGAAAAGAARGAAGAGTAACATAAAAATTTCTTAATCTTAATTATGCATCATGTGACAAGCAGACGTGTCTGTAGAGATGTCACACCTTGCCTAAAAGGCAGTGTAGACTGTGTTGTTCTTTCAAACACCTGCTGCTGTTTTTCCTACTCTCCCTGCAGCTCCTTCTCCCTCCGTTGTTAAGAAATTCATCACAAGCTTAACCCAACTCCTATTTCCAGATTTTAACTTTAAGGAAGTCAAAGTTCAAGGRAGGAAGAGCAGGGAGGGAAGGCAACCTGCAATTTCACAGGGAGGCCTTGCTCTTCATCAACTTCCATCCACTTACCCAAACTCATATYGCAGTGGGATGCAYCTCTAAAAGYGGCTGGTAGCCCTTTGGGAGAGCARAATTCACTGTGCTTCTGCAGGGTGAATCATCATCCATCATCCATTATCCATGCATCATCCATCCATCCATCCATCCATCCATCCATCCATCCATCCATCCATCCATCCATCCATCCATCCATCCATCCATCCA